>JAZHYW010003992.1:0-367948 GCA_037355805.1 Ixodes ricinus
GTTGGAATAACCAGGATTTAAACGCATTGCCATCATTGCATAGCCAGCATTAAATATGTGGCATTGGGACATGCCAATGAATTAGCTTGACTGCCAATAACGGCCTATTCAATGAATGAACTTTTATACCAATGATAGCATAGCCATTGAATTAGTGTGAAAGCCAAAATTGGCATAGCTAAGGACATAGTGTGGATGCCAATGATGGCTGAAATATTGGTTTAACGATGGCCCAACAATGGTCCATGATGGCTGGAACATTGGTTGAACGATGGCCCAACATTGGTGCCAATGATGGCTGGAACATTGGTTGAACAATGGTCCAACGTTGGTGCCAATGATGGCTAGAACATTGGTTGAACGGTGGCCCAACGTTTCTGCCAATGATGGCTGGAACATTAGTTGAACGATGGTCCAACGTTGGTGCCAATGGCTGGGCCAACATTGGAAGAAGTTGCGCTTGGCCAGAATGCCAATGTTGGACCAAGCTCTGGAGCCAGTGTTTGCCATTGTTAGCCCAATGTAGGTCCAACATCGGTGTGCTGCCTGGGTATCATATCTACATTTTAACAAAAATAAAAAATTAGGTTTTTTGAGAAAATCGATTATAAAATTGGTACTTTTTGGTTTTCGCATGACATTAACATAAACGAACCGCAAATATAATTTTATACAGCTGAGTGACTTTATACTATATATAAAGAGCGTGTGTTGGGCTCTCCATAGACATAAAAAAATATTGATGTAACCCAAGTAGATCGCCAGTATTTAATTGTCAAAGTTCGTGAACAATTGACCGAGGGGGCGTCTTTGACAATTTTACAGAAAAAAAAGCAAAACGCCTAAAATTATTTTATGGTATTAGAGCGTTTTACCTGTGCTCAAAGAGTGCTTGAAAAAAGTTAATACAATGTGGACTGAAAATCCACGGCGGGAGATCGAGCGAAACATCCGATCCACGACGGATGTGAAAAACACTGCTTTCCGCCGCGGCCTCTTTTCAAATTCGTAAGTCGAGAACAAAAAGTCCGACGAACTTTCGGTACAGGGGTTACTGCGTTTCTAGAGACCACGCCATAACATATATTTTTTTTCAGCGAAATTAAAAATTCGACTCTTTTCGCCTGCACGATTTGAGATGAAATCACACGTATATATACAGGGGGTTTCACGAAAGGTGGACAAATTCGATATTGCGAAAATTACGAGTCGCAACCAAGAAAACGCTTGTGTCGTTTTGGTCCTGGGCCTGGGGCCTATTTAGGAAAATTATTAAAGTCTGAGATAATTAGACTCTTAATTATTTTTGCGTAATTAACTTTTTAATATTGTGTTTAAGGGCATGGTTTCAATTAGAAAATTGCTCAGCACCATTGAAAAACACTAAATCCACGAATCGCAGAACGATGGAAGGCACGGGAAGCATTTTACGGCTTTCTGAAAAACCGCACAAATCGACAGGTTTTTAAGTTTCGGTTTGTTATCGGAGCGCATCTCGGCCCCTACGGCACCGCGCCCCGTGGAGAAATAGTGCAACCAACCTCTGCTGCGTCGCGCGGTGACAGCGCAGCAGAGGTTGATTGCACTATTTCTCCACGGGGCGCGGTGCCGTAGGGCCGAGATGCGCTCCGATAACAAACCGAAACTTAAAAACCTGTCGATTTGTGCGGTTTTTCAGAAAGCCGTAAAATGCTTCGCGTGCCTTCTATCGTTCTGCAACTTGTTGATTGAGTGTTTTTCGATGATACTGAGCAATTTTCAAATTAAAACCATACCCTGAAACGCAATATTAAAAAAGTGAATTACGCATAAATAATTAACAGCTTTATTATCCCGTACTTGAATAATTTTCCTAAATAAGCCCCTGGCCCAGGACCAAAAGAACACAAGTAGTTTTTGGTTGCAACGCATAGTTGGCGCAATATCAAATCTGTCCACCTTTCGTGAAACACCCTGTATATATATATATATAAATTAAAAATGCTTCAAAGCGCCATCGCCAGGGGGCACTGATAGTACCGCGGGCCAAGCGGAGCGGTGTTCGCACTCATATTGATAGTGATAGTACTTTGCTCGGAAAGTACCAGAAAAAAAATACTTTAAGTAAAGTACAAGTACATACTCAGGGAATGTACCTCAAGTAAAGCACAAGTTTCCTAAACCTACTTGAAGTAGTGCTTTAAGTACAATGTACTTAAAGTACTTCCCAACACTGGCGACGACCGTGCAAGTGATGGTTTGCTACCTATGTGTTTATTAAAGTCGCACCAGCCATCTGAACTCCACCAATAACAATCGCTGTGCGTGCCCCGCCGCTTCGAGGTGGCCGAAAGGTACGTGACGGTCCCGAACGCGGACGTCTTCCCCGCTATTTGTGACATGGCTCTGTGGTACGCGTAATTTCGCCCGGCCTGTGTCGCGTGTTATTTCTGCAGCTAAGCAGTAACAGTTGCCACTGGTCGTCGGAAAGATCAGTCGGCTGAGACGTTGGTCGGCTTGTGAAGTTCGAGCAGCGGCCATTTTGAACGGCCGAGGGGAAGGAGGGGGGGGGAGGGAGAGGGAGGAAGGAGGCAGTGTTGCCAGACGGAGAAAACAAAAGTCAGCAGATTGATCCCCAAAAAGTCAGTAGATTTGCACAAAAATTAGCAGATTCTACGAAATCTGTGTTTTGCCATGTTTTGCTATTTCCATTAAACCACGCTTCGAAGAAATATAATAGAGTAACGAATACCATGGTAATAAACACAAATAAAAATGCAAAAAAACAAAAGACAAGACCAGTTCTCGAGTACTGAAGTAAAATGGCACCGTAAATATTTGTTGTTGTTTTTTATTGGCATTCACTTGTGTTGCGATTTCGAGGATTATTCCTTGAAATCGAGACTGAGCCACTTTTGGGATCAGCAGATGAGGGCGACCCGACATGCACCTGTCGCTATTATTGAAACGAAACCAAAACAAGACGTTACGGCAAGTGCGCTCGTACATGTCCAATGGAAGTCCTCTGCAAGCTGCCATCTTTCCTTACTGGGCTGTGGAAGGTTTTTGACGCAACGCTGTCGGCGCGGAGCAGTTGAGGCTACGTGTCGTCTGCTATAGGCTTATTTCTTTTTCGCCTGACTCAAAGTTTGCCTTCAAACGTGGATAAGATATCATTTTCTTGCCAGACCCTTCCAAATAAAAGTAAAGAACCGAAATTTGGATGTCGATCCCATGCATTCCGCAGGACGAATGAATGAAAATGGTGGCCCTCTCCGCTGAGCTGCAAGCAGCCGAGAGTTCACGCGCATGAGCTCACGCCTCTCGCCGCTCTGCGCCGCGGGCTGATCGACTCACTCGGGAGAGGGACGTTACGGCGGCGAGATCACAGACTGGCCAAACTTTTCCCATAGATGGCTCTGGCTCGGATGTCATCGTCGAACCTGCTCTGGGTGAATAGATAGGACAGGCTTCTGGGCCATCTAGCCAGTGCTTCGTTTTTAATTCTGGGAGAATATGAGCTTCCTTTGATGGGCGACCCTGAGAACTGAAGGGGCCAAATATTAAATTTATTTATGGTTACTAAAAAAACGTCAGTAGATTTTCTTTTTTTTTCAGTGAATCAGTAGACCCGGAATAAAATCAGTAGATCTACTGATAAATCAGTAGACCTGGCAACACTGGAAGGAGGAGAGAGAAAGAGGGAGAGGGATCACTCCGAAAATGCGAGTTCATCTTCCCCTCATTGATTCGGAGCGAGTCCCACGGAGCGGAATTTTGCGTCCCTCGCGGATTTCGGAAGGCGCTCCGGTTCTACGAGTGGAATTCCACATAACCTGCACAACCAAATGTGGCGTCAGCTGTATATCGGCCAGGGTGCCGGCTCCAAACCACACGAAGCGAAAGTGCTGAGCGCTTAAGTGATATCGGTTGGTGTCACGTGGTCATCGATGCGCACAGCAGAGTGATGGATCGTCGTCGGCGAGGGCTTCATTCAAACGGTGCGAAACGCCGGTGATGACTGGCAATACGCTCTTGTTGCTGCTTGTCAGTACGTGCCATCCCAATCCGGTTGTCGAAGATGTTTCCGGCGATAGCGGGTATAGCGCCCGCTCGCCCTCCACACAGAGCAAGAAAGCAGACCCGATAGCTTTAAGGGCCTTCATAAACAAAAGTGGCGTCAGCTTCATGTCGGCCAGCGGGCCGGCTCCATATCAATTAAAAATAAGTTAACAAAAGTTACACAAAGAACATTCCTACCCATATTTGTTTGATTGGTAGAGTAGATTGCAACACTCTCAAACACTAATCCATGACTGCACATGGTGAAGGCTGCAATTTCCTATACGACGTTTTTATTTGAGATTAAGCTTGTATCCTGCACATGCCTCCATCAGCTGGGAATTTGGATCTGCTTAATGACATTATTACATCTATAGTTGCAAAATCTTCTCCTCCATATATATAATATTGCTCCGCAATAGAATAAAATAAAGACGCTTCCAACCCCCTCTTTTTAGAAAAAATTGCATATCAACAATTTGACAAACCAGGCGATGGCTGTATCGTATATTAGTGGAGCTCAACACAATGCTCCCTAAATATCTGCAACACAAGACACAAATAGCACTGTGTCGAAAGTCATGTCTAAACTCAGACTTCAACTTTGTTTAAACTTTTCTATTCTCGACTTCAACTTATCGACCGCATGAGTGGAACTCCGAGATCAGCCCGAGCTAGATTCAATGTCCAAACTAAACATAGTGTTTATGACAAAAAAAATCACCAAAACAATTATGAACAACAAATGTGACTGCGCCAAATGAGCTAGAATGTGCCCTATTTTGCTCAATATCATTAGCGCGTTTATTTGAATGGATGTTGAAGTGGTCTCAGTCGGCTTGAGACAGCGCACACTACTCTTGAAGCTGTTCCAGCTGCAGGAGGATGCTCAAATTTAAGCACGCGGCTATAAAGTACGTAGCCACGTACCTAAGCTCGTAATTCTATAAACTATTCCGAGCATAAGCGATAATGTTTCAAGCGACGCTAGTTCTCTCAGCACACAGCTCGCGCAAAAAAGATCTTGACGTGGCTGGCCTCCATTGCTGCCGGGGAGCGCCTTGTTTTTTCTCCCACAAATAGAACGGTAAGGAAGAGTTTCTTCCGGCAGTGTTTCTAAAATCTATCGCGGAACACAGATTGCTACCCATATCAAATATGCTTTCAACCTTGAAGCTGTGAAAAAAAACAAAATCTCGATCGCCGGCGCCCGGAAAGTTGCTTCGTGGCTGCCCGGGTCACTTGTCCGCCTTCCCGCAGGTGACGTACACGGGTAGGGAAATGTAGAGATTTTTCAATGTTTCCAGTTGAGAGTCGTCTTCTAGAAACCCTCGCGGCCCGCGAAAATTAAAAATTTAGAAACTTCAACAATTTTTTTTGTAAAATCTTGTGGCTATCAGTCGAGAAAGGGTTATTGATGATGTCTGCAATTCGCCAATCGAAACTATCAATCGGCGAGTTTCAAGGCGCCGACGCGTTGCTGCGTCGTCCGAGCCAAGGTGATGTCGTCGCAGCAATCAGCTGCTTGGGTGTAGCGATCAACCGAGAAACTCGGGGGCAACTTGTGTGCAGACACTGTAGAAACGAAATCCGGGTGGTCTGGATCATATGACGTCCCTATGCATAGGAGTGCCTCAGCGCATGGAGCAACGATTGCAGTATAAGCTACGTATACTTACCAGCAATGAAGGCATACAACACAAGCTGTCGTCCGTGCGAGGCGAATATTTTTCGATCCACGCAGGTTGTTCATTTTATGCATCTGTCAACGACCGCCTGGAACTTTTGGAAGGTTATTATACTATTTTTTCACTGCCTTTCAGGAAAAAGCAACAGCCACGAAGCTTTATGGCATTCCAAACCGCTGCGTCGCACGCGCAAGGCGCCCGCTGTTTTGCCCACACTTAGTCCGCCTGGCCGATCCGGCGCGATCACCGCGCCGCCGCAGCTCAGTGACGTGAAACTCGCAGGTCGGTGTATAGATGTCTGCAAAAGAGCTCTCTGGCCGCCGCCATTTTGCGACTCAAGCGACCCCTATCAGCCAGAAATTTTTGCAACCCACCTGAGCTGTAGAAACCCGGTCAGCGCGACTCTTCAGCTGCATTGTGCGCTCGGAGTTCGCCGGCATTTCTTGAAGGTTTTTACTTTATTTGCCTGGTATGGACGCTTACGCTTTTTTAGTCTTATCTTCCACTGTGAGAAGCAGGGAATGCCATGGCTCGTAGCCTGCTCGGTCTTCGCGGGAAACGAACGAAGAGAGCGAACGTCAAGAAGCCCTCGATGCGGGCTGTTCAACGTTCTTCCAGGATTATTTCCGTTGAAATAGTCTCCAAAAAGCCTTCTCGTCTATGTTCCCGGTCTTCAGGAAAAATGTATGATAGGGTCGGGTCCGGGTTATCGGGACAGATTAGATATGTTCATTTATTTGCTTTGGTGCTGTGCAAAAAAGCAGCTCTCTTCAAGACGTGCCCAAAAACAAGCCGGATTCCATCTGATCCTCGTAAAGTGACCATCGTCGACACTGTATATTGAATATGATGTGTTATTTGAGACCTCTCTCAAATCCTGTTCGGATAATGCTGCACCGTTGGGTACGTACAATAAATGTTGTTCGACTGATGAGACTCGCTGAATTTCATGTTGTGAGCGGGGAATGCCCATACAGTTCGAATATCATGTACGGATAATTATTTCCGACAGTTAAGACCTTTGTAGACTGAAACAGCTGAGTGTATGGTGCCATAAAAAATCAACATAAAATGAAACAAACATTTCAGTTGCATTTGTTTTGTCGAGCGCGGACTGAAGAAAAATTGGCTGTAATTCGTTTGTTTTGGTTCCCAGAAATAGTGCAATGCTTTCTTAAAAAAACAAAACCCTTGAGGAATTCTATTCCCCATAAAACAGAAGGAAAAACAAATAAAATGCAGCAATTGAGCCGCCACCAGCGTTCGGAATTGCACCTACACAGGCTGCCACAGCCCACTGACGAGAAATTCCACAGTGCAACGCAGTCGGGCAACACTGAAGTACACTCTCGAAACCAGGAACGCGCGCTGAAAATCGCTTCGTTCGAGACTGCCGCTGGAAAGGTTTGTAGGCACACTTCTCCTAATGTCCCGCTGTGGAGACTCCATGCATCAGGGTCGAGAACCAATTGCGTGAAAGGTTCAGTTTGTCGTCCAAGATGCATCGCCCTCGTAGGCTTCACTCTAAAACAGAAACACACGAACATACGTACACAGCAACAGGGCTTAGAAGGAAGCGGCGGCACCACCCTCTCTACTAAAGTTTCGAGACGGAGTCATTCGCCCTTTTGCGAAGCACCCGCCGTTCCGTGGTCTCCCGTAAGTTGAACGCCAGGCTCTAATCATGATCTATATAAAGGGACACTTAAACAACATTTCAAATATACCCGTCGTGTTCAGAAATAGGCTCGATATGATCCACAATATCCGCAAATGACAATCCCACGTTTGTATTTTGAGCCTGATGGCTGTATTTATTATTATACACGGCCCACTCTGGCAAGCGCTTGGAGAGCAGCCAGCGGAGAGCACGTGACATCCGCTGCAATCGTGACGTAGTTTGTCTCGGGACGAGCAAAGCTGCGGCGAGGCTGACATCGAAAGGATGTCGTAGCCGTTGAAGCCACCGATCGGCCGAAGTACGCCAGCGATCAGGCCACCCCAACTAACCCCAAAGCTGTTTTTGTACGAATATTTAGTGACGGGTTAATTTTCTAGAATCTTGTAGAGGGACGGAAGCGACGTCTTGATCACACAAACGAGAGTCTCGGGGAGAGGGAGTTCCTCCTTTCCTTCTTTGCTCGTGTTGGCCAGAGGCGAGACTATGGTGGCTAGAGAGAGTCCATGGTATAAAGAACATTAAACTCTGTGCGAAAGACCAGCTTCATAAAGTCGTGTTGCAACGTGCATGCCGAAATTCGGATTTCAGAAAATAAGGCCGCAGACAGCGTTGGGTAAAGTGCATCTAAAAGGTGCTTCTAGTAAAGTAGAAAGTAAATGAGACGTTATAACGTCTCATTTACGTACCAGTGTACTTAATAATTTACTTATAAGTAAATTATTAATTACACTGAGAACAACGTACTTGAAGTAAAGTGCTACAAATACAATGTACTTTCAAAGTAAAGTTTTAACACAATATTTCATGATGCCCTTTCATTCCCCTATACAGAGATTTTTTTTTAATTGGTATGCATCGTTAAGGGGTAGTCAAGGAGCATGACCTTATAACAGCGGCGAATATTTAGTAAAGTCAAGTGGCCACTAAGTCGTTTTTTTTTCAGGAATGGAGCCAAAATCAGAAGACCGTCTTCTGAATTTGGCTCCCCTTGCACTGGATTGTTGCACCCAAGGGGGTTAAATGTACTAGGAGAGAGCATATGACGTCAGTCCCGTAGCTTCCGCAAGCAATCCTCTCATAGAAAAATGCCCCCTCCTTAATAAAAAAATAAAATATAAAAATAAGTGTACAAGCGAGCTGGTGATAATTAATCATGATGTGACACCTGCGATTGGGGTGCGAAAAAAATTAAGGAACTTTCAAATAGAAGGAAAAGACAAAAGAGAATGTCTGAAAACAATGCTCTCCTGTTGTTTTTTTTTTCGCACCACAGATTTAGGTGCTACATTATGGTTAATTTTTCTCTCCTAATATTTTAAACCTCCTCGCTTGCGCTGACGGACCGAGAAGTAGCAAGAGTTCAAAAAGCTACGGGAAAGCCGCTCTTAGTACAAACGGGGCGATGCGTCGTCTGCTCACGTTTCTGGTGAGAGTGGAATATCCCTCCCAGTATTTCTTCGGAGTTGACAAGGCATCACTTCGTGATACAAATTTAACAAAACCAAATTTGGGGAATGTATCTCGAAGTCGGGAATTGTACTTTCCTCGGAAAGTAGCAGAAAAAAATACTTTAAGTACAAGTACATAGTTCGACGTGAGCGCGTTGGTGAAGTTAAATAAGAACAGAAAGAATAAACATAGGGACGGACAGAACATCACCACGAAAGAGGTGATGTTCTGTCCGTCCCTATGTTTATTCTTTCTGTTTTTATTTACAAGTACATACTCGGAGAATGTACTTCAAGTAAAGTACAAATGTCCTAAACCTAATTTAAGTAGCACTTTACGTGCAATGTACTTAAAGTACTTCCCAACACTGGCCGCAGACGTGTTCAGCAGGACGCTACGAACCCCAAAACACCACTCATACAGCGATATCTCGAACGGATCGAGCGATACTTTAGAGAAGTATCGCTCGATGTACCGCTCGTCGAACTGAAGTGCGCACACCCCGGAGTTTTCCTGAATATGCGTGTCTCCCCTCGGAATATTCCTGTCCCAGTGAGAGAAGATGACTGGATCCTTCGGGACGGCGAACAACGTGTGTTTTTCTTTTGCAGACCTGTAGCCTGTCGTGCATCCTGAAACGAAGCAGTGCTTCGCTCGCTGCTTTTTCTTTACGCCGGAGGTTGACGGGGCAACGTCCATAGTCTCGGCGTGTCACCTGACGGACGCACATGCAGGAACGGTTGAAATAAATTCACACGAGCGCTGAAGAACAGATGAAAGCGGGCGTGAACTCGTCGCTACCCGCCTTGCCGCACGGAAATGCCTGCTCCAGCAGCGCGCGCCTAGCATACAGGCTGACTGGAGCGCCCCTGACGGTGATTTTCCAAACCGGCCGCGGCGATGCATGGGAGAGCCGGCGCGCTCGACACACCCAACTCTCTAGCCACCCTAGCGAGACAGTCATCGTCCCTCGCCGTCAAGGTTCCTAGACGGGCATTACAAACGAGGCGTTAGCGACATCCACCAGGTGCTCTTTGCTAATCATTTAACAGGTTTTAAAATTCATTTTCGCGTTTTTTTCAGCAAGAGTTTGGTGTCTCATGTGAAACTGCTTCCACATGAGCGACAAAAACAGGCGCCGCGCGGCAGTTTCCTCGTCAACTTGCTCGCATGTCTGTGACGTCGAGGCTTGGCATAGGTCCCCGTCACAACGTCCTGGGCTCTTTCTTAGGGAATCAACGCGCGCCGTCCGTTCTTGCCGCTCACGTGTACCCTGCTCTACTTGCGGTGGCGAAGGCAGAGCGCGGCGGCACACAGGTTTACCGCATGACCACTGCGCCTCCCGCGGACGCCAACTACATAATCGTTTCGCGCCGGAAATATAGATCTAAAATATTAATTTTTTTCCGTTGGTGGTAAATTAAATTTATGGCATCATTTTCCCGTCCCGGCTGTTAAAAAAAAAGTTTTGTTTTTGTTTTTGCATCTGTTTTTTTAAGGGATTCGTGTATCGGCGACAAAAGAAGGCTCTGCTGCCCTTGTCGACAGGTGAAGGTCAACTTCAGGACGGTGCCAAGAAAAGCCGTCGCAACCGTATCGATAAATTTCCAGAAAAAAAATTTGTCAATGAAACCCTCAAACTGCGTGCTCAATGCACGATTTTTTTTTAATCTGGACTGGCCTTTAAGATTGATTGCCTCGGTTTTTTAATATAAACATGTGGCCTAAAACGTCCAATTAAAAGGTAATTAGTGAGCTTCCGTAAATTAGCCATCTATTATTTAAATTCTCTCTTGAACATAATCTCCACCTGGCCGTATAACTAACCTACGCAGACAGCATATAAAAAGCTTTCACCACTTAAAAAAAAATTGTATTGTATAAAAGAAACATTCTAGATAACTCAAAGCTGAACTGAAGCGTGACCGGATAATTTATTCAACAAGAAACTGCAAAATGCTCTCATCCCGCTTATGTGAAATAAGCTGATTATAGCGTCGTCTCCTGTACATTTTAAGAAGTATCTTTTTGTTTTGTATAATCTTGGTAAGAAATGAAGGAGAGCAAATAAAATACCCTCTGTCCTAATTCTGAATTCCGTGTCACTGTCCTAATCACAAATGACAAGGCCCTTTTCGCAAAATGAATGTTTTGTAGCTTTAAACCAAGCAAAACTTTGAACACCGAGATGCTTAAATTCAAAATAAAGCAAAACTTCGTAACCTTCAGCCTGAAAAAAAAATTAAAGAAAAAGCGGAATGGCCATATCGGTGCATCGTCGAAATGGAAAGAAAAAAAAAAAGAGGGCAAAATGTTGCGTGCGCTTGCCTGAGGTGGAGGTGAGACGGACGTTCTGTTCATACTTCCGGCAGGCGCGCCATTCCCTGCCCTGTGCCCAATCCTGGGGAGTGGCGGCGACCTGCCAGCACGTGTCTCTCTCGCCTAAAGCAAGGCGCGTTGGGAGGACAGGTCTTTGTGACTGCCGTCAGAATGAAAGAAATGCCTGGCAAATCGTCTCCCATCCAGCAGGCGAGTGGGTTGCATGACTTTTTTTTTCTCTCGACGATGCACGGCCGTTCGCATCTTATTTCTTGTTGTCACGGTGCAGTACGTTCGCAACGTCATTTATTAAATAGAATCATCGTGCACATAATATATGTTCCGATATAAGAGTAAATGGTGCTTAAATAAAGAAAATATTAAACAGTAATGTAACGAATATTATAAAGGAAGCCTTAGATTAAACTAGTATTTGGCCAAAGTAACAAATTCATCTCTGTCGATTACAGTCTGCTGATGTCTTTTGAAGAGTCCGTCGGCGCTTTTTTTTTAAATACTGTTCTTCAACAATTGTTGCCGCCTAGAGTATGCCTCAGTTGCGTGTAGCGGCATTTGTGGATAAAACCAGGAGGAAATGTGATGTCAGTAATATATTTCTCAATCTTTATGCGTCGAACTCTTAACGAAGGTACAAAACGCATAACCTACAAAACCGAGTCTGACATTATTGACTTTTTTAGCCCACATTGATGTCGACTGTAGGCTGATTAATATTTTTTCTTTAATGTCTTGCTTTTTTAGCCAAACCGCAAAGGATGTTGCCAGTAGTGAGCCTCCATGTTCTACGCTTGAATGCGCGCTTTCAGTTATTAATGTGAAAGCATTAACTGTCCCATGGAGCGAGCCGCGCCAAACGGCACCTAAAATCCTTTCTCCAAGTGAAGCCAGCTCCTAGCTATGAAACCACGTGAAAAGCCTAGACAACGGCACCTAGTTTCCCCGATCCCAAAGGAGTGGAGAAAAGCTGACGGATTTCGGCTTTGATCCCATTGGCTGGCGTGCTTCAACGTGGCTCCCATTGGCCGCTGCGCGTCAGTTTCCATGACCGCTCACCCCATGGCGCTGCGTGTCCGTCAGCGCGCCGTTAGCACGGAGAGTCTAAGGTCAATGCGCCGAGGAGAGCGGGCGCGCGCTGACCGGCGACGAAAATTACGCAGCAGATCGAAATAAGGGAGCGGACGAGCTGCTTGCATGCTTTCGCATTCACAACTCATAAGAAGTGTTAGGTGTACCTCGAGCCTTTCTTAGTTTATGTATGTGTATGAAAATCCCTTATAAACCCACTTTGTGTATTGCATATTTTCATCACTACGACTTACAATTTATGGTGTAAATAAAAACAAAATAACGATAAATATACACAGACATTTACACTGAATTACACCGATAAATATGTATATCTATATATTTTGAAAAAACACGCTAAATTATACACCAAGAAAATACAGATTTATTTATTTGTTTTTGTAAAGGATTACTAGTTGCGTCCGAACACTACATTCTGATGCGTTCATCGAGAACGTAATCCTACATCAGATCAAGGACCTTGCCGCTCCCGGATCAGTAGAATCATCAACCTTGGATTAATGCCGTGAGAGCTGGGTTAGGCAGTCGCGGTGGCCACAATAATCACGATGTATTTGTTCTATTCATGTTGGTACTAGCCGATATTTTTTGTTTTAAACTACACTTGCTATAGGTTGTATCTTTCTAAAGCTGTGTCCCTTATATCTTGCTAAAAAAGAAAAAGCAAAGGGCAAATTGCCGTTTTTGTGACAGACATGTTTTGAATTAGAAGACTTAAATGTTTTGTCGCCATTCAAAGCAAAAGATTTCGAGAATAAAAATAAAATAAAATGATCGTACTTGGACATCGACCTTGGCTCGGATTCGTCGTTTATTGCTTGAAAGCAGGATCAAATTAAGGTAAACTTTAAGCGTTTTTAGGATGTTTAAAAACTGTAAATTAAATCTAAACTGTTCAATTTGTTGCGATTACTGCATTTATTATCGGCAATGTGTTATACCGATAATCACCGTTTTATGCGTACGAACATAAAAAGTCGCCGAAACACGCAAATTTGTTCTAGTGCTCAATAAAATTGATTTTCTGGTCTTTTTCCTAAACACTGAAAAATCGACAGCGTAATTATGTAGCCTCTCCTCGTGTTGCAGGACATTTCGTCATTGCATTCTAAATTATTCCAACCTTAGGCAGGCTTGGAAATACTGGCATATTCTGATGATATTACTTTCAATTTCTTTAATCCTTCACGCTGCCGTGTTTCTATTTTGTATACCATTGCTGTATTTTTTGTTTGAAATTCCTTTGTGACCTTACCATTGCTTTCACGCTCATACTGATTACCTACTGATTTGAATTTGGGAATGCACAGTTTTACTTTGCCGTGCCCTGTGCATGGAAATCATGGGCTCCATTTCCTTTCCTAAATTGGTATTTCTCTGATTAATTAAACGTAGAGTGCAAACACCAATAGATAACTCTAAGAATGAATGCATTTGAAGTAACTGACATATCGAATATACAGCTGGAGATGACAGTGAAACGATCCATTTTAACTGAAAATTACGCGTGTCAGTTGAATTATATTCCCAACGACACGCTTCAGATTTCACAGTTTTCATAAGGCGTTGGCCGTTAGTGGAAAGGTTTTGCCGTGTATCCCGGTATGTGTGTGGGGTGTATGGTGTGGCTTGCTTACTTCATCCGGATGCACTTTGTGGGAAGCCGAGGAGGACGACGGCGCGCGAGTGGGCAGGAGCGGTGGCCGGCGGCCCGGCGCGCGTGTCAGAGCACAAGCGTTTCGACTAGGCACGCGCAAGACACCCGGACGACGACTGCGACAGCCAGGCCCACAACCAAGGCAACCGAGAACAGTAAAACGTTTTTAACTTATCCTTTGCACGTTTGACTTCTTGGGAGGGCGGACCAGGCAGGGACCGATTGGGCAGCAGTTCAGTAGAGCGACCAACACAACTGGCGCCTCCAACGTGGGGCTTGTTCTGTTCGTCCCGGAGTGTCACACAGATCTGTTGAGCGTTCAGCGTGGTGTAGAAGGATAAACGCTAGCGATGCCCCCCAAGACGACCCCCAATAGGGACGAGGACGACTCGTCTGAGAGCGGAACCCAGGAACCGTCTGACGCTGCGGGGGCCGGAGAAGGCTCTAGTACGTGAGCATCTCCAGATGCTGAGATTTTACCACCAGCTCCAGCTGGAGGCGCGGCAGACATCGGCGAGTTTATGCGCGCTATGACGGCGATGATGGAGACGTTCTCGCGACAAATCGCGACGGTTCCAGGAGTCGCGAGAGCCGCGTCTACGTCTCAGCCCCGACCGCGGTTGTCCGTACGGACGCCGACCTACGCGGGATATTCCGACGGAAAATCGGTCCACGATTTCTTAGAGGACTTGGATGCGTATGTAGCCGCATTGGGAGCATCAGACGAAACAGCCTTCGTGCAGATCGTGCCGATCGCGTTAGCGGGCGACGCGTCGCGTTGGAGACGGCTGCAACGACCGTTTCTATTGATGGCGGACTTCCGGACGCGGTTTAGGAAGGAATATTCGCCACCTGATTATGAGATGCGGATTAGGGACGAACTAGCCAATCGCACTCAGCACCCCGACGAGAGCCTCGTGGAGTACATTCGCGCGCTCCAGGAGCTCTACTTGAGGGCCGAACCATCCGCGTCTGACGCAGAAAAGGTAGCTAGAGCGATACGGCAATGTCACCCTAGATTCAAAACCTATCTGCGCGGACGGGATATCGCGGATCTGGAGGCACTTGCCAGAGAGGCGCGAACGGTCCAAGCGGGCATGCTCACTGAGCTGCAGTACCACCCCCTCCGAGGGCCGAGGAGTCCCTAGAGCCAAGATGTACGTGGGCAGGACGCGCCGCAGACACTCACATCGAGTCGCGCACGGCGTATACGGCCGTTGCGGAGCGCGGTCACGGGGTAGCCATAACGCCCCGGACTTTGGACCCGTTCGCTTACGAGCAAAGGCGCAGGGCAGCCAACGCAAACTCGGACCGAGTGCAGACCCGTAGGAGTGGCGCAGCGGTTAACCACAGCGGAGGCGCGACTGTTGACGACAGTCGGAGGAATCATGACTCAACGCGGTTTGCCATAGATGAAGTGTCGCGTGAGGGTAACGATGGACATGTTGCGCGTAACGACCGGCCACAAGTCAGGTGTTACAACTGTCACCGTCTTGGGCACATCAGGCGGCATTGCACGTGGGTAGCGTCTGGTTCTCAGGGTTCCCAGGGAAACGTCAGAGGCCGGCGCCACTAATCAGGTCCTCTGAGTCGAGGTTGCCGGCCGCTGCCGAGGCCCAGTATCAGTGTGCCGACAGGGCGGAAATTGTGGCCGGCGACCGCGTGGCGATGGCCCCGTCGGCGTGTCGGGCTCAGAGCACGACACCTGAGAAGGGCCCGTACGTGCGGGTAGAGATCGGTGGTAGAAAATATTCGGCACTAATTGACACCGGTTCTACCCTTTCTCTGATTGGCGATATAGTCAACGAGGACTGCCGTAACAGGAACCTTTTCGCGCGGGAACTTGTAACTCCGCAGAGTTTAGCGACAGGATTGGTCGAAGCGCAAGGGGCGATGCGCCTTCACCTTGGCCTTGACGGCAGACAAAGAAGGCAACGTTTCATTTACTTGCCCGGTATGTCAATTCCTGTTATTTTAGGGCAGGACTTCGTCTGTTGTGAGGGCATAATCCTGGACTTAAAGAACAGCGGGTATCGTTATAGTGCGTTTTCCCCTCTTATTCCCTTTGTTGCCCCATCATCTCTGGTGCAGGGAATGGAACGTTCGCTCGCTGCGTCACATCGGGAGCAGGTGTTACCTGCGCGAGTCGTGCCCGGGAACGTCGAAATGAGAATTGCGTCTTTCGATGGGCCCGCCGACCAACGGCGGATGCTAGCGAACGCCTTGTCCCAACACGCAGCTATGTTTACCGAGAGACCGGGGCTTACGACTGTTTTACGACATAGGATAGATACAGGAGAGGCCAGGCCGTGGGGTGTAATCCTAGACCACTAAGCGTACATAAACGGGCCCTCCTAGACGCGGCTCTCGAGGAGATGCTAGACACGGGGGTGGTGCGGCCATCGCAGAGCAGAGTGTCGAACCGACATTTTTATCGGTTCGGTTCCGGTTCGGAATCACGGGTTTCGGTTCGGTTCCGGTTCAGTTCCGGGGAGCAGAAAATAACGGTTCAAACCGGTTCGAACAGGTTCGAACCGGTTTGTACCGCTAAATTGAGAATACATTTTCCGCGTTGTTCTGGCAATATACACTATTTACGCCGTGAAATGATCTACTATACAGTTTCTTCAATCGTCCGTGCAATTTACTTTTGTTTTTAGGTACCAGAAATATGAAATTCAGTTATTTAATTTCGACGCAAGAGTAGAAGAAAATCTACATTAACGTATGTTACGTCGTGTTCATACGACTCAACATCCCTTTAATTACCAGTAACATATATTTTACCTGAATCAAAATCTTTAAGTACAAGAGTAAAGAGTTGAGCTTGTTGGTACATACATGTAAATAAATCAGCTTGAAATTTAGAACTATACTGTATTTTCTTGTCCTTTCTTCGTGTTAAAGTAAAATTCTAAAATTCAAGCTGATCTATTTACACGGTATAAAATGTTGTCGCGAAGTGTGGTAGGTCGCCTAAAATACCCGTGATTAGTACAACTTTGTGTCGCAGTATTAAAAGTGAAATCGTGATTGTGTTCTTGAACTAAGGAAATAATTACATCACATAAAATTATGAAATGAGCACCTCGTGGCCATATATATCATGAAATATGGTTTACGAAATACGCTTCACAATATATATGTATATGATGACGACACAACTGAGCCAAAAGCAATTAAATTTTCAAAATGTCACGAAAAGTTTTAGGATAATTCCTTTCAGTCTATTTTTTATAGAAACACCGAGCGGAAATCAAAATGCTTGTTGTTCCAACCAAACATTGTTTGCACTCAGCACCGCATGCATGCGACTAATCATGCATCAAGGAGTAATCGCAATTGTTCACTCTAATCTATACGTACCTTCGCACTCAGATTGAATCTGGCCCAAAATAGCGCTTGCCCAAGTGAACATTTTCTTATACAGTACAAGCTGGCATAGCCTGGCTATGGAGGTTTGTTCTTGACAAGATGCCGGCCAATTTAATTTGCAAATGAGCATCACCCTTGCTAATTGATGATTTTAACGCCATAGCGTTAAGAAGCTGAGGTCGCAGAAAAGCCGATGTTGGTGGCGTGACTGAAAAATCCTGATTGTTCGATAGGGTTATGACGTCAGAGCTACATGCCCTCGCGCAAGAATTTCAAACAACCCACAATGCTCACGTAAAACGTGATATCACGCGTGGAATGAGAGTGATTAAAACATGACATGTTATGCGAATTAAAGGTCGCCGTATGTCTCAATTGATTTCACTTTTTAAAGTAATTCCTTTGCCTTAAAGAAAAAAAAACTAAGAATTTTAGGCGGGATTCAAACTTACGACCCTTCGGTTGCGACTCAGGCACTTCTGACTAGGACACGCGAGACACGCTTACGCGGCAAAAGCGAATGCGATGCAAACGAGGCCCGTTAACGCTATCGCGTTCCACTTTTAAAGGCGAAGCTTAAGCGTCCTCCAAGATTCTTTTTTGTTAAGTAAAACGAAGTAATATTTCACGTTCTACTCGACATGGCAACTACTTAATATTGGACACTTTCCGACGGTTTGCGTTCGTAATCGTCATAGTTCCGCCGCGCGCCCCTGTTTACTTTGTTTTTGTCCAGCCCTGGTTCACCACGTAAAAGAGGCAATAACAGACTTCTTAATGCTTGAGAAGTTATATGTGTGAGGAACACATAGTTATTTAAATTAGCTTCAAAATCAGATATGTGTGTAAGGCGCCGTCCCGTATCACTTACAACGTGCCTGTCGAGGATAAAAAGGCCGGAAAAGATTTGCAGAGAACCTTTCAGATAATTTGGGGGGCAATGCTTTAGGGTGGTCGGCGCTTAATTTATGTTGTGAAATATTCAGTTAGTAATCAAATATATTTTTATAATGATCAATAAATTTTACTTTATAAAGTTCACATAACCGCTTGAGACCGACGCGGAAGGACGATACTCGAAACTACGCTAGCTGTGGAGTCTGCGTAAAAGTGCTTTTCTGTTTGCTGATTGGCAGTGTGAAACATCGGGTTGCAGGGTATGCCAAAAGGACTTTGTGCTCACATGATAGATTGGAAGTCAAATGCACGAAATGTTCAAAAGGAGAAAAGTAATTAATGATATTTTTCTAAATAATCTCTTATAGAACGCCTTACTGCAAAAAGAGATGTGTAAAGATGCACGCAATGAAATTCATAATTTTACATAAATAGCGCAAAGGACAGACGAATATTCCTAAAATCTTAGTATAAATCACATTTCATCGGCTTGCATGAGCTCGAAACTTCGCTAAATACTGCCTCGGGATGCTAACGTTATATTCGGTTTTACCTGCACTTGTTTTTGGGCCCTCACTTTACAACACTATGCTTGAATAGTCATGCGCTCTGACATTTCTCTATGCTGCCGTATATCATTGCGAGACTGCTATAAATACTGCACAACTTTACAATTAGGAGATCTATTGCTAGTGTTGCGAACATCACATTTCACCAGAAAGCTTAACTGTTTACAATGGTATGCACGTGACTTCATCACACTATAGGCTGGTAGTCATTGTGATTTCTTCTTGCTGCGAAAATCGAATTCGATGGTGCAAATTGCACGCTGCAGGAGGTTCAAGCTCATTGAAAGCCAAGTATATGAAAAGCACGTATTATTATTCTTAGTGCATCGTCGTGAGGAACGGCGCGAACGTCTGGCACGACGAAACCGTGCTTTTTTGGCAAAAGCGTTTTTGCAAACAAAGTAGTTTCCGGAGTAACGCTTTTTGGTCTGCGCCAAAGATGTGGGGAAGAGGAGCCTTTACAACACAGTTTGTTTGTAAAACTAACCCCCCTTCCCCCCCCCCCACACACACACACACACTTATTTTTACAGCGGAGGCTGTTAAAGGCTAGTTTCCCCAGTATCGTGTCCGTCAGCCAACAAATTATGACACTACACTTTGGACAGCTACCGCCATCTATAAGTGACGACGGCAACCAGACAAACGGCTGGCCGGTTGTCTGGTTGCTGCAATTGCTTATAGATGGCGGCAACCTCTCCAGCCTTTCCACTCTGGCTTGCCGACTTGCGGCCGGCCATTACTTCATTCCCACCATAGTACAGCTTCGCTGGTCTTCCTTCTTTGCCAGAGTGGAAAGGCTGAAAGTATTCCTGAGGAATTGCCTCCTCCCTTTGTGTGTGCTAATTCGACAATTTTATTTGTCACTTTTTAACAGCAACCCTTCATTGCTTTTATTTTGCACCCCGTGATGTTTAAAGGGGTTCTAAAACAATGTCGGGTTGGAATGATCATGAATGTTCCGAGGCGTACTGGTCCTAGTCTGGCCCAGGTATACTCGCACACAGGCCGCCACTGATTCAGACGCTTCTTTGTCGCGGTGAAATTGCGAGGATAAAATGAGACTATTTCGTTTAGTCTTGCCTTCGCAAAGATTGATGTCGTAATTGTGGGATCAAAACCACCCGCCTAACGACAGTCGAGCGCGGCTTATGGATTGGACAAGAGAACTGCGTGAGCACTATACATCGGCTCGTAACAATCAATGCCTCTGCGGACACTTGGGTAGCGGCTCGTGTCCAACTACTGCTGTGATGAGATTAGTCGAATTCTTTTAACGTTAATTGGCGGCATAAGATAGGCACCAGGCCACGTGGCCGCTTCTGGCTCCGAGTTGAGGGGATGAACGATGCTCATATTTTTCTAATTTTTTGGCGACTGCCATTGCCTAGAAAAAACAGCAAAGCCAAGTTTAATCAATTACTAACGTTAGGGAGTGATCCTGAGTAGTATTTAGTTGTGTATGGAAATCTTTTTATAGCTCCTTTAAGCAAAATACAGAGGGGGTCGAAACTTGGGCAATAACTTGAGAACGACGCTCGTGTGAGACTTTTTAGCGACTGCCAACCTTCGGCTGTCCCTCTGAGGTCACTAAAATCTTTTTTTGTTGTTTTTTAGGTATTCCTTTCGTACACACATATAGCTTTTTGTAACGTCAAATTAATAAGTCGCATTTAGTCATTCCAATACTTCTATTCTCGGGGACATCTTTCGGATGCCGTTCAGCAACAACGAAAAAATGTTTGGGTGCCTCAATGATGTAAAATTGGTCTTAATACATATTTTTGCACTTTTAATAAATACTGTTAAGAAGTAACCCCTGACGTTGATAGCTTGCGAAAACATCCATTAGTTCCCCCTCCGCGTAATAGCAGATGCAGAAAAAATAGAGGAAAGTGACAGCTGTCGATCCCCTCCTCAACTCGCCATTTGAACAAGCGGCCACGTGATCTGACGCTAACTATATACCGTCAGTGTTCATCATAGTGATGCCCTAGGCGGCTTGGGTTTGGAAATCAAAAGCTTGGGCTAAGCTTCAAATATTGTTAGAATTGGGCTACTATCATATTGAATTGACATGAGCCGTTATCCGAATGTTTGGCGATGCTGATTGCCATGAACCCGAGCACTCGACTAACGGTTTTGAAAATCGCTTACGTCACGGTGTCACGTCACTCTCGGTACAAAATCGTGATGTCATGTTACGTCACGCTGTCAACAAGGTTAATACATCTAGTGACTTCCTCAAGTTCAATCGAGTTGACACCGTGAGTCACGTAACGTCACGAGGTCACGTGACATTACTTGACAACATGTATTGACACCATGACGTCACGTGACAACGTGACACATGGTTAATCATTGTGCCAATACAAAAGCGCCACGAAAACCCTCAATTTATCATACATTGCAATTCTGTACATGACGATTTGATCAATATATAGAAATACAGCCGCCAATTTTTTATTCCCATATGTTCATTTTCTGATACTTAAAAAAAATAAAAAAATTTACCTTGAACCGTTTTGAACCGGTTACCGCTATATTTTTTTCAGTTCGGTTCCGGTTTAGTTCCAAGATTGCGGCGAAGATTTCGGTTCGGTTCAGTTCCGGTTCGGCTAAAAATAACGGTTCTGTTCCGGTTTTCGGTTCGGTTCGGTTCCGGTTCGACACCCTGTCGCAGAGTCCCTGGGCGTTTCCAGTAGTTTTGGCGCCAAAGAGAGGCGGCACCGCGCGCCTTTACGTTGATTACCGAAGACTTAATGAGGTCACTAGAAGGGACGCGTATCATTTTCCCTCCATTGAGTCTATAATGTATTCGCTTGGAGGCGCGAGGGTTTTCACCACGCTGGATTGTAGTAGGGGTTTTCTCCAGATCCAGGTTGCGCCAGACGATGTCCAAAATACGGCCTTCACCTGTTACAGGGGGTTATTTGAGTTTACGCGTCTTCCGTGTGAGTTGTCGAACTCGCCGTCGAGTTTCCAACGGCTCATGGACATCGTGCTATGCGATGCGAAACTTTGACATGGCCTACATGGATGACGTTGTGGTATTCTCCAAGTCGTTCAAAGAGCACCTAACTCATCTCAAGATCGTCTTAAGTCGAATGAGTTAGGCCTGTCTAACAATTAATCCAAAAAAGGTGCAACCGGCCGCCTCAAAGGTAAATCTTTTAGGCTTTGTCGTAGAAAACGGTACCTTGAAGCCGAACAATGGGAAATTGAGGGCCACCCTATTGAAAAAACCAGCAAGGATATCAAGACGGGCAAGCTGGTTTAGCTGGTTTTTAAGCTGGTTCAAGCTGGTTCGAGTAGGTCTAGGTAGTAATCAAGCTGATTCAAGCTGGTTCAAGTTGGTTCAAGCTGGTTCAAACGGGTTCAAGCTGGTTCGAGCTGGTTCTGAATCTGGCCCAAGCTGGTTCAGGCTGGCTGAGCTGGTTAAAGCTGGCCAAGCTGGTCTTGCTGGGAGCGCGCACGCCAAGGTCGGCGAGAGCTTGTCGAACTGGTTTGGCCGGGAGCGCGCGCTAAGGCCGGCTGGGGTGGGGACGATGCTACGTCCTGTTCTTTGTCCTCTCGTTTTTGGTAGACGACCAGGTGCTTCAGGCACGCTGCGAGCTTCCTTTGTGTGCGAGAAAAGAGATAGAGAGAGTGGTAGGAACGGAGGAACGGAGAATTTGAGACACGTTTGGCTATGTTGGGCAGATTTTCGAAGGGACGGCTGTGTGCGCGTTGTTTGGCGACTACTTGAACGGCGGTGCAAGCGAAGCGGGATTTAAGGAGGCAGCGAGCGGCAGTCCGTTCAGCGCGGGAAGAAGTCGGATGCCCCAACTGAGGCGTCGTTTTGTTTCCTCGAACATCTGTGTGCTCCTGAATGAGGGTGGTGCCAAGGAGTATCGCCAATGCCAACCAAGCCACACGGATTTCCTCGCCTCTGCCGACTATGCTAGAGGACACTTCGCCCCCATTACGGGCGGGACCCAGGTTCGCTTCTCTCATCCGTGTAGTATTTTTTATTGTTATAGCCTGTTTTTGGCGTGTGTCTAGTATTTTTCGTGGTGAGAGATAAGCAATCTAGTTTTAATAGCATTGTTTGTTTTGCACCGAGAACCACCGTCTGCGCGCCGGTTAGTACTGTATCAGCGCAGTGGATGTGTTGCATCTGAGCTCATGTGAGCAGACCGCGAATACGAAAATAATAAATTAGATGCCGAGCTGGCTTTTCTAAAGAGTTTGGCTTGTTTATCCTGTGTATTCAACTATTCATTTAAACTGGTTAAACTGGTGGGGATCTACACCAGCCTAACCAGCATGAGCAGTTCACCGAGCATGACCCAGCATTTGCCCAGCATTCACCCAGCACAACCCAGCCTCCAACCAGCTCGACCAGCGCGGCAAGCTGGGCATGCTGGAGCAACAACCCAGCATGAAGCTGGGATGCTGGGACCAACATGAAGCTGGGATGCTGGGACCAGCTTGTGCTGGGCATGCTGAAGCAATAACCCAGCATGAAGCTGGGATGCTGGGACCAGCTTGTGCTGGGCATGCTGAAGCAATAACCCAGCATGAAGCTGGGAAGTGGGGACCAGCTTGTGCTGGTTTTTTAAATGGGGCATTCTTGATTATCCACCACCCCACGATGTAAAGAGCCTTCAAAGCTTTCTGGGGGTGGTTGGCTTTTACCGGCTGTTCATCCCGATGTGCGCGGAGCTGGCGCGGCCATTGAATCTGCTGCTCAGGAAAGGCTCGAGATGGGTCTGGGGTCCAGAGCAGGGTGCTGCCTTTTCTTCTCTTGCGAGGGAAATAGCAAGCACCGCTAGCCTTCGGTTACCAGATCTTAATCGGCATTTTGTTGTGCAGACAGATGCGAGCGACTACGGTGTCGGAGCAGTATTGCTACAGGAGCATGATGGACAGTTACGCCCTGTGGCATTCGCTAATCGAACGCTCACACTGTCGGAACGGAACTACTGCTTGACGGAAAAGGAGGGGTTGGCCGTCATGTTTGCTCTGAAGAAGTTCGACCTCTAATTAGACGGTACGACTTTCATTATTCAGACTGATCATGCAGCACTTACCTGGATTCAGATGCTAAAAGAACCCGCGGGAAGGCTGGCCCGCTGGGTACTAACCTTGCAGCGCTACTAGTACACGGTTGAGTACCGAAAGGGATTGACCAACAAGGTCGCGGACGCGCTCTCTCGGGCGCCCCAGAATGGTGGTTGGGAGAAGGTGACGCAACCAGAGTGTAACGAGAAGAGCGGGAAGGATAGGAGAATGTCTCCGGCTGCAGGGGTGAGGTCCCTTATGGACGGTTGAGAGGAGGCGAAGCAACCGGCACTCGTACCAGCTTTAGCGCGCGGCACGAAGTAGCAAAGGATCGTCGCTTGGGGTGTAGTGATCAGCAAGAAGAAGCTTGTCGAGTCCCAGAAAGCAGATGTTTTTTGCCAGCGGGTGTTAATAAGTAAACTGGCGGAAATCGCGGTTGACACCGGGAAGGCTGGCGGTCGAGTTAATTATCAATTTGATTCGTATCTGCTGGGCAAAGACGGCTTATTGCTTCGCTACATCCCAACTATCGATGAAGTGGAGAATAATGAGTCTCCCTTCAGGGTGGTGATTCCCAGGAAGCTACGGAAGAGGTTTATCGGGTACTTCCACGACTCGGCTCTGGCAGGTCATGGCAGTGGCAGCAAGACTTTTCATAAGTTATGCCGCGCCGTGACCTGGCCGGGGATGAGGCAAGACGCACTCCGATACGCCCGCAGCTGTCCAGCCTGCCAGAAAGCGAAGCCCAGAGGGGGCAAGCCTCCGGGCTTGATGCAGTCAATGGAGAGTGACTACCCGTGGGAGATCGTCGCTTGCGACATCATCGGCCCACTGCCGAGAAGTCCGCGGGGAAACCAGGACCTCTTGGTTATTACCGATTATTTCTGAAAGTGGGCAGAGCTGTACCCACTGAAGAAGCTGGTTTCAGAGTGGATCTCGGAAAAGTTACTAGATACTTTCCTTCGCTTCGGCACACCTAGGTGTCTCATTGGTGATAACGCTAGTTATTTTACTAGTAAAGTGTTCGTGGACTCCTGCTTGGCGCTGAACGTAAAGTGCAAGAGGACAACACCGTACCATCCCCAAGTCAATATCACTGAGCGAGTGAATCGGATTGTCAAAAGCATGCTGATCGCGCTAACGGAGAGACACCGAGACTGGGATGAGCACATCGCTGAGATGGGTTTTGCCATTGGGAATACTGTGAACGGATCGACTGGTTTCATACCAGCGTTTCTGAACCCGGGTAAAGAGACACCGTCTCCGCTGGAGAACGAGTTACGGACCAACCAAGGAACACCAGGACGCCCGCTCTCTATGTACGCGGAACGGCTAACGAACCGCTTGTCTGGGCGCTGCAAGATGCTAGAGAGAATCTCGATGCCCCAAGGATCGACCAAGCGGCGCAGTATGACAGGAGCCATAGGCACTTGCAATTCAAAGTGGGTGACTTGGTCCTGAGAAGAACCCACCCTCTGAGTAACGCAGCTAGCGGTTTCGCCGCATGGCTTGCTCATCGATGGGAAGGGGCCTATGAGGTAAAGACGCGAATGTCATGGCTTACTTATAAACTCACTCGTTGTGATACAAATGAGGAGTCGGGTCCAGTTCACATCGCGGACTTGAAGGGGTATTACGCCGCGATGGGGAACATAGTTAATGAAAACTACCGCCGCCGCCACATGCGGCCACAGAAAGTGATGATTTGCCGGTGTTCTGACAGTGTTCTTTCCACACAGGATGCCTCCTTGGAGAAACCGCCCCAGGGGGCCATACCCAGGAGGCCCACCGGACGGGCCAGGCCCCGGGGTGGCTGGACCCCAGTGGTCCGGTCGACGAAACCCTCGGGGCGGCCGCCCAGGGAGGCGTCAACACCGAGGATGGCCGAACGGCGGAGCGGGCCAACGCCGCCTGGGTTCCGCGTGTACCGCGAGCTCGGCAACAGGCAGGCCTGCGCGGCACGGGGCAGGGCCGTCCGCAGCAACACCGCGGCACCAGGCAAGGCCGTCCGCGACGGCACCCCCGTACCACGGTGCGGGTCCGTCTACGACGGGGGGACCTGCCTGGAGTCGGCCCCCTGCCACACCGTGGCCACGTGGACGGCGTGGGAGGAAGGTGGGGCGGTCCATTTCGTTTCTCGCCGGCGTTGGAAGCACCAACCCAGACCAACGCCTGCCCAGCCCGACCACCAAGTCCCACTCCCGTTCCGTGGCCACACGCAGCCGGCGGCGCCACGGGTCTTGGGAGCGCCAGACACCTGCTGGCTGCGTGGGGTCCCAATAATCCACCTGGAGACCCACGAAGCAGGTCGACTCTATACCGACCTGCTAGAGGCACAGCCCCTCCCGGACAACGTGGCGGTAGCAGTCCCGACCCTGAGGGCAAGCCGCCCGGACCTCCTGGCTCCCGCTGCCTTGGCCTCCGTCCAGCCAGCCCGGCCTCCCGAAAACCGTGCCGCCACACCGGCGGCCGCATCCGCCGCCATCAAACCCGCCACCACGACGGCCCTCACAACATCGGCCGCCACCACCTCTTCCGGCCCAAGCCATCGGGCCGGTGTCGTCCACCAGCCCCTTCTGTCCCCCTCGACTTCCGATGACGCCATCATGGCCGAGGCGGAACAACTCTGCGGCCAAGACCAGTGAACACCCGGCCCCCTCCCCCCCTCCCCCGAAGACCGGGACTTGAGGGGGAGGGAAGGGGGGAAGCCGAGGAGGACGACGGCGCGCGAGGGGGCAGGAGCGGTGGCCGGCGGCCCGGCGCGCGTGTCAGAGCACGAGCGTTTTGACAAGGCACGGGCAAGACACCCGGACGACGACTGCGACGGCCAGGCCCACAACCAAGGCAACGGAGAACAGTAAAACGTTTTGAACTCATCCTTTGCACGTGTGACTTCTTGGGAGGGCGGACCAGGCAGGGACCGATTGGGCAGCAGTTTAGTAGAGCGACCCACAACTTCACACAAAACTTAGCGGATAGCATTGTGTCGTGCGACACTGTGGCGTCACGGGAAACATATCCTCGATAATTTTAGCAGATACATTTTCAGCTCAATTTAGTCGGTAAACTGTGCTTCCAATGACGTCAAGTCACGTGGAGTATTGTGGAGCGTCTCTCTATAAACGTAGCGGGGAATTTGAAATTTCACATGAATCCACGTGAAACTTGAAACAAGCCCTTGTTTAAACATGAATAAGCAACGCAGAATAACGTTTAAAACAGTCGAAAGAGCGCTTAGGCCAGGCCGCAAATTTTACAGTTTGCATATCCGAGAGAGCACTAGGCTGCATAGTTTCCAATAATTAAATGTTGGAGAAGACTTATCTGCTTTGAACATAGCTTCAGTTTGTAGTCCTTTTCCTTCCGCATCAGGAGTTCCAATCGCTTCTTTGTTTATTAGAGTCCCATTGGAAGATCCTATGAGGATTTTAAACTTTCCCGTTGAGCCTTGTGGACTCAACAACGGACTCGGGCACTTTTTCGAATACCTTTTTATGATTGCTGAGTCCAGATAAGCATTTGTTTGTCGTCTTCGGTGAATCGTAGCTCAGGCTTCTCCCGAGTTTTCATAATGACGGAGGCCTGGAAGCTCACGTGACGCCATTTGTGGCCAGAAGCGAGGGAAGCCGACGAGCGAACCGAGAAGAAAGAAGCGCCACGAGCCATGGCTCAAATGAGCCAACGTTGCCAGACGGAAAGGCGCATTTGTCCAGAAATCGCGTACAACGTTAGTTTCTAAACCTGCGCATCAGAATCTTTCACGATTTGCGTTTCGTAAATATATGATATGAACAAAAATTTAAAGAAGCACATTCTTTTTGAAGTGTTAAATACTTTTTAAGACAAAACTCGCAGCACCGCGAGCGTGCTTGACTTGAACGGGACTTGACGAAGGAACGCCACGGGAGCGTTAGCGATACCCAAATGCCAGCTTGGGCGTTATCAAGTCGAACCTGGTGTTGAGGCGGACTTGATCAAGTCGAAGTTCGGCTTTAGATGAAGTCACATCTATGAGTTCGAGAGTAAGGGGTGACAAATTACTGTCACACATCTACATACTGTTACAGCATAGGTTTGATTTGTACTTTAGATGGCAACCTATATTGCATTTTCTATAAAAAACGAAACCAGCCGTATGTATGGCCATCATTGAATGTCCCTCGGACGTCCACTGTATCTCCAAATCGGGACATCCAGTAACGGATGTCCACCATACGTGCGATGGACGTACCATCCTGGCACAGGCTTTTCGGCTCTTTTTCGGACGTCTGACAGGCGTCGATGGTTCGCACGGCACCTATCGTCGTCGTGAAAGACTGGTGCGCAGCCTCATTTGGAGCGAGCTATGCAATGCTCCAACCTCCTCTTCAAGTCACCATAGCGCGTGGTGATGGAACATAAATTCATAACACTGCGGTGCAAGGTAAGGAAATTACCCCCATCGACGCATGTAAAAAGAAACCATCCTTTTCCGATAACGCCACTGATGGTTGGCGAACAAAAACGCTCCTCCAAACGCCCTATAACAAAGGCCTCGTAAATCTTCCTCGTAGGTGTTTTCCCGTTATCTACCGATAATAGCGTTATCAGCCGGCTCACAGGAACAAATTTGGCACTGCCATGGCAAGGCACCCCGCATCGTGTACCTAAGAGCTTGCGTTCAAATAGTCTGTATTTAACCCCGTCCAGTTTTTCATATATATTCAGTGGTAAATACTGCCTCTTACCCCAATCAATGTTGCTTGTGTTTTAGTCCTCTTTAGATTTGCTGCCCACAGCCTAATGGCTGTGAGTCCGCCTGGGCAAGAACCAGAGGCGGCCACTGCCATCGTGTGTACTGAAGGCCTTCAGAGGCCGCTATCCCTCCAACGTGTATGTAGGTTACAAGGAAGCAGAGTAGGAAAAGACCAAGAATTGTAAGGTTTTATCAGTCCTCTTCTCGGTTTTAAAGGAAAGTGACACCCCAAGGATTGTTTTCTCGATTTTTGCCAGGTGATTCATTATGGTGTCAGAAGACTGCCCAATCAGTATTTTGTTACAGCTTTATGTATATTTTCAATAAAGTAAAAAAAAACTCAGCTGCTTGAAACCGAAAGCGAGTACTGAATTGGGGAGGAAGGAGAAATATATATAAGGGGAGAAAGTTAGCGAAAATGAAGTGGCTGTTCAGCTTCTTTTTTTTTTCAGTCAACGTATTTGCAATTCTTAGGAGCCACACGAAAATGGGAGTCCTATATTCAGTATATTTTTAATATCGAGTGTGTACCTTCATTGACCCACGACTTTGATTACCTTTGATGGTTGTGTCTAAACAATAAAAAACGACTCGTGACCACGGAGACAAGAGTGAGCGCCACTCAAAATGGCCAGAGATCGATTGGCGGTTTTCGGGTGGAAAGAAAACGAATTTCGAGCCGCAAAATGTTATGCACCAGCTTTCCCACGTCTTTACCTTTATTGGGTATGTACAGTCAGCGGCAATATAAGCTGAGACAGCCGAGGGCTAGACGAAAAGGGTAAAATGCTGCACGGGGTGCTTCCAGGATGGTAAACAATGGAATCTGTCGCCATATTGTTACCCCAGTGAACGGGGCAGTTCATTCAAACCTTTCTTTTAATAGCTTGATGCAGCATGGACTCCCGACATGGCATTTTTACTGTACCAGGTTATATTGCCCTGTACCAGGTCATATTGCCGTTGACTGTACAAGGTGTTCCGCTTACCTAGAGCCAATGGTTACACATATTTTGGTGCATTTTAGGAAGACCAAACCAAATGAATATGTTTGTTCATTGTATGGAGCAAGTCAAGCTGACTAAGTATTGAACTTTACAAATACTATATTTAGAGCAAAAGTACCAAGGATGAAGTTGTACAGAATCTTCAGACATCCAATCCAGTGATTTTCATCAAGAAACCTCTAAATAAATTCGTTTTTCCGGCGTACAAAAAGCCATTGAAGTACCAAAAAACAAAAAGAAAAGAAACGTGTGAACCGTACGCTTTCGCGCCTGTACACGCTACTAATTGAGACGAAAGTGTGCCTTGTATTGTAACCAAAGTTGGTTAAACTATTGTTCAAACTTGGTTCAAGTTACGTGGAACACGCTCTATCAGCCTATTGGATATTGATGTCATACAATTAAGTGCAACTAGTTTTTATGATCACTAACTTTTCAGATTGTCGTATGATTTATGCAGTCGTACTCCTCATGGGCATTCGTCGTATCTGTGTATAATATAGTTCACCTTTTACTGTACATATTACTTTTAGAGCGGTTCGTCATAGCTAGTAGGTTGTATCTGATTCTGGACCAGAGCAGTTTGTAGCCATGTGTTTACAGTAAAAAAATGTTTGATATATGTTTAGACTATTTTTAGTGCATTGTGATTTTTCTTGTGATTGCTCAGTCACATCCGAGAAGCCTTCTAGGCTTTGACAGACCCTATATTTTTTACTCAAAAGTGATGGAAAATGGTTTTCCTAAATATATCAGGATATGTGAGAACCACATCATGTGGTGATGTACAATAGCACGAAGTTCAACGACCGATGCGAAACTAATTCTGCATCTGCCGTGAAAACAAGTGTACCATTGCTTGACGTCTGTGTTTTCACTTGTAGATATAAAAATATTTTGTTTGCCATTTTTTATGCGCACTGTTACAACAGTTTGGTCATCATAAGCAGACTTAGCCAAGTGGGTATACTAGTTCACGGTAGGCATGGATCCAGTTTAAATCCTCTTCAAGCGAGAATTGCGGTCACTTTATAGTCAGCCGGAGAGGAGAAAGCGAACGGAAGCATGTTGTGGAGAAGTTTCTCTCCTCCAAGCTTCCACCTGATTTCTCCTTCCCACATCGTAGTACACCGTTTTTGACTCTCACTTGCTAGATTATGTAACAGTCGAGAAAGTGACCGCTAATGATGCCCACTATATGGCAAGCTTGGATATTTGACATATCGGCCCATTGTACACAAACGACCCAGGGGACCAGCACAAATACTACCACCATTAGTGTCACTTAGTTTTAATGATACAAATAGTTGTTGCTTCCTCATACAAGCTATTATATTTTTCAATACTCAACAGACGATTTTCTGCAAAATGCATGCAGCTTATTTCAAGTGTTTCTTTTCACGGTCATGCATACAGGTAGGTGTGAGCAGCATTTGAGGTTAGATGGGCCAATTAGTTACGTATTTGTAAACAGGTCAGGAATTGACAGAAGACAATGCTGCATGTAAGCGGGAAACCCCATGGTGTAGACTGGAAAATACAAAAATATTTTTGCAAGTCATCTGATAAAACGTCCTAGTCATTTGACTAGTTTGTACAATTTCCCCACTTTTGTTTTTATAGCATTACCAGTCTACCTCCTGATAAAAAAACTCATTTATTAAAAAAAAGAGGAGCTGCTTTGACTATGTCCAGCCTCCTCAGCATGTCGGCTTATCAGCACATGGAAATAATGCATGGTCAAGGCCTCAAAAATTTATTGAGAAAACTAGGGTTTTAGGAGTGCTATCATTACAAACAGATGCTTGTAAACTTTAGCTGTAAGAGGTGATAGAGTAAATGCGAGCAGTTAGGAAACGACATGCTTGTGAACCCGCGACGGGAAGAAATAAAGCAATTGAACAACACAAAATCTGTCGCTTCATTTTTCCTCATAGAGCGGTTCACATGTATTTAGCTGCGATTTTTTTGTAAAGTACTAATGCAATTCCGAAATTGTAGCTTGGTTGACTGGTCACAAATAGCAAGTCCCTGAACAAGGTAACAACAAAGCCACTGATTTCCTCTATCTTGAAAGCTTACATATACTCTAGCAAACGAAGTGGGAAAGAGTGTGTATGGGGCGTTCTATTCGCTCGTGTTGAATTAGTGGTTTCCCGTAATACAGTAGCTGACCAATCTTTCACACTCCACCTCGACACAGGAATGAAATAACTGTCCACACTGAAAAAGTTTCGATTTCCTGTCAGTGTCCGAAAACTCATTCCGTCAGACCCTGCACGTTCCAATCACTCCATGACCAGTTTGACTGTGGCCCTAGAATTGACAACATCATCGTATCGATTCCTCCGACAAATGACTGCATTTAGGACTGATTTTGGGCTTATTGCAGATGAGGTTGTTCTGGTAGAATATTGGCAGGAATGAGAATTGATGAGGCGATGAAAACCGATGAAAACTAAACGTTTAATAGGGCGAACTTGTGTTCACAACAACAACAAAAAAAAAGGCCAGCGTTGCAGGCGGTGAAACAGCAGGATCGAACGCAGGGGTGAGACAGACCCCGGCACCACGCGGAGCCCCTTATGTACACGCGTGTGCTTTTCGAGCAATCGGTGTAGAAACTTCTGCTCGTAGAATATTCTAACCTCGAATAAGCAGCACGGTTCTCGAATTTGCCAGAACGCGCCACATTTACAGAAAAAAAAGCACGATAACCACTCGGCCACGGGCGCGCTGCCCACTTGGCTAGCTGCGCCCATGGCATCACTCCCCCTTTAAAAAAGTGCATTACCCCTATGCAACGCAAAACAAACAAAACAAAAAAAACCGGTAAACAAAAGAGTCATTTGGAACACATAGACCCCACAGTCTTTCCGAGCGTCGAATCGCTTGAGTCGAACGACGTAAACCACCTCGCGTCGCGGTCAGCGTCGCGATGATGTGTGCGTTCGTCGGGCACTACTTCGTAGTTGAGATCTCCCAGGCGTCGAAGGACCGTGTATGGTCCAAAGTAGCGCTTTAAAAGCTTCTTTATAAGGCCACGACGTCGTATCGGTGTCCAGACTTACACTCAGTCTCCTGGCTGGAAGTGAACGTCCAGACTACAAACGTTGTAGCAGCCAGCGTCGAAACGTTGCTTGTCTTGGATCCGGACTCGGGCGAGCTGTCGGATTTCTGCTCTTTGCGCAACCACCTGGGCGTCATCGCGTTTTGCGCAAGCTGGATCGCGAGGAAGCATGGTGTCAAGCATCGTGTTAACATTGCGACCGCTGTGTTGTAGGCGAACGTCACGTACGGCAGGACCTCGTTCCACGTTGTGTATTCCACGTCGACATACATCGACACCATATCGGCGATGGTCTTGTTTAGGAGTTCCGTCAGCCCATTTTTCCGAGGATGGTACGCTATGGTTCGCCGGTGTTTGGCGTGGCTGAGACGGAGGATGTCTTGCATCAGGTGTGCCATTAATGATGACCCGTGATCTGTAATTAGAACTTCGGGAGCGCCGTGGCGGAGGACGATGGACTCGATAAAAAAATGACAGACGTTCACAATTCTCTGTAATGCCGAACTAGAGCGCAGCTCTTGAGGAGGAGGAAGGGATGGTACGGAGGGCAGGGTATGCCCGTCCTCCCCCTCCGTACTCTCCCCTTTTCTCCTCCTGCTCCCCTCACATTTAGCAGGAAATTTTCGCTAAATTTCTCCGCTAAATGTAGCCGAAATTTACCAAGATTTTCTTGCTAAATTTAGTAGGAAATTTACCAACCAGTACCAAATAAGTTTAGCGGAAAATTTAGCGAAAACTTCACCGCCAAAATTAGCTTGGAAACTGAATTGGTGTTAAGGTCACATGATGTCTCTTTCCCCGCTAAATTTAGCGGGGAAATATTTCCGCTCAATTTATCCGGGAAATTTGTCCACTAAATTTAGCGGGAAAAGTTTTCCGCTAAATTTAGCGGAGAAACGTTTCGCAAAATTTATCGGGGAATTTTTACCATCGTGACATCACGCGTGACGTCACGTGCGACGTTATCATGGGAAACGTCCCATATTGCAACGCGTGGTTACGCCGACGCCGGTGAACCCGGAAACGGGCGCATAAAAGCTGCGCTCTATAACTTGGCGACTTCCACAGCAGTGCCTGAAAGAAGGCCTTTCGGCTCGTTGTACCAGTCGAGATAATCTGTGTCGACGATTAGCCAGCGGTTCCCTGACGTTGACAGCGGAAAAGGGCTAAGTAGATTCATCCGATGTGCTGAAATGGTGCAGTTGGCGGAGGAATCGGCTGCAGGAGACCTGCCCGCTTCGTTAGTGGTTTCTTGCGTCGCTGGCACTCGTGGCATGATCGTGTGCGTTGGTGGATGGTTTTAGAGAGCTTGGGCCAGTAGTACTTTTCACGAATGCGGGCCAGTCACCGACTGTAACCAAGGTGTCCGGACGTCGGGTCGTCGTGGCAGGCTTGAAAGATCTCTCAAAGGTCGGTCCGGATTAGCAGCAGCCACGGCGAGTTGTCCCCGAAGTTCTTTTTTGTAGAGTACACCTTGCCGAATAGCGAAGGTCGTCAGGGCTCGTGAGAAAACACATGGCATAAAACTCCCGCTCCCTTCAAGGTGCTCTTTCAGTGCGCACAGCTCAGGATCGTCTCGTTGACGTCGTGCCATGCCGTCGGTGTTCACTGCGCCCAGGAAGCACTCGTTGTCATCGTCGTCGCTGCTGCCGGAAGGTATTTTGACAGGGGCTCTAGACAGGCAGTCGGCGTCGCTGTGCTTCCGGCCTCATTGTAGACCACAATCATGCTGAGCTCTTGTAGTCGGAGACTTCATCGAGTGAGACGTCCTGACAGGTCCTCGAGGTTCGCAAACCATCAGAGCGGGTGGTAGTCCATGACTACACGGAACGGGCTCCCGTACAAGTTCGGACGAAACTTCGTGACTGTTCAGACGACCGCAATACATTCTTTTTCAGTAGTGGAGGAATTTCTCTCCGCTTTGGACAGTGTCCGACTTGCATAGGCGATGACTCGCTCGGTGCCTTCTTGCACATCAACCAGTATCACTCCAAGTCCCGATCTACTAACATCCGTGTAAGTCTCAATTTCCGCATCCTGATCGAAGTGTTCAAAAACAGGGGAAGTCTGGAGTCTTCACTTAAGCTCGTCGAATGCCTACTGCTGCTCCTCGACCCATTCGAGCTTCTCGGCGTTCCTTCGTGAGGTTTGTGAGTGGTACGGAAATCTTTTCGGAATCCCAAACGAAGCGCCGATAGTAGGCACATAGTCCAAGGAATCTTTGCACGGTTGCCCGAAGACACTACGGAGTCGTCGGGGTAGCCGAGGCAGTTCTGCCACTTTAGTCCAGCCAGTGCGGTGTCCATGACACGCTGGAAAGTTGCTGGCGCCATGCATAGTGCGGAGGGCATCCCCTCGAACTTGCCTTAGCTTCTGGCAACCTTGGCTGACCTTCGAGAGATTTTTCGAGCCTTCCGCGATGACCCGACGCGGAGGCGTCGGGTAATCGCGGGAGTAACAACACGAGCGAGTAACAAGAATATACATATTAAAACGACATGCAACATGTCAAAAATTGTTTCTATATAAAACGGTTCAAAGTAAACGAGGGTGGCTCCTCGTTACCCAGCCTATTACGATTAAATGCTAAATTCTCAAACCATTCAAATCTTGTACATATTTTATTGGGAAATATGCACCGGGTTTTGTTCTCCCCGCATCTTGCAGGTCGCCGGCGGTGTACTGCACATATCTTGCACCTCAGTAATGTAGAAACGCGCTCACCAAACCAGTGAGAAACACAAAAACATGGATGTTAGATTTTATGAAGGCAGTACACTCTTGCTGGTTTGACATAACTGTGAATCAGTTTTCGCACTGTGTAGGAGCCACGCAGTCCACGGTTATAGTTTTGAATATATCGGCACGCACTCACTGATGATTTTCTAAATTTCGGGACGAAAAGCTTTACGTGCATGCCTTGACACGTGGATGTAGCTACTTTGGGCTTTGCAAATCTTTACTAGGACAACGTTCCAGGCGTCTTCCTCCGGTGGCTTCCTCCACACGTGTGGGATCGGATGCCCCTTGTTAGGTTTACCTTTTCCCACTCTTTTTTCTGGAGCTCCCGAAAACGCGTTAGCTTCTATTTGGCAAATGAGAGCAGAACGAAGCCTCTGACTTTCGGTCTGACTGCATCAACGAAGTTTTGCGCGTTCGTTATGGAATACACTTTTGTAGTTGTCAAGTCATACACGGACGCCTGGTGCTTGAGCACGCCGCCCACTCCATCACACGAGCTTTTCCCGTGCCCCGATGCGGAGAATATTCACTTGGAAACAACATTCTTTTTCTTGAATTCGTACACCTGGTGCCTGTTATTGAAGGGCTTGAGTGTAAAGAGCGCCCGACACGAGTCGTGGATGATGTCGTCGCTCACTGCGCAGTAGATTAACGCTCCTTGTTTGGTCGTAGCCACGCAGGTAAAGATGGAAACCACCTTGCTCTTCCAGTGATGTCCTTGCACCGCACGCTGAATGACGACACTCCAGCTTTTAGCAAAATCGAGGTGCAAGATGACAGCACGTGACTTCACATGCGCCTTCTCGAGCCATAATGGCTCTTTGCTAGGTGTGTCTAATGGAGAAGTTGAGAATGTATTTTTTTTTCCACTTCTAAAACTTGTTAAAAAAAAAGCCGTGGCATCCAATTTTTTGTTTTTCGTTTTTGTTTTTATTAATTTGACACTGCAAGGCAAATTCTAGTACGTCTTCGTGTTCGAGTCCTAGCTCAGCCAGCTATGCGTCATTCCTTTTCAAACGGACTTCACATCCTAGAAAAAAGCAGTCTTGCAAAAGAGTCTTTTTAAAAAATGTAAACAAAATATATATATATATTTTCGAATTCGTAGAGGCCCACAATGCCGGTAATGTTGCTGTATTTTAGTCAAATGGGCACAGTTCACATGATTGCTGCTCAAATAGAGGACATACAACCGAAATATTACATTTCTAAATTGCTTTTCTTATTGTTGAATAAAATATCTAAAATAAAATATATATTTTGTTTTTTTTATAAAAATGGGTTTTTTGAGAAGATCCACTTCAAAGTTTCAACATTTGTTCTTTCTCACGACGTTTACGTGAATGTGGCGGAGCGAGTAGTCTGACATATCATAAAGGTAGTATTATACCTATAATGGGACTGCTTGGGGCTTTCTATAGACCTAAAACAACAATCTTACCTTTAGTAACGATTTCTCAAAGTTGACCAAATCTCGACCTGAACAACGAGTTTAACAATTTTTTTAGAAAACACTAAAATTCCTAAAACTATTTGAGTCCATAAAGGTATCTTTATAGTACTTATTAAATAAGGAGAAAAAGTTAATATGATGGAGAGAAAACAGTAGCGTCAGCAGAGGGTGTCATACACGCGACCTGCGACGGCATGCAAACATGCTAATTTCTGCCACTGCGGCTTTTAGGCTTCGGAACTCGAGAACAACAAAATCTGTGCAACACGAGCTTTACGCCCTCCTTCATTTGAGAAATGCCCCCAATACTTATATATTTGTTTCGTCAAAATTAAAAATTAGACCCTTTTAGCCTCCCGATTTGAGATGGAACCAACCATATATATATATATATATATATATATATATATATATATATATATATATATATATATATATATATATATATATATATATATACAGGGTGTTTCACGAAAGGTGGACGAATTCGATATTGCAAAAACTACGCGTCGCAACAAAAAAAGGCTTCTGTCGTTTTGGTCCTGGGCTAGGGGCCTACTAAGGAAAATTATTAAAGTCCGACATAATTAAATTGTTAATTATTTTTGCGTAATTAACGTTTTTAATATTGTGATTAAGGGCATGGTTTCAATTAGAAAATTGCTCAGCGTCATCGAAACACACTAAATCAACAAATTGCGGAACGATCGAAGGCACACGAAGCATTTTACGGCTTTCTGAAAAACCGTACAAATTCGACGGGTTTTTAAGTTTCGGTTTGCTATCGGAGCGCATCTCAGCGCCGGCAGCACCGCCCCCGTGGAGAGATAGTGCATCCAACCTCTGCTGCGCTGTCATCGCGCGACGCAGCAGAGGCTGGTTGCACTGTCTCTCCACGGGGCGCGGTGCCGCCGGGGCTGAGAAGCGCTCCGATAACAAACCGAAACTTAAAAACCCGTCGAATTTCTACGGTTTTTCAGAAAGCCGTAAAATGCTTCGCGTGCTTTCTATCGTTCTGCAATTTGTTAATTTAGTGTTTTTTGACGATGCTGAGCAATTTTCTAATTGAAACCATGCCCTTAAACCCAGTAATAAAAGAGTTAATTACGGAAAAATAATTAACAATATAATTATCTCGGACAGGACAGCAGGATCAAGGCGGGAGAACGACACAGCATTAAAAACAACACTTTGAAGAAACACGTGACACTATCGATGTCATCCTACTTGCTCTCGGCTCTGTCGAAGACTGCTCGGCATTTTTGATTTCCCCAGGATTATACTTCGTCTCACCCTAGGATGGACTGAAAATAAAAGCTACGGGCCACCAGATATAATCACAAGCCACTTAAAAATTTCGTGGTATTTCGCTGCAATGCACGTGTCGGTGCTTGCGTCTGAGATCACTAAAGGGTATGGGCGGACAGTGGTTCAAATTGAATAGCACTGAGTGACTCATTAATTTTACATCCCAAATAAAGTCAGGATATGCAGACTCTTTGCAAAGTCGAAGCTAAAGAAATGACGCAGAGCTTTTTGATTCGGAGCATTATTCGTCCTCCCCTAATCAATGTTAAGCATGTCATAGTTTAGCGTGTAACGTGATTGGACCTGGCGGCCCGTGGCTTTGGCCTTTAGTCCATCGTAGGATGAGACGAAGTATAGTCTTGAGCGTGCCCCCCCCCCCCCCTTCGAGATGGCACAGCAGAACAGCAGAACAGACTGGCATGAAGTTCTTCTACGTCTTGCACGAAATATTCGGTGAGTGCCGTAGGCGAGATATACAAAGGTACCACGAGCAAGCCGTTGTCGAGCTTGGCGGCACTAAGTTCACCAACTTCGTCTGACGTGCCACAGAGATCGATGGGTACAGCCAGACCCTTACCCATGTAGATGGCAACTTGGATAGCGGGTACACCACGTTTTCATACGTGCCTCTCTGTGGTTTATGAGTGGTGATATCACTTGCCTACACAACGGGTAGCTGGCATCTCCCCTGCTCCTCCTCCTCCCTCCTCCACCTCCTTCCTCCTCCTCCTTCCCCCTCCTCCCCTCATCCTCCCCCTCCTGACTCCTCGTATCCTTTCTCCTCCTCCATCCTCCCTCCTACTCCCTCCTCCTCCTCCCTCATACTCCTCCCCGTGTATTGAGCGGAATCGTTTTTATTATTTTTATTTTTAAGGATATCTTGGAACTTCGCTTTTGCGGGGCAAGAAAGGGGATGAATGCGGGAAGGGGGGGGAGGCAGGACGTATCTGCAGTACACTACCATATTTAGCCTTAATCTTGTGCACATGTTTTCACCGTCCTCGTGCATCGCTACCAAGTCAAAAGAAATGCCAGGGGCACAGACGAACTCAGAAGAAACCAAAGGAGCACAGCGGGCTTGTCTCTGGTCGCTCCGCTGTTTTTGGTCTCCGTCTGTTTGTTATAGGCTGTCACATCTCTGTGGCGTCCTTGAGGTCTCTCGACCGGCCAGTCGGAAGCTGGCACCGCCCAACACACTACCTTTCCGGCGCGGAAATGGTTATGAGTGGTAAGACTAACCTGCTCTGGACCACACCAACCAGGCCGTCACCATCTTCAAACACACCTCATTACGCCGAACTTCTTTCTCAACCACAAGGGATTCGTGCCATGCTCGCAGCCAATCATGTCGTCAACATCTAAACAGCGGGAGCGGAAGCTATGACGCACCACAAGAGACGCTAATAAAAAGGGCTGTGCGGGCCTGCTCGAACGTTCGCTGCTCGTGCCAGCAGCGAGGTACCATCATACCATCCTTTTCAACATATCATCAGTAAACCTCAACCTCGCCCCAGTCACCTGCCTTGAACCCCCATCATCCGAAACATAACACACTACAGTTTCGTGAACAGTATATATCCTGTTGATTTCATTTTAATTATATATTATAAATAAACATGTAATCACAAATTCGTGGTCACAACACAAACACGAGACATTAACATAATTCTAAAGTACATGTTTTCTTTATGACATCTCAAAATAACTCTCAAAGTTTACTCCCTAGAGATGACACTTACACTTATCCGACTTAAACACTATATAACTAGCACATACAGATACAATTTAATGACTGAAATCATATCTTATTTACACACTTCGAACAAGTAAATTAGCTGCCCTTCAATTCTTTTACGATATCCATTGTTTGCGCTTGGTTACATACCACTCAGTTTCTAACGTCGGAAGCAGTATCGGCACATTCTTGTTTTTGACTGAGTAATTTTCTCCTACTATAACTTGAGGCATTGGCAACACGTAACGCATATTGTCAGTAAAAGAAATATTGTTACTCGGTTTATCTGTTGGTGTAATTTCCACAGGTAACTGCAATATAACAAACGTACAAGTTAGTACGAAAACAACCAAATTAGACGCAACCGAAATAGAATATTCCCGACCTATGAAGTCTATGATTTATAAACTTTAAGACACTACATTAAATTTATTACTTTTACTTTTCGACTATACAGCTGCGTTCTTCGGCAAATTTAACGGGTATCGAGATTTAGTTGGCAATCCCACGCACAAAGAAGGAAGTGATTCAATATGGCCGAAATATTGCAGTTGGTTTTATGCTAATAAGGATGCTTTTGACCTTTTCCTGAAGAAATTGACCAAGCAGTGCTTTTGACCTATTCCTGAAGAAATTAGGTGACTATGTTCTAAGTAAAACTGCAATTTTTAGTTTCTCTGTTAGCATTAGCTTTGAGCTGTCGAGAAAGCACTGTTTAATTTCAGACTAAAGAGTAACGTAACATCCGGCGGGGGAAATTTACTTTTTAACGCTACACTTTTATGAACACTCTACTTCTAAAAGCAACGTTTTAAGTGTCTGTTTGTGACAAGTAAGTCTAACAATGAGCTTCCCTGAGGCCGAAAAAAATGTGCGCATTTTACTTTCCGCAAAGTTGTGTTTTACGTAGTATCAACTTTTATGTTTATGCTTTCGTCTTACATGTTTTTTTGTTCTTTTTCTAAACCTTTTTGCCTCGATTTCATTTAGTTCCGCTTAATCTCGTTTTTGTTTTGTTATATTGGTGTTGTTTTTACGTTAAATTACTATCTTTCTCTTGATTACGTGTTATCGCGAACGTTTATTACGCTATTATGTTATTTTATCTTTGATGATTCGACGAATATTTAAAACAATTTCTTATAACCCGAAGCGGCCATCCAATATCCACGTAAAAAGAGCTCGCCTGTTGCATTACAGCCTGGTATTCTATTTGGAAACGTGTTTCACTGGCAAAGACTTCATAAAAAGGAATGGCTTCGCGGAAGAAATCAAATTCGCAATTTTTGTCTCTCGCGCGCTATTTCTGTTTACGTGAGTGCAAACAAAAAACAACACACCTCATTTCACAAAAAAAAAATGAAGGCGTCGAAAACTTTTAAGTTCATCTCATGAACCCAACATGTTATAAATTTATAAGCAGACTACGGCATACGAGCCTGTCCAACAGTTGCATCTCACCGCCAGACCCTTTTAGCTCAAGGTGCGAGCCGCCACTAACTTAATATGCTTTGTGAGCGTGCTCTCTAGCATTGCGCAGGGCTCAAAAAAAAAAAAAACACGAAAAAGCTGCTCTGCTCGTGGTTTCACATTAACCGAAACGTGTATGTCCCCGCATCTCCTAAAACTCAAGTTTAGTGTCCTTTATGAGCCCCTCCTCGAGAATAGGCATGACCCCTGACTTAATAGAATTTGTTGCCCAGGTCCGCAGACATTAAGTGAGGTGTAAAGGTAAGAAGGAAGGTGAGCTTGTTGCATTAAACCCTTAGGCAGGGGTAAGTGAACAGGCAAGGGGTTTTATGAACTTTTCCTTTTCACTCGCCTAATCCTCTGGGTTTAGAAACTTTTAGTTGAGAACTCTATTTTATGTGAGCTCAGAAACAAGACGTGCAGTGCAAACGGCTTCAAGTCTTAATGGCTCACAACGGGGCAACGGAAGGTCATGCAACCTGTTTTTTATTGCTGTGCGTGATCTCGCATAGTGGTGTTTTTAGGAGACATCCAACCGCGCTTTCTGCGTTCGCGACGGCAGACGCAGAAAACCTGGACGCAGTGATCCACAAAAACACACATTGTCGCACAGGTCACTCAAACCAGAAGTATATCTTACTTTTCGCCCTTGCCAAACGATCAATATGCAAAATTTAATTCGAGTATTATATCTAGCCCTGAGCTTTTACCGCCCATCACTACCACACGTGTGTCCGACGACAGGACGTGATTTGATTTGTAAGGACAGCACTCCGAAGAACACATGATTTACGCCAGACGTGAAAAGGAACCATTTGTCTTCTGGACCACACAGAGCAGTGTCGGCAGCGCGCATAACGTTTCACTCATCCAGAGGACTTTTCATGTCCACTATCGTTGCAGGCTAGTTAAAACTTTAATACGATTATAAAAAGCTTCTTGCGCGCTGCTACTGCTGCTGCTGCTTTTGCTGTGCATTGAAACTTTGAGGTATGGCAGACGTTTGTCCGAAATTCAATAAAGAAGTGCCTGAAAGTGATTCAGGGTTGACATGCTCAGATTGTGACTCCACATGTCATTTAGACCCACTTTCAAGTGTCTCTGAAGCGGCCATTAGATCGAAGGACAGTGCTCTATGTAAGTCGTGGAGATGCCCAATGTGCAACAACCGTGAAATTGCGGAGTGGCAGTCACAGCGCCAAAGATGGAAAACATCCTAACGTAGCCGTCATGTTTGCTTCTAAAAACGCCAAACTAGAGAGCCTAATGAATCTTAAAGAAGCGGTGGATGGCATAGAGGCGTCCATTCAAAACATGTTTGATAAGAACGACGAACTACTGAAGCAAATCGAATAAAAAACAACAGGGAAGTGAAAAAACTAAAAAATCGCGTTGCGAAACTGACGAAGTGGACGCTGATGCGGAAATACGAAAGCTGAGGCAGGGAATTAACGACCTCGAAAGGCAAAGCCGTGAGCAGAATATGGAAATTCATGACATTCCAAATACTGACAACGAAGATCTGTTGGCAGAGGTAAATGCTGTTGCTGAAAAACCTGATGTACCGGATGTAATAATGAATGAGGTTGCCGCCATTGATAGGCCACCGTCCAGTAGCAAATAAGATTCCTGGCATCATCGCTCGACTTTTTTCTCGACAACTAAGCATCAATCGCTGAATAAACGATCGACCCCAAGAAAGGTAAGGTGTGACGCGTATTATTGGGTTAAAATGAAATGCGAACGGCGGAGCTCGTGGCTGTTGGCACATGCTGCGCGTCCTGGAGGACTCTTGAAACTGATAAAAACTGGGGTTGGAGAGTATTTCGCTGCGAAGTTGTGCGTCTTACTCCGGTGTGTTTGACCCTCGCCCAGCACAATTCAAGCTTCGACGCTGCGCCGGTGTTGCGCTGGATGTTCCGTCGCAGCAACTTTCGTTGACTCGGCATGAGCAATGCGTGGATGCTCGCCGCTCGCAGCAGGCGCAGGATGCTTGCTCGCCTGCATCCGTAAACATTATACTGCAGTGTCAAGCTTCCTTCTAACTTGAGCAGTTTTTTTCTTTGATTTCTTTTAATACGCGTTGTCATTTTCTTTTCAACTGTATACCAGAAACTGAGCAAAATTCTAGACAGAATGACAAAAAAAGGGGGGGGGGGGCGGTGGGGAACCAGGACGGCTGATGACGCCTAAGTGAATTCAATTACTTGTCAAACATTTATGTATCAGCTCCCAGCGCTCACCCTTTATACCCTCTAGTTCTTGAGTCTCGTGTGTGGCGCTGGGATTTCCATAATTCAGGTCCAGCAGCTCCTGCACTCACCGAACCTTTTAACGAAATGCAGTAACTTTATCTGTGTCGTTTTGCAGGCAGCCAGAATCTCGTTCAGCGCACACATTAAATAATCACCCCGTGTGTCATAAGTGTGAAATAGAAATTAGTGTATTTCGTTCGTGCACGGAAGGCCTGTGGAGCTTGATTGACCAGGATTACCAGAACCACGCAGACTTCCTCGTGAAGCGCATGGCTCCTGCAAAATAGTGAGACAGCGTGGACAGCGAATTATACGTTTGTCGCCCGGGAGCTTTTGTGCAAAGAGAAATAATGAACAACAAGGGAAGACAAATGCTGCAACCGGCAAATACTGACGTCTCAGGCAGCGCCGCAGCAGTAGCTGTGTGGGCCGGCTTGCTTTTGTTGTTTTATTCCACTAAGCCGATCTTGGTGATCAGCCAATTAATCATTTGTGAAGTCGCCTTCAGCGTCTACAACGGCAGACATCTGGCGAGGTAGACCTTCCAATAGGCGGGACACCAGGTCCGAAGCTCGCAGCCGCTCCCACTCAGCCTTGACCACCGACAGTATGTCGTCCAACAACAATCTCTGCAGATGTCGGTGGCCTTGTTCATTGTACGCTAGACGTTTTTTATGACGTTCATGTTGGCTCCCTGGGGTGGCAAGTCGAGCCTCATGATCAATCTGTCTTGCTATAGTTTGGTCACGGACCGTGCTTTGCGGATTGGACTGCGGTCTTTCTGTAGATAGAAGTAACCGTCGCCGAAGGAGCCGTCCAATGTGTACGGCAGGAGCACCGACTCCACAAGCTCTCCGTACTCCGTGGAGTTGAAGCGGCCCTTAATGCGAACCAGAGGACTCAGTCCGTCCTTTTGAGAGCGCCCACCATATGCTCACGGCGCAAAGGCCACTACTGGCAATGCGCTGACGATTGCATGGCCTGAACCTAAAACCTAGGCGATTCTTGTGTCAGCTCTTATCTGAGTTGAATTTCTCATCACACGAGAGTATTGTGAAGTAGCTCAACGAGTGTAAATACTTGTGGGAACACTGAAACTGCGCTAATTGGAGCGTGCTATTCAAGTACCTAAAGTTATGTGCTGGCTTCTCAACTCGTGAACTAATACAGAGTGTAAGTCGAATGATCTCTGGGCTTGCAGGCGCGAGAAAATTATGAAGCTCTCACATAATTATCCAGAGCTCTTACCTGGTGTTGTTGGCTCGCCATATTCGCTGACGTTGATCCGAGCGACTAGTGAATGTAGATTCATCCGTGAATAGCACGTCCTGTAAGTTTGCTCAAATGAATGCTGAATGTTCTTGAGCAAACAAAAACGTTTTTTTCTCGTTGACTGCCGAAAGCATTGGCTTTCTTGCTGGGACACGGTTACGCAGACTAGCTTCGTGGAGTCGCATTCACAGAGTCTTCATGGCTACGTTGAGGTTGAGCTAATCTTTTTTTTATTTTTTGGGCGGTCGATGTCGGGTCATCGTCTCCAGCGGCCACAATCCATCGGTCCCCGTCCTCAGTCGTCGCCCTCGGTCGTGATCCACGCGGGAAATTGTCAATCCGCTGGTCATCCCAAAACTTTGAGAACATGATTGCGCTTGCGCTAACTTGAAGTCTTTAATCCTCAGAAAAGCAAGGGAATGAATACTCTACATCAGCGCGCCATTCAACCAATGCCATGCCACGCCAATGCTCGCAAGAAGTGCGTTTTCTTGTCACCCAAATCGATCGAGGACACGCTGACACATCGATCTCTTTAGTTTTTTCGTTTATCAAGTCTGCCTCTATAATTTCCCTTACCGTCTTATCTCCATGTTTTCTAATAACAGTGCACAACTTAAATTCAGGTTTGCACCCACAGTCATGGCAGTGCATTGACAAATGACCGTCACGCTGTCCGCTCACTTTTTGGTTGTGTTCGAGCAATCTATCTTTTACACATCTTCCCGTCTGTCCCATGTACTTTCTGCCACACGTCAGCGGGATCTGATAGACAACTCCTTCCGCGCATTCAACAAACGGGCTGTGATGCGGCCCGTTTGTTGAATGGAAAAATTGGAAAAACTTGCCAAGTTGTGCAAACTGACGGACCCTTACCGCAAACCACCAGTTGACTGCGTGAAAAAGCATCGCAGCCCATTTGTTGAATGCGCAGGAGTTGTCTATCAGATCCCGCTGACGTGTGGTAGAAAGTACGTGGGACAGACGGGAAGATGTCTAAATGATAGATTGCGCGAACACAAACAAAAAGCAAGCGGACAGCGTGACGGGTGATTTGTCAATGCACTGCCCTGATTGTGGGTGCAAACTTGAATTTAAGTTGTGTAACTATTAAAGAAACATAGAGATAAGACGGCAAAGGAAAATTATAGACGCAGGCCTGATAAAAACAAAACTACGGGGATCGATGTGTCAGCATGTCGTCGATCGATTTGGGGGACAAGAAGGCGCAGTTTTTGCGAGCATTGGCATGGCATGGGATTGGTTGAATGGCGTGGTGAGGCACAGTATTTATTCCCTTGCTTTTCTGAGGATTAAAGAGTTGGAAGTTAGCGCATCTTGTTCTCTAGTTCTTACTTTCGTACCTGTTTTGAAGCGCCATTATGTTCTCAAAGTTTCAGTACCAACTCTCCCAAGAATTCTCCTCACTCATTCCGAAACGCCAAACATATTATGTTAATCGTACACAATGGGCGACCACATTGTCTCGCTACTTCTCTTTGATTAATGTCTGTTCGCACACGGTAAGAATTCAAAGTGGCTCTGGAATGTCAAATGCTTGGCATCGTTTGTCAAGAAGAGCATAAGCAAGCGATTCCTCGCTTTTTTTTAACAATCTACCGATAACTGTACGTGACAAGATATGCGCATTGGCTCATACGGAAAGCGTGGCACCAGCATTTACCGATTGCTACATTCGAGTCAGTTCCTTAACTTTTTTGGACACGAGTGTAAATAAACCAGTGTCGTTTCGAGTCCACGTTCTTTCACTATTTTGATGAAGTATGGACCCTCGGTCTTGCACGAGGACATATGCTGCGTGGTTCTGATAACTGACGTCAATCAAGATCCACGGGTCTTCCGTGCACAAACAAACTGCTTTAGCGCGCTGGACCAGATCATGGCTGTGCTTTGAGGAATGTTGCTTGTCGATGAATTATAAAGTTACTACATTTTGTTAAAGGGCCCATGAAACGAATTTTGGGCTGGGATAAATCGATTTAGATTGGGATTTTACTAAGCGCTAATCGTTCAGTGGGCCAAAAGAAAAAAAATATAAAAAATCAGAAGCCTGACTTTCGGTACAAATATTTGAAAACACAGCGGACTATTTCGTACCTCCTTCCCTTTGTAAGCTCTCTGTCCTTTCACTGTGATACATCCGCGGTCCCCAAAGTGCGTTACCGGGTCCAAACGCACGTTACAGGACACCGGACATCACTTATCCATTTCACCCCTAAGCTGACATTGTGGTAGAAGCTACGAGCTTGCCGGACCAATCAGCCCCTCCCTTTTATCACTTGACCTTATTCTCTGCGCGTGGGTATGCGCGAGAGAGCGTGATCACGTGGCAAAGTGTGGCTGGCACAACGAGCACGTAGCTTCCACAGCACTGTCAGCTTCTGGGTGAACGGGGTGGGGGAAAGCAACTTTTGTCTGAATTTTGAGCGACAGGCTAACCTTCTAGGGGAAGAACGGCTGTGTCCGGCTACCCAAACGAGAGTACGAGCAAGAGGGGACTCCCCCTTTCCGTCTTCTTGAACCGTTTGCTAGAATGCGCGATTAATGAATTGAGGAGGAAAGCTAGACAGAAAAAAGTTGGAAAAGCGTTTCATGACTCCTTTAAATTTTTGGTGGATGCGGGAGCTGCTAGACCTGCATTTCGGCGATTCCAGGGCCACCCACGAACGACAAAAACTACATAGAAGAAAGGGCGAGCGCTATAGCTAATATATAAACGTTTGCCGAGCAATTGACCTCAAATTGGCATCAGCAGGCGTCCTGGGTCCCCTCTGGTTATTCTGTCTCGAATGTCGCACAGTTTCTGCTATAAACGGTTTTGTCTTGTGGTTCTCAGTCACGTGGGTTCCATATCTGGTATGCGGGGCGAAAAAATATAAAACATTTCCACCTGAAATATGACAGGGACCGGGAACAAGTGCATGTAATTAGGTGTTTCGATGGTTTGCAGAAACTTGTCTGAGGCATCTATTTTTATACAAGTCTACTTTCAAAGGCTTGTTTGTCACAATGGCTCATTCGCTTAATTTATTGTCAAATATTAAAAATTTCTCGCACAATTCTGCACACGGTGATACTTACGTTGTTCCATCACATGTAAAAACATTTTGTTTATACGGGATGGAAGATGTTTACATTTTCCGTCACAAGTTTACATTTTAATGGTCGATCGGCAAATAATAAAGCGTACGAGTTTGAGTTATATTTTGACTTGTTTGTGGTTTCCTTTGAAATAATCATGCTCTCTGAAACTTGGTTGAAGAATTATAATGAGGTTTTAAAGTTACAAATATGTAATACATATCACTTAAACCATACTGAAAATCGGGCAGGAGGCGTTGCCCTTTTGATAAAAGAAAATATTTCCTGTTAGGTGATTTCTGATTACTGTGGTGTTCAAAAAATATGAGGAGGTACTGTCCTTGAAGGTAGGACAGATTGTAGTTGCGGTTTGGTATCGTCCACCGAGTGGAAATTGTTCGTCTTTCTTTGCTTATTAAGATTGCTTGCTTTATTTCGCGAATGAAAAAAATACAATATATTCTTTGGTGGTGACTTAAATGTCAACATGTTACTTGAAACGTCATGCAAACGACAAATGGATGTGCTGATAAAAGCAAGCGGATGTATGTATATGATATCTTTGCCCACGTGGATAACAACTGATTCTTCTTCACTACTTTATTTGTTTATTACAAGCTTTGAGGCCACATAAACCAAATCTGGCGTCTTAATAGCCAACACAAGTGACAATCTGGGCATACATTTATGCATAAAGAAAAAATTCTTCAACAAAAAACAAAGCAACCAGTCATCGCCAACGTTTCAAAAGGTTACACCAGATAGCCTTAACGAATTCAGACGTAACTTTGTTTGCTTGGGCTGGAAAGATGTATTTCAAGAAACGGATCTATATATTGCATACAGTTTGTTTCTGACTAAATTTTAAAAAAAGCATTACGCAATTTGTTTTTTAACGCAAATTAAATCAATAAAGACTTCTGGAAAAGCGCATAAACCATGGATTACAAAATAATTACTTTTGAGAATTCGCACGAAGAACATGTTATATCAAACATTTGTGAAATCAAAAGATAGATTAAAATGCTTGCTGATTTTAAACATTACCGTAACCAGTTCATACACAACTTCGAAACGCTGGGGAGAATTATTTTTGTAACTTCTTTCTAGCGTAAGGCAACAGAACGGTCGTTGTGGGGAAAAACCAAAACACTGTCTTAAACCGTTTGTGCACCCACACCATGTTAAAAAAGTCATCTCCGATGGTCAGGAAGGGACGGTTTAAGCACTAGCAAATGCGTTCAATGAGAATTTTGTTAATTTAGATAAAGAAAGGGTTGAGTCAGGTACTTGAAAATAATATACCTAAGAAATTTCTCATCAAGTATTTCTTAACCCGGTTATTGATATAGAGGTTATATCTGTCTTTAATACATAAAATGATAGTAAAAGTGGCGACTGCGATGACCTACATATTAAGCCTGTTAAATACGTGATTGATCTTATTTCCCCTTTGCATGACGCACATTTTAATCTAAGCTAGCTCAATGAAATATTTCCCAGACTAATGCATCTGGCAAAGGTCGCAGTGTTAAACAAGAACGGTAATAGAAATGACAATGTGAATTATAAACCCGTTTTAATATAGCCTGTGTTTTGTAAGGGTCTCAAAAACGTTATACTGTCTCGAATGACCGCATTCGAAATAACCATAACATATTAGGCTTTTCTCAATTTGGTTTTCGTAAACCGAGATCCACTGAACTTACCCTTACTACACAGAAGAAACATATTCTTAGAAATTTTGAAAAATAAAAAAAATAACTCTCGGCAATTCATTGACGTTACGAAAGCATTTGATTACCTTGATTTGGATTTGGTGATTCAGGAATTGGAACTCTACGGATTTTGTGATGAATTGTCACTGGTCATAAACTCGTATCGCTACTCCCGTAGACAATATGTGCACATAAATGGTCATTCATCGTTAATAAAACAATTGGATCGGGCCTTCCTCGAGGAAGGATTCCGGGTCCATTCTTATTCAAACATTTACGTAAACGACATCGTAAACATAAGCTAGTCAGCAATGTTTGTTATTTACGCCGATGACAGAAGTTTACTATTTATTGACGATAGCGCCTCAGAACTTATATACTGATAATGCAAATAGTACTCTTGAAAACTTGATTCATCGAGTAAAAATAATGCTCTAAAGGTATACGTAACTAAGACAAAGGTAATTTAATTCCGCCCGAAGAGCAAGCAGGTTGATAAAACAAAGGTATACTATTTCGGTCTTTTAAAATAGAATTAGCCCCAACTTTTAAAACTTTGGGTGTCTTTTTTTTTCAGAGAATATGTTATGGGATGTCCATACTAATTTCATCACATCAAAATTATACAGAATATTTGGCGTAATATTTTGGCACAGATATATATTGCCGCTCAGAATAATACAGTTATTATATAATTTGCTTTTTTATTCAACTACTAATTATAGTGACTTGGTATGGGGCACAACTACCCGAACCAACTTTCAGAAGATATTCGTATTACCAAAATACACGGCATCCGAATATCCAACGGGAAATCTTTTCGTTCAACATAATGCATTGAAAACGTTTTATTTGTATGAATATCCGCTATGGGTGAAATATAAGGCTGAAACAAATATACAAAATCCCCATCTGGAAGATTTAGCCAATTTAACAAGGAAATGATATTGATACCCAACTCAAATTACTGAACCTTGGTTCGTCCCTGTACGTAGAACAAATTATGGCCATTTAACTATTGCTTACACCCTTTCGATCTTTGTCAATCAGCTTAGTGCTAATCATTTTGAACCATACGAACTGTCGGTTCGCGCATTACGGAAATTTATCATGTTTACCCAACTAAACGACATAAAAATTCGTGTGTTTGCTTGTTTGCTTGCTTGTTTAAAGCTATTATACTTGTATAATACGCAATGTTGACTGAGTGTTTTTCAAGTATCTAGTGTGGTCAAAGTGTTTTTTTCGCACGCTTTACTGTTGCTGCTGTAACCCTTTTTTGTTGGTGGTTTGGAGCCAGTCAAGCAGTTTACACAGGCTTTTGTCCATCCCTTTACAAAGGTTGTATTTTCGTTGGGAATAAATACATTATTAATATTACTATTATTAATATTATTATTATTACTGCTAGCTTTTTTAGGCTTCCTTCAGGTAATCTTTTGACATTTTTGGACGAACTCCCAGATAAGATTCATAATTTAGTCTATCGATGAGATTTGACTAATTGGCGACTTATACATTGACACGTTTAAACCCACCTAGTCTATTGTGTGTGATTATCTTAACCCATTGGAACTTTTTGGTATTGATGGTTTAATTCTTGCTCTCCCCAAAGAAGAACTTTTAGAAGATCATCTTGTGGCGTCATGCCTTGATCATATTAATGTACTCGCACCGGAGATAGTTTCAAATCAGCACTAATAGAGCAAAAACTTGCTTACCATTACTTTGTTGCATGTCAACTTATGCCACAACTGAATGATAAATCACCAAAAATTACAACGAGAAGAATTTAAATAATTGATCGAACGAAGTTTGATAACTTGGTTAGAGCGATCGATTGGAACATTTTTTTATTTACTGACCACTTTGACGACGTTTACAGTAGGTTTAGAGATCAATTTTGTGCCTTCAGGATACAAGCAAAAACGGTCATCACCGTGAGGAGACGTCGAAACGAACACGACTGGCTAACTGGTGCCATTCAGTTAGGAATTAAATCTAAAGATGCCCTTTGGGCACGATGCCGAAGTTCTCCGAAAAATGCTCAGTTGAAAACAGAATTCCGCAGTACACGAAATCGTTTAAACGCGCTGATACGTTCGGCAAAAAGAAAATACTTTCGAGATCAATTTTTAAAGCAAGGTCAAATATGTCACATAAGTGGTGTTTTGTGAATCAACTACGGGGCAAAAGGATTAATGGATCAATTGATCACACACTCGAGAAAGCATTCGGTCGCCACACAACGCAACTGGTTGAGAATTTAAGTAAGGTCCTTGCTAAATTCTCCGGAGTAGCCCGTGATGATGCTCTGTTTTCAGCAGGGTCTCTAGACTCAAATGTTTTCTCGGCTTCCCTTTCCCAGATAACTGAGCTTGATGTAAGAACTACGCTTTTCAGTTTTAAATCAAACAAGGCCCCTGGTATAGATGGCATCAATGCAGAAGACCTGCGGAGAAATTATGATTACATAAAACTCGTGCTCCTTTATATGCTGAATGGTTTCATATCCCATGGAAAAATCCCGGATGATTTGATGACTGCCTTGGTAAAGCCTTTATTCACAGGTGGAGATCGTAATAAACTTAACAATTATCGTCCAGTTTCACTTTTACCTTATGTAGTGCAAATTCCGGAAAAGCACATCCTCATATACTAGGACATCGTACCTAGATAGTTTGATATCCTATCGTCTAGTCTAGGCAATATAGGTTCATCAGTGGCCGGGGGACCCAGCCACTTCTGTAAGATTTCGCTGATAAACTGCATCTTGCTTTTGAAAGGCATCAAGTCACGTGCGACTTTTTATTGATGTGGCAAAGGCAAATCACACGGTCAGTCATAGCATTCTACTTCAAAAATTACATAAAATTGAATTCCTCGGTTCATTCCTTTCTCTGCTTCAGAACGTTTTGAGCGGCCGTACACAAGTAGTTTCTAAAAACAATAGGCGAATCCCCATATTAAATTTAAAAGCTGAAGTCTCCCAGGGATCTTTGTTGTCACCTCTTCTTTTAGACGTGTTTGTCAACGATATGTCCAACGCTGTCTCCACATGTAGACTACTCCAATACGCTGACGACACGGCGTTGTTCTCGCTCCATCTTGATTATGCTCCAGCAAAGACGCTACTCTAAAAGGACACTTGTTGCTTACTTGACTGGTTTGAAAGAAATTGTCTTGAGGTAAATATATCAAAAAGCAAACTTGTTTGCTTTCATAATCCCCTAAGAATGCTAACATTTGATCATACACTTAACATGCATAAGTCTGACTGTGCAGACGGCAACTGGTGTTCATTGTCTTTTGCGTATCAGATTAAATATTTAGGAATTAAGTTTCACAGTGCTTTGTCCTGGAACTTTCATGTCATATATTTGTAAAAAACTGAGAGAGGCGTCATCCTTACTGTATAATACAAGATCATTATTTCCTAAATCAACCAAAAAAATCATTGCTCAAGCGTTAGCGTGCAGTGCTTTAAGGTATAGCATAACAATATTTGGGCATGGGTCTGTGATATGGTGACAAAAAAATAGATTCTGTTTTGAAAGGAATGGTTAAGAGTATTGTCTACGGTCCATTGTCCCAAGCTGAAAATGAAAAACTAACACCTTTAGGTTTACCACTATTCGATGCTTTATTGGTTCAGACTATTGTATTGAAATAGTTTTGGAACGATGACTATAAAGAACCCATATGGTGTCTACATCACTTCGTCGGACCGAACGCTATAAAGTGCCTTCTATCACTACAAAAATATGGAGAAAGAGTTCGCGATTTATATGTGCCTTTAAACGTCAATGACCTGCCAGAAAACATATATGGTGTGCACTCTAAGAAAATTCAAACAAATGCTCCAAGCTTTTAATGAAATAGCATACCTATGCGTGAGAGTCTGCGCGTGTGTGTGCGTGTTTTTTACATAATCATTTATTGCATCACTGCGTAGTCTTTCAAACTGTGTGCGCGTTTTTTTTTTCATCATATCTTATTGCATTAGAGCGCAGATACAGAATTGTGAGCTTGACACTGTTTGTGTGTGGAGACATTGTGATTATGACCAGTGGGGTGCTGTCCCACAAACCTTTTACTGGCTTTGACAGATCCGTGCTTGGACTAGAAGAATTATCTGCACAAATAAATATATTATTATTAATAATATTATTAATTATTCTATTACAGACATATTCAACGACCGCATTCCAGGCCTTCGCGCGTCATTAAGGTTATTGTAACAAAAGTGATGGTGCTCTTGATTCTATATTTTGCCACTGTTGTTCCTGGAGCGAAATGGTTTATGTATACAGTTCTGTGGACTCATTGAATGTGTATTTACCTGCAGTATTATTTGTCTTCACGTATCTTGTCTTATTGTCTTCGTGTCGCTTTTTATGCCTTTGTGCCTTGAATTCCCTTTCTTGTTTATTCTTTGTCTCAATGGGTTTCCCGTGTTTCAACAAAAAAGGCTACTGGCTGTTCTTGAACATGCAATAAACATTATTGATTATTTTTATTAATATTATTATTATTTTTTAGTCCATGCGCCCAATACGCGGTCTTATAAACCGAGTCGCGTTTTGAAAAGCTGATATCTGGCTATGCCAATAGGCTATCAGATAGATTTTAAATCGTTAGACGGTGTGTTCAGATCTTTTGCGAAAATGATCAATGAAAGTCTGCTGATCAGGGAGTGTAAATAATATGAAATGTTGGAAACTACAACGAAACACAGAGACAAAAATATTTTGGATAGATCTACAGAACAACAACAACAATTTTGTAATACAAAAAAAAGGCAGCGATTTTTATTATTAAAGATCTCTAATATAATGCATTTCTCATTTAAGGAGCAATCATTACTTTTTATTTGGAAGGTACTAGAGAGTCGTTTGGGGTGGTGAATAGCCTCTGTTTTATCAATTTAGATAGGAAAGAGACTGCGTGCATATGTCACATATCACCTGACGTCAATTTCGCCTCTAAATGTAGCGAGGAAATTGAATTTGTGCGTGCGTACGTGACTCCAGGACACTTGAGGTCAATGTTCTTATTAGCTTTGGCCGGAAGTTTGGCTTGGCGCATAGGTCACGTGACGTCCATTTTACCGCGCGAAACGGAGAGTGGTTACTTAGAGCTTAAGAAACGCAGGGCGAGTCGAGTCCTGTGTATCTAATTATTGCTGCGATCTCATTAGAGAGCTTCAGGGAACCGTTTTTGCACATCCGATACGGTACAATAGGCTCTCCGGTACGAACTGCGCATATGCGAGAGTTCTGCGGTAGCATATATGCAGTTCGTACAGGAGGTCCCACCGTATCGTACAGGAAGCGCAGAAACGGTTCCCCAAAACTCTCTATTAGATAGTTTTAGGGAATCGTTTTTGCACGTCCGATACGTACGGAGGACCCTCCGATACAAACTAAGTGTGCGCTACAACAGAAGACTCCCATATGCGCAGCCCGTGCCGGAGGGCCCTCGTACCGTACCGGACGGCAAAGAAGTTCTGCCACCATTTTACAAGATGATCAGGAAAAATAGAGGATCTAGAGGCGGTGGCGTGACTACTATTGTGAAGGACTCGGTCGACTCTTGTGCCACTGGATAGTGGTATCACCTGAAAAGCCGTTGTGGTCTAAGTTAAAGGTTTACGAAATTGTGTTTTTGATTGGTGCTGTAGATAAGGCTCCGTGAACCGGCCCGAAGTTTCTGGAAGAATTGTACGACGACATGGCTGCGCGCTTCAATCAGAACACAAAAATTATCCTGACTGGAGATTTTTTTCTCCCTGATATTGATTGGGCAAAACAAAAACCTGGGAAAAATTAAGTTGTGTCCATAGAAATTTTGTTAGACATTGTACTTAGTTTTAATCTCAAGCAGTTAGGGATCACCTCGACTAGAATAACAAATACTATACTTCGTTTCAGCTTCGGTCTGAGCGCGGCCGATGTTATGAGCCGAAGGGCCAATCAAACAGCGAAAGAGGCACAACGTCATGGCGTGCTCTCTGCAGTTGATAGGACCAGCCGGTATTCGCCGTCTCTCTGTGCGTGCTCCTCCGCCGGCTAGTCCTATCAAGCGCAGAGAGCACGCCATGACGTTGCGCTTGAGACAACATTTGAAGGATCTTGTCGCTTAAGCTAGTGAAGATTATTGTGGAAAAGTGCACTCTTGCTTCTTGCGGGAATCACCCCAAACGTTCTGGCGTTTTTTCTCGTACAATAAGAAAACATATCTTAAGTAAAGGTAAACGATCAGTTTGTAACATGTCATATTCGAATTGCAGATAAATTTAATACATACTTTCAGTCAGTTTTTTTTGCTTCATGTGACCAGCCGGGAGACCAAATCAACGGCTCAGACAAATCATGTTTGTCGGATCTGGTTCTTACAGAAAGCAGTGTATCCAACTTGCTTTTAAATATAACCGTAAACAAATGCTTCTGGGTTCGGTGACATTTATAGTGAGTTTTTGAAAAGATCAGCTGAGTGGGCCTTTCGTTATCTCGTCATAATCTTCCAGGCCTCGCTCCAACAGTCCAGGTTAATAGCAGATTGGTTGTGCGGCAAAATAGTACCTATTCTCAAATCAGGGGACAAAATGACCGTTCAAAATGACCGTACCATAACTTTAACATCGACGTCTTGTAATCTTTTGAAACACATTATTTCAAAACACATTACTGAATACTTGTAACAAAACAACCTAATATACAAACATCATCACGTCTTCAGAAATGGACTATCGACGGTCACACAATTAAGTGAGTGTGTGCACGAGTTTTCATTTGTGGTAAATGAGCGCGTTCAAATAGACGTCGTGTTTATGGACGTTTCCAATGCGTTCGATAGCGTGCCTCATAACAAATTAATCGAGAAACTTCCTTACCTGGGGCTGAATAAAAGTATTGTAATGCGGATCATGTCATATTTAACTAACAAAACGCAGTATGTCCGCTGTAATGATGCATGTTCTGTTCCGCTAGCTGTTTATTCGGGGGTGCCACAGGGGTCCGTATTAGGTCGATTTTTGTAATTGTTATTTATTAACGGTATAGCCAAATACATATCTCCTGCCATTAAGGTAAAACTATTTGCAGATGATTCCATGCTGTTCGTTAATGTGTGTACAGTAGCAGACCAGGAATTACTTAACACTTCTCTAGAACAACTGAACTCATGGTGTGAAAAATGGGGCATAGTAATCAATTTTGACAAAACTGTTTATTGTAGCATTACAAATAAGAAAGAAAGTTAGGACATCGATATACAATTGAAGGCATACCACTGCGAACTGTAAACGAATTTAAGTATCTAGGTGTTGTATTTTCCAGTAATATGGGATGGAACAACCAGGTGGACTACGTTGCTGCAAAAACCTACACGAAGCTAGTACTCCTAAGAAGATAACTTATCCATGCTAGGAGTGACCTGCGGTATACTTGCTTACAAGGGCTATGTTCGTTCGTTATTAGAATACCCAAACTCGGTAGAGGTCCCATATAGGAAAAATCAGATTTCTCAAATAGAAATAATTGAAAAATCTGGCTCTAAGATTATTTTTTTTCAGGTACAACCGCAGATATTTTGTTTCAGCACTGAGACAAATGAGACAACTTGATTCTTTGGCTAAGCGAAGACAAATGGCAATACAAAAAAAAAACTATTTTTTATTGCAAACCGGAATAACGACGATTGATCCTCAGTTGTACCTGCGGCCTTCAACATCAGGCTCCCAGAGGACCACTAACATCAAGGAGATTGCTCCTTGCCAATATAAAAATGATGTTTTCAAGCACTCATTTTGTGGAACAATTATTGAATCGAATGTTCTGCCCGAAGTTGTCAGCTGCCGTGATATTAACGCATTCGAGTTGGCATTACGCGAGTGTTTGCCTGACTATCGCATGTTGAATATGTATTTAACAGATGCACAGGAGGCAACTACCTTGCCTGCGCTAGAGTAATGATCCGTCCGAGTGCTGGAATGTGTTTGTTTTGCTTGTACAAACTTTTTTCTTTCTGTCCTGCGTTGACCGCAAGGTTCGCGGTATCGTAAATAAATAAATAAACCTAACGAATCACGCGGCAGGAACTGGGGAGCAAAACAGAGCACGCTGCATTTCAACAGCAGTCATTGTCAATAGTCTACATCCTTCGCCACAGGGTCCGAGGAAAGACGTCCAGAACCGGAAAAGGCAGCGTGGATTGGCGGGACAACTGCTTCCTCGCCTCGCCGTTTCGAACAGTATGCCGCGCACCCTAAGCCGAAGCCTCCAAGAAACGAAGCAAACCTTCCGTACTCTCTGACCGTAATAAACCAAGACTAAACCATGCATTACATGTGACGAAGCTTCGGATCAAGCCAACAATGATCGAAATAAATCTAAAATCACTCCCCCTCAACGCACGTTTACCATTACCACTCTGAGCACATTGCCACCATGGGTGTGTGTTTCTTCATGTCCAAAAGCCTCAGATCTTTTTGATGCAGGAAAACTAGCATCCTGTGCGGGAGGAAAAACAAACCGTAAATAATCCGAGCCTATGCTTCGTTCTAGTGACGAAGCCCAGAGCAGTGCATTAGACACGTGGAGGTTTCCTAAGAGCACAGTCGCCAAGGCGCCTTTCTACGCTGTGCTCGACTAGCTACCCCACCGTAGGCCTGGACGGCTATTGTGACATCTTCGTGTTTAGATATCTTTTTCATGCAGGACCTAATTATTTTACGTTCTTTGATGTAACCGAGAGGCAGACACGCAATGAAGTGCACGAACGGAAGTTGATCTCATTATGTGACGAAAAAGCTACTACGCTTAGGAAAGGTGTTGCCGTGACAAAAACAAACAATGATAATACGTAGGGGACTCTTTCGTTGCAAAGTAAATAAATGGAAAGCAAAACAAACAAAAAAGAAAAATGGGTACCTATATTTCGTATCACTCGTTGCCTGCAGTACAGGCGAAGACAACGGCAGGCGAGGAGAGAAAAGGCGAGCACTGGGAAGGCTGGGGAGGAGGAGAGAAACCTCCTGTCCTTTCTAACGTTCCTAGTTCTCTCCCCTTTCTCCCCTAGCCCTTTTTGCACTGATATCCATCCCACCTTTCTACACCCTCAGAAAAAAAGGGTGTATTCTTACACCCCTTGTCCCATGTACACCCCAAAACTTCCGTTCGGCGTACAGCGCTGACGTCGAACCGACGGTACCATGCAGCTTTCACCAGCGGCTTGAGAGCCGAGTGTTACAACTTAATAAAATAGCTAATGTACGTGTTACTGACTACAAAAAAGTAATCCGGGTTTTCTTCACCTAACTGCAAATCCTCGGTGTTTTTTTTTCTGTAGTCTTTGATAGGTACTTTAGCTGTTTAATGAGGTATATATCACCGTTCTCAAGGCCTTCATAAAGGTTGCGGCCGTTTCTTCGACGCCGGTGGGAAGAAAGTCGAAATGAAGTTTTGGGGTGTCGTATATGGGACAGTGGATCAAAGAATATAACCTTTTTTCTAAGAGTGTAGTGCCGCTATTGCTCGTTCTTTCTCTCTTCGCCTGGCGTTGTTTTCGCCTGCAGTGCACACAACTAGTGAAACGGAGTATAGAAAAAGTAATAATTTTCAACGTGCGGCGTTCGGTTGAATTTGGTCAGCTGAATTTCTTGGAGCAGTTGGTTGCAATAGCGCGAACGGGCTATTGTAACCAACAGCTCCACCTTTTTGCAACTAACTGCAAAGCTGCTCTCAGACGTTTTGCTGTTGCAAAAAGTCAGAGAATGAAAAGCTGGCCGCAACCGAGCACTAAAATTGGTCCTTGACGAGTTATGGAGTTAAAAATGTGAGTGTGAATTTTAAAACGTTTCAGTCTATATTTTTATTACAACTCTTCTGATAAGCAATGGTCCCATTAAGCAGTTGAATTAAAATGTTAAAATACAGAATAATGAGCAGACCAGGTCGTATGTTCGAGCTCCTCCGCTGCGTGTTTTCCTTGCTTACACTCTCTCGTCTTGTCGTAGTGAGGTTTTTAATATTTCAAGAGATAATAATAATAATAATAATAATAATAATAATAATAATAATAATAATAATAATAATAATAATAGTAATAATAATAATAATAATAATAATAATAATAATAATAATAATAATAATGTTAACAATAATAATAATAATTTATTTTGTGGAATGAAGAGCATAATCGAGGCACGGTGCAGGTTCGCCAAAGCCATCATGGGCTTGTGCGGCAAAACCAACTATGTAATTGCAAAAAAAAAAAAGAATCAGTTCTAGATAAAAATGCAGACTTATCACTAGGTTTTTACAGCAGTTCCAACTGCATACTAACGCTCCCCCCTCCCCCCCCCCAAAAAAAAAACACCTTTAAGTCAGAAACTTATTTAAAAAAACACACACACACACACACACACATATGGCACTGGAGTCACTTTTCGCCATTGTTTGCCATTGAAAGTAGTAGAAAGTCTTGTCTAGTTCTTGTGACACTGAAGATCTTGATGACTTCCTTTGTTCTCATATAATATTAATAAATAATAACTAAAAAAAATAAACACACTTCTTAAAAAAAATGTTGGGAAGAAAAACTGATTATGAAATATTCACAAGGGTTCGTCGGTTATATCAATATGTCGAAGCGCTCTTCTGAGCTTTTTCTTGAGGTAAAGTCACATAAGCTGGGAGGTAGGGAATTAAAAATTTGAGGTACATAGACCGACCGCATGTTCTTACCATAGCGTGTATAGTAAGCGGGAACTAGAAACTTTGATATTTTTCGTAATTGTCTCATATTCGGACGAAGAGTTTTAAAATCATCCTTCCAGTAGTGTTCAAGCACGACTGATTCAAAAAACAAAGATTGCAGATTTGGCATGGACAAAGCCTTAAAAAGATCGTGATTTGAGGATGCAGGTTTATACTGAACATTCCGTAAGATTCCTTTTAGAATTGTATTTATCTTGGTCTGCCACAGTCCAGAGCATTGGCCAAAGACTGTTACGCCGTATCGGAGTGTACCATAAGCTAACGAGTGAGCTATAAGCTTCCTGATATTAAAAGGTAGAAATGTCTTGATATGATATAACAAGCAGGAAACGCTTCTTAATTTGGAACAGAGTTTTGATAGGTGTGAGTTCCAGGAGAGATCTGAATCGAATGTGATTCCTAGGTACTTCACAGTGTATGAACAAAAAATAGGGACACATTGGCATGGGACACAGTGAGACGTATGCAGCAACAGTGGAATATTTAGGTCAATAACTTTAAGGGGGTTGTGAAAACAAACGAGCTTAGTTTTCGAAATATTTATATTAATTAGATTATTCGCAAACCAGTTCATTAGCTCTGAGGCACAGTCTTGGAGCAAACCCATTGCTCTGGCATATGAGATATGGCTCGTCAGCAAAAGAGTATCGTCCGCGTATTGATAAATGGTACAGTTTGAAACAGATAAACTCATGTCGTTAACATAAATATTGAAAAGCAATGGTGAAAGAACTGAACCTTGTGGAACCCCCGCTTTTAAGGAAACTTTTATGCTCTGCATGCCATTGATGGAAACAAGCTGCGATCGACCTTGGAGAAAATTGTTTAACAGAGATAAGAATGGTCCCCGGAAACCGATAAAGGAAAGTTTTTGAAGTAAAATAGAATGGCACACCGTGTCAAATGCCTTACTGACATCTAGAAAACATGCGCAGATAAATAGGTTGTGATCAAAACCAAAATTTAGATCGTCTGATAGTGCTTCAAGAAGAGGTTGTGTCCCACGTCCCGGCACAAAACCATATTGGGATTGCGATATTATGTCATATTTTTCGATATAAGAAGACATAATTATATAAATATACTTTTCCAAGATTTGAGCAAGACACGGAAGAATAGATATAGGTCGGTAGTTTTCAACCCGGTCACGTTTGCCCCCCTTGAAGAGAGGTTTAACAATTGAGGTTTTTAATCCTAAAGGAATGACACCCGACTCTATTATTCCGTTAAACATGAGTAGAAGTGTGTCTTGTATGTGCCTAAAATTTCTTCGGATGTCGCAGAGGTGAATTCCATCATACCCTGGTGATTTTCTAGGTTTGAGACTTGTTATTATAGACTCCAGATCGATCATTGTCATGAGTGGAAGAAATGCAGAAGCTGATTTGGAGTGGGGTAAAAGACTGGGCGGTGTTGTACTTCGTCTGGCTTTGCCTGAAAATAAGGCGAAGAAGTTATTAAAGGTATTTGCCGTAGCAAGGGAATCGGGTCCAAAAAATTCGGTAAAAGTGTCGGCTTGTAAACCAGGGGTGCGACTCCGCGTAGTTCATTAATCAGCGACCAGGATCTAGCAAAGTTGGACTTTGATGCGCAGAATTGCTTTTGAAAATATTGACGTTTAGCCGAGCGAATAAGTGCGCTTACTCTGTTCCGCAGAGTTCGGAATTCAGCTTGAAGGTTAGAGTTATGAGGTGAGCGCCGGCTTCGTCTCCAGGCTATTTCTTTAAGTTGTATAGCAGATAATATATCCTTATTTAACCAACGTAAATTTAAATTTCGTTGTTTGCGAAGAATTACTTTCTTTGAGGATTCTGAAAACCGCTTATACAACTGCACAAAACGGGGGTAAATATCTGAAGGTGTAACAGATTGCTGAAAAGTATTCCAGTCGTAATTAGAGACAAAGTTGTCAAACATTTGTCGATTAACAATTTCAACCCGATGAATTTTGTTAGAAACTGAGGTCGGCGTATCATGGGAGAATTCTAAATGACATGCAACAAAATAGTGGTCTGATAATTTGTGAGTAATGACTGCTGCTTTAGTTGTGAAGGATGTCGATCTCAGATTGATGTGGTCAAGAGACGCGATTACAAGTTTGTTTCCTAAAAGTTCCTCTCTTGTTGGGACAAGGATTGCTGGTTCAATGCCATGATCTGCTAGCAGTGTGAGATATTCACAAACTAGAGCCATCGAAGGCTTCAGTAAGTCAATATTAAAGTCCCCGACGAGACATAAAGAAGCAGTTGCCGGCAAAGTTTGCAGACTGGTCCGCAGGTCACAAAGGAAATCTGCAGCTTTTTCCGAAGGTGGTCTATAAAATGTAAGCAGATAGAGATCATAGGCAGAAGTAATTATATGCAAAGCTTTTGACTCAGCTGAGTGGAATGTTAACTGCAGTTCCGTAAAAGATATCTTGTTCTTAAGGAAGATCGCAATACCACCTCCGCGCTTATTTTCGCGGGTGTAGAAGATACTTTTGAAGCCTGGTAAAGTGAATTGCCCTACTTCATCTTGATGAATATTAATCTCTGTCAGAACAAAAATATCAGCAATTGGAAGGATAGAAATAATAGCAAGTTGAAATTCATCCCAATGCTTCCGTATACTTCTAATATTTACGTGGAATAAAGTAAAAGTATGACTTGAGGTGGGCTTGAAGGTTTCTATACAGGACTCTAAGTTTTTTAGCTGGAAACAATTAGTCATCGTGGCCTAAGCAATTTTACCCAATGCACCAACGTCAGTGATGCGAATGGGTTGAGAGCTCTGGCTTTGTTTTGCAAAAATTTTTCCGTGTCGGACCCATACGAATTTGAAACCCTTTTCTTTTCCTCTTGATCTTGCCATCCAGAATAGCTTCCGATTTGCTTCTGTGAGATTGTCATTGAAGTATATCCTTGGATGAGAGTCATCAGTAGGTAAGGTGCCCAGGCGTTTGCGACAAGTCATCCAGCGTTCTTTGTGTGAGACTGAACTGAACCGAACCAGGATAGGAGGCACAGCGCCAGGCTTAGCCGGGAGGCGGTGAGCTGCCACTACTTGTGCGGGCTCAAAGCTCTCAACGCTTAGTTGTTCGGCTAAGTCAGTCATAATATGTACAATGTTCTCATGAGTTGAAACCGGTATGCCGTGTATCTCTAAGTTAGAGAGACGGTGTGCTTGTTCGGAGTCATTTTGGTCGGATTTTAATTTTTGGATTTCATTGGATTGCTCTGTTACGATAGCTCGTAGTGAGCTAGTTTCACTCTGCAGATCCTTGATGAGTTTGTCTTGTGATTGAGTGGACTTCACAAGTGTATCATATTCCTTCGAATAGAAATCAAGAGACGTCTGCATCTCATTGATGGTGGTTCGCATAGAGTCGACCGTTTCCTTTAGTAGTAATAAAGCGTCGATCTTAGGGTGGAGTTCGTGGAGATGGCCCATCGTGTCCTTCCAGGAAAGAAGGAGATCGAGTTTGTGGTTGACTGTCGAGAGCTCTGAGGAGAGAATACCGGGTGCGCCTTGAGGTGGTGTGAGGTCGCTTTCAGAATTGGACTTCGGTGGCCCTCCTCGGCATCCTTGACAGCGCCATTTCTCAGCCTTTGCAGCGCTCATACCCTTAAAGGTGCTCTCAGATATACCGGAGCACTTCTTTCCTAGGTGAAACGCTTTTGCGCAGTCAGCACACTTGATAAAGCGGCCGTCTATCGGCACAGATTCAGAACACACGGCACAAAACACTGCCATGGTATTCGCTTCACAAGGAAAAAGAAGTTGACGGTAAAGACGAAAGACTGAATCTAGCCAAAATGTAAATAAATGAAACAATTCCAGCTCACCCGCAAAGTAAAACAACAGTTATTGCAGAGTGCGTGACTGGCTGCGGAGTTGCAACAACACCGGCATGTGTGTCTGAAGAACCTGGACAAAGGATCCAATGGCCTCCAGATGGGTCGCAGATGTTTGCTTAGATGGAGCCGTAGCAGAACCGATGTAGCGGTGCCGAATGGGGTACTTGTAGGGCGGCGGCACGGCGGGTTTGAAGAACCAATGTGATGGTGGCTGGTCGTTTTTGCGTGATGAGCGAAAGCGTTTCTTAAATCATGTCAGGCGATAGATCCAAGATGGAGGTTGAGTCTTGGCCGTTGGTCATGCAGTGATCCGTTGAAGCGGCAAGGATGGATGTCGAGTTGCAGAGAGTGGGAGTTGCAATGGTGTCGTCAGGGCCTTCTTAGGAGCTCATTCGGGCAAGCCAGGACTGACATTGTAGACTGGGTAGATAATATTAGTTAAAAGGCTGAGCCTTGAAAAAAGGCCATCGAATGCCGCCCACCTCTTCTTCATTAATCCTTCATTAATAATAATAATAATAATAATAATAATAATAATAATAATAATAATAATAATAATAATAATAATAATAATAATAATAATAATAATAATAATAATAATAATAATAATAATAGTCTTTATTGATCGAAATCAACTCTACAGAATGTCAGGTCTGCCGAAGCCGGTTAGGGCTTGTGTGGCGCCAGTCGTGTGGTACCAGTGGTGTAAAAGATGGTACCAGTGTGTGTGAAAAAAATTTACCGCATCTCCACGTGGTGAATGATGTTGAGTGGGGCGATGCTCTGGTGGTGCTTGTCTGCGTAGACGCTGAGCCGCAGCATGCCGGGCCTTTCGATCGTTTTCATATCATGTCAGAAAAAGAATGTGTGGTATGGAACGTGTTATACTAAGCATTTGGGCATTTGACCGCCAGCGCCCTCTCGTCTATAAACGTTGAGCCAATGCATGCAAAGTTTAACGCGATTATATACGCATTTGACCCCAGCGCCCTCTTTTGTATAGACGTCGAGCGGCTGCATGCAACGTTTCATCCATGACATCCCCAGCTCTTGAGTTACTACCACATCTCAGAGCCCCCTACTCGATCCCGCAGTCGTGGCCGAGTGGTTAAGGCGATGGACTAGAAATTTATTGAGGTCTCCCCGCACAGGTTCGAATCCTGTCGACTGCGCAAACAAACTTTTTTTCATCATTTTTTTTCTTTTTTTTTTTGCCTTGCACGAGCACGTGAGCTCACGAGCAGGAGCACGAGCACTGGACGCCAGACAGATGGACAGACGGAGGGACGGACGGAGGGGCGGACATGGCTAGCCCCTAAGGAGCTTCGCCCCTAATAAATCGGCGAACGCTGCAGGGAGAAACATGACTGGACTCAATCGATTAGACTTCAAAGACTAAACCAGTGCCCTGCTTCTAAATGGTGTTTAAAACACAATTCAAAATATAATTTCATTGGAATTAGTAGTCACTACGTGAGGAGGCCTTGCAATTAAAATACACACCTATTGTGGGTTTGTCATTGCTTGAGATTTTTGGTTGTGTATATGCCTTTACCCATTTTGTAAGAACTTATGTCGAGAGTCAGTGCTTAGCCTGTCGATACTTTTGGTTATTTTTTAATGTTGCATTTAATTTTGTTTTTTTCGGTGCGTTTTCTTGTGTTGATGATCAAAGTGGCGCTTCTAGCTGATGAAAGAATGGTCAAGTAGCGGTGGCAATGACGATATTTCACCCTGCTTAAACATCTTGGCAAAGAGAGGAAATCACTTTACCGATGGCTTGTAGAGTGTCAAACAACTGAAGGTGGGAAAGCATGTTTTTCTATAAAAAATGCTCAGGCCTTCAGTACATTGTTGCCATTGCACGACGTGTTTGTTAAAGATGTATGGTGGAATATGAAGTGATCCTAAATTTCGCTTGTAGAAAATATATTTATTTTTCGTATCAAAACGAATCAAAAAGAAATGCGTAACGATTTCAGACAAATATTCTTGCGAAGACTTACACCACCTCCAGAAAAAACTAAATTGTATTATTTGTTACTTGTCTTTCACTCCCTCCGAACGACATGAATGTCAGTGTATGGCGCATCTTTGGTGGAAGTACCACTAGTTTTAGCTTTTTCTTTCCGTCACACAATTTCTTAAGAAAATTGCAGGGACATTCAAAGGCATCAAGATTAGCTTCAATCTACGTGCCAGTAAAAATTAGCTAATAAAAACGTTAATGACAAATCTTTATGAGTTTTGAGTTTTATATAAGTTGCCTATGAACAATTGATTGCAGCTCATGTTTAAACGTGTTCTGAACAGAGCTAGGATCAGATTTTAACGAAGTCGGCTTACCAAGCATCTGTTGAGGTGTCAGCTGGGCCTTAATTTGTTTTCTCTTTAAGTTTACGGTGCTTTCATTCTCGATCAGGCAGTAGCCAGGGTAATTGAAATAGAGCTGTCATGCAGCTCATATAGCTGAACGAGGCGACGGTTCTGAGGTGAAATGCAATATTCTCGTGGAAAGGAACTGACGGCATCAGACAATAAAGGTACTGAAATTTGAGCTCGAAACTGCACAGCATCTAGCAGAAATGAGACTCGATGAAACTTCGCTTGCAATGATAACTGCTTCGTTACAGACGCATATGTAGCAGCGGTGGTACAAGTGCTGATTGTTGGGCGAGTTGGTTAGGTACGTGAGAAAACATGATTGCGCTTAAAGACAGGGACATAGGAAGAACAGACACCACAGAGCGCTAACTTTCAACTGATTTAATTCAAGAGCTTCATCGTTGAAACACACTGCGTCACCGCACCACATCTCATCCAATCCGTGGCCCCGCGACGGACCGCAAGTACGCCAACTCCTTATCCGCCAAGTCAATTGACGCCACACTGACACAACACGTGCCGGAACTATTTATGGCGTCAGCCTCCATAATCTCTCTAACATACTTATCTTTGTGCCTAGCGAGAACAGTAGAAGAAGCAAATAATGGTTTGCACCCGCAGTCATGACAGTGACATGACAGATGGCCATCCCGAACCCCGTTCACTTTTTGGTAGTGTTCCCTTAACCGTACATTTAAACATCTGCCTGTCTGGCCGACATATATCTTGCCACATGAAAGCGGAATCCGATACACCACCCCTTCCGTGCACGCGACAAACGGACTCCTGTGCTTGATTGGGCAGCCCGTCGGTACCTTGCGGAATGGGCCTGAGTGCTTTTAGCGTAACTAAGGTTTTTAGATATGTTGACGATTTTTTAATTTTACTTGACAATGATACTCCTCTCTCCCCTCGATGGTGGAAAGTCTTTTGACCGTTTTTGGTGATGTCCTTGACCCCCTTCAGGTCACGCATGAAGTACCCGTAGAGAGTGTTATTCAATTTTTAGACATTAAACTCACCCTCTCTGAACAGCACATGTGTTGGGCATACCACCCAAGGGCCAACAAGCCGTTGTTACCATTTAACTCATCCCACTCGAAATTAGTTAAAAGAGGAATAGTTAATTTGTGTTTTACGAACGCCCTCAAAAGGTCTTGCCATCATGCAATGTCCTTGAGTCTGACTGAGCAAAACGAACGCCTGCAGCGTGCCGGGTTTCCAAAGGCTGTGATTGTATCTGTAGCAGAAAGCGTCCTTAAAAAAATTAGAAAGGACGTTAGCCCGCGTCCAGAGGCAGGTCAAGCGAGACAAAAAGTGGCGGTTGTGCCTTACATGCACAGAACAGCGCACAGTCTGGGAAAAATAGCAAAACGTGTAAACGTAAAAGTTGTTTACTCTGCACCCGAAAAGCTCGCGAAAATGTGCAAGATGACAGACCCATTCCGCAAGGTACCGACGGGCTGCCCAATCAAGCACAGGAGTCCGTTTGTCGCGTGCACGGAAGGGGTGGTGTATCGGATTCCGCTTTCATGTGGCAAGATATATGTCGGCCAGACAGGCAGATGTTTAAATGTACGGTTAAGGGAACACTACCAAAAAGTGAACGGGGTTCGGGATGGCCATCTGTCATGTCACTGTCATGACTGCGGGTGCAAACCATTATTTGCTTCTTCTACTGTTCTCGCTAGGCACAAAGATAAGTATGTTAGAGAGATTATGGAGGCTGACGCCATAAATAGTTCCGGCACGTGTTGTGTCAGTGTGGCGTCAATTGACTTGGCGGATAAGGAGTTGGCGTACTTGCGGTCCGTCGCGGGGCCACGGATTGGATGAGATGTGGTGCGGTGACGCAGTGTGTTTCAACGATGAAGCTCTTGAATTAAATCAGTTGAAAGTTAGCGCTCTGTGGTGTCTGTTCTTCCTATGTCCCTGTCTTTAAGCGCAATCATGTTTTCTCACAAGCGGTGGTACCTCAGACTTTCTTTGGAAATGAGCGTTGGGAATATTCCATAATGTGTTTCAGATGGGTTGCTATGTGGAGTGTATCATAAATGTTTTGCAGCTTTTCCTCCGATGATGGATCGTTTTACAAAATACTCATTCTCTCTATCGATCAGTCAAAATCTATTGACAATTAGGCCGTTTTTGATGAAAGGGTTTATTGAGGGACTAGACTTTTACTTACGTCACGTTGCTCCACTCATTTCCCTCTTCGATATCACTTCGCTAATTACCCGGAAGGATATTCCGGTGAAAGTCGTAACTTTTAGGTAATCAGTGATTCAGTGTGCCTGAACGCAATCTGGACAAGGGATATAAAACAGAAGTCTCATTAGCGTAACGAACCCCGTTGCGTGGAGTTCAGTTATATGATTGGAATAAATGTGGTCTGAAGCGGAGATTAAGTTTAATTCACTGTTATAAACTCCTTTGTTAACGAACGAAGCTTCCCAATTGCTCGACTCCACTCTCCAGAGCATCGGCTTCATTTCGTGGAGCCTGCATTTTTTCTAATGTTTTTAAAAAGTCGTGGGAGTTTGGGAAACTATACGAAGGATAAAATAGTAGCGACCAGTTATCAATGGACCCATCCAGTCATTGAAAAATGGTGCATTTGTTTTAAGTTTCTTGCAGTTGCTAAATACACCAAGTGGTGCAGTCACCGCCGAGGACCACAAATCGTATTCTGTTCTGTTCAGGTGCCTTCTGCCTTGAGTAGGTGCGAAAACCATCCTTAGCGATCCAGAGTGCACATAATTTTGGACGTTTATGTTGCGGGATTGTTCTCGTAACTTAGTTTCACATGGCATATAAAGGATAAGAGTTAGAATAGGCTGTACGTCTCAAAGGGCCACACACTCAGAAAAAAAAAAGTATATTTTTACACCCCTTGTCCTGTATAAAACACCCAAAAACTTCAGTTCGACGTAGAGAACACTGACGTCGAACCGACGGGGCCAACTTTCACAAGCAGCTTGATAGCCGCGAGTGGTACAACTTATTAAAATAGTTAATTGTTGTTACCTACGCCTACAAACAATTGTGCTAGTAGCAGCCGATTGAATTACACACGACTGTAATCTCTCTAGAACCGACAGGAGGCTGGCTATTGTTAGCATGTAAGTGACTGTTCGACCATCAGCCTATATGTCCGCATGATTTTTAAGTGTATATATGTATTTAGATGTATATTTATGTGTAGATCTAGGCATGTACGTCTATATGCGTCCTGATGCACTCGATGTTGTATATAAGCCCAAGTACTCATTTAGTTGTGTGTGTTTAACCTGTGAAACAAATTTAAATTGTGTATAGCTGTCTTGTATTCGCGCCTGAGAACAATCAGTCTCATCACTACGGGGTCTAGTCGCACAAGCCGACCCTGGCTTCGACTGACTCGCCTCTTACGTGCTGATGAAAGAACAAGCCGAATAAATTATTATTATTAATATTATTATTAATATTATTATTATTATAAGTAGTTTAGCTGTTTATTAAGTTATACAGCACCGTTATCAAGCTCCTCCTAAACGTTGGGGCCGTCTGTTCCACGCCAGTGCGCTGTACGTCGAACTGATGTTTTGGGGTGCATTATATAAACCGAAAAGGTGTAAGACGTCACCCTTTTTTAGAGTGTACTAAAAAGAAAAAACAGTTTTTTTTTAAATAATCTTATTGGGACACGCATGCAACAAAAATGTACCCGAAAAAAAATAAGTTTTTGAGCATTATTGACGGCGCGAGACGGGATACAGTCGGTAGTCACCTCCTTTCCACTTGTTTTCTCTCTCGGGAATTCGGGCGCGTGGAGGAGGGGTGGACGGCTTGGCCATCACGTTGAGTTGGAGAGAGTATATGACCAGCTTGTTGAGGTGGAAAGAGTGTATGACACTTCCGTGACATCATGAACTTTACGTGCAGAGTTTACAATAAATCTAGCGCCGTCAATATTGATTTCTTGACACGCCTGTCCCAACCAGACTGCTTAAAAGGCAGTTTTATTTTCATTCGCCTTTTAAGCGTCTTACATGTACCAAATCCACTAAGTGGCGCAATCACCATCGAGGATCCTAAGCCAGTTTATGTTCTGCTTAATGTTCCTTCTACCTTCAATGGTGGAGCAGACCATTCTTAGCGGTACACCGCACATCATGTTGTAGATTTATGTTGGTGGATTGTCTTTGTTACTCTGTAAATCATGACAAAGCAGACACTTCGGCAGTTGCTGTATTTCTTAAGTTTAGTTCTTACACGGTCCAACTACCCCAAGTAGGCACAGCCACCATCGAGGACCACGAGCCATGTTCTGTTCAGTTTAGGTTGACTGATTCCTTCAATTAATGAGCAAAACATTCCTACCACCCATTGTGCATATCATGTTGGACATTCACGTAGCGAGATTGTCTATCGTTACTTTGTGGCGCAAGGTTTGCATAAAGGACACATTTTGGAAGATTTTATATTTCTTAAATATATTGCAGGTACCGAATATGCAAAGTGGTGCAGTTACCGTGGAGGAACACAAGCCATTTCTGCTTCGTGCCAGGTACCTCTTGCCTTCCATATGTGAGAAAGCCATTCTGAGCTGTCCTAAGTGCGCAATATGTTGGACGTTTACGTTTCTAGGATTATATTAGCTACTTTCTGGCACATGCAGTGATGCGATTTATTTGAATCATTTTGGAGCAGCTAGAAGTGAAGTTTGGAGCAGCTAAATGAACTTATGGAGAAAAAGCACACACTTCATTTTTGTCCCTACCACTGTAAATATTATATGTTAAGATGCATGTGTGGGTTCACCCATCAAACGACACCGTATACTTTGACTTCCCACTTCTGTTCAACCTACTGTTAGCATAATTGCACGGCAACGTGATGTTTCTAGTTTTTTGCGCGATTTTCGAAAGGTCAACCTGGTGATGTGCCACACTGCCTGGTGATAGTTATAAAAATGCAGACGGAAAGCAAATTGTCTTAGAAGGGCGAGATAAAAATCGTAAGTTTGGATTTTAGGCTAGTTTGCCCACAGCTGGCACCCGTTATAAAAGGGACAGCCATACTGCCACCCCTCCACCGATCCACCCATCCATCCACCAATCCACCCATCCACCCTCCGTCCGTCTGTCTGTCCTTCCGTCATTGGAAGATGCTGCAATTTTAACGCCTTTTACAGGCGCCTGACAATGTGCTGGCCGACCGGCCGGCCGGCACATTGTCAGGTCTGTTTCAACAGTTGTGCCATTCTTCCACACATACGAGGCCCGTTGGAAAGAGTTCTTAATGGCCCCTTTCTTCTTGTATATGCAGTAGGCTGTGGAATGAGATGAAAACTTAATGGCGGCTGTACATCAATACTTACGTATAATAAACAAAAAATTTTGTACTTTTGCTCCTATTTATTTTTTTCATTCATGCAAAAAGAGAGCATGAAAGATTGACTGCAACGTTATTTGTGGCAAAAGGCGAGAAATCGAATACTTTAAAATGCTTCCAATCTGGTATTTCATGACCGACTGCTGTAATTACCTAGATTGCCAAAGACGAATTTTGTATCACAAATCAATTAAACCTATATTGCTAACCACGATATGCGTCATGTTTTTCAATGTTTTGCGAATCATGCTGCGTATGTTGATGAGACTTGTCCGTTTTCAAGAAATACTAACATACCTCGCTTCAGGAGGACATTCTTTACAGAGAACTTTTCAGTCTTCTGCGGTAACTTTAGCGCATATACTCATATTGAAAAATACACTGCATCATTTGTTTGGCAGTTTCTGCCAGGCAATTTCCAAGAACTAAGGTATATTAGTTTTGCTATGAATGTTTCGATAATAGAGATGCCAGAAATTTACACATTATTTTCATGTGGATACTCTAAATTTAAACACGCGGTGTGCTACTGTTTATAGCGTTCCCTTTACAATTGCAACAAACAAGGATACATTATTTTGACAAGGGAAGTTTCGGTAAGAGTGATGCCATAAGTGTGCTCGTAATCGTAACGTGCATACACGCAATTTGATAATACGGTGCACATTTGTTTTTACTGAATTTCTTCTCCCAATTAAAAAAAAACACTTTTATACGTTATTTTGACGAGTGTAGTTTTGGCAAAAGAAACTGCAGCCAAACAGTATCTCGTAAGTTTAGCGAAATAATTTTTTAAGGCTCCGCGAATTTAAATCTAACACGCCAAAGGTTTCTTTTAGACCCCATCAGAGCACTGCATTTCACGGTTCCGCCGATTTTTTTGTGCAACCTCTGGGACCCTCATAAACAAAATTAGCCTTCTCAGTTTGAAATCGGCTCTGAAGAAGACTGTTAGATTAAGTTTGCCGCAATCTCCCTGAACTGTGAAACCGAGTGGTTGTACGATATGCACACAACCTCGTGCAGCCTCCACCTTTCCCGGACAATTCCCACCACACAATCATAGTCCCTCCCTATTACACAGACTAATGCGGTTGGTTTATAGCTTGCTGGAAAACAAACAGGAAATTTGTTTTTCGAAAGGACGCTTAAAATAATTTATAACTTGCTAATATTGGAGTAGTGTGCGATTAGGAAACGAAAACGTCTTTTGAAGCGTGGGTTTTAAATAGTCCCTTCACAGCTGGAACTGACCAGGGTGCCATTGATTAATTCACGAAATAAACTGCTGGGACGTTGAGGGATTCATGACTGATGGTAAGAAAGCAGGAAGAACGCTCTATGTTTCACGTGACGTCAATGCACCCTTCATTCTGGTGGGCAAACGCGACTCGTTAAAGCAGCGGGAGCTACGCTTCCACCTGCCCTTTTTCCAAAGTCTGCCCTCTTTCTGGTGGCAAGAAGAATCTCGTTAACACAGCCACAAGCTACCCTCTCACGCGCCCCTTTACCCCATTACGTCTGACCAAGTGACATCAGTCCAACCTATGTATACTACGGACACTTTATATCAAACGCAGTTTGCCTCTCCAATATGTATCTTCTTTATATTTTGCGTAAAAACGGCACCACCATTGTGTTTAAGTGTCTCCTATTTATATATACGTAAAAGTTACAAACAACACTATAACACAAAGTTACAAAGTTATCACACAATAACACAACGTTACAAATAACACTGAACACTCCTACCTGTAATTTATGAAGTTTATTTAATCGGCTAATATTTATATACATGTGTCTGTCAAGAAACCCCAAATCTTAAGGTTTATGTCAGCATCGTCATTTTTGAATTTTTCATATCTAGGTAAGGGAAATTTACACAGTAGAACCAGACTTGTACCTGTTACTACAAAAAAATAAGGAATTACAATTACACTTATCAGGTCTGAAATGTAACTTATTACAATTTCAATTACCCTTCCGTAGAAGTAAGTGACCGTTACTCCAAAAAGTAATCCGTTACTTTCGCGGCGTTACTTTCAACTTTACTGCGCTATTAGTAAAAAATTAAAGCCGTTTACAACTCCCTGTAACGCCGAATTAGAGCGCAGCTCTTGAGGAGGAGGGGAAGGCACGGGGGGGGTCACGTGACTCGGGAGTCGGGTCACGTGGCCTGGGGGTCACGTGACCTCGAGGAGAAGGGAGGGAGAATTTTCCCGCTAAATTTAGCGGGGAAAATTTTCCGCTAAATTTAGCGGGGAAAATTTTCGCTAAATTTAGCGGGGAACATTTCCGCTAGATCTAGCGGGGGAAAATTTCCCGCTAGATTTAGCGGGGAAAATTTCCCGCTAGATTTAGCGGGGAAAATTTCCCGCTAGATTTAGCGGAGAAAATTTTCCGCTAGATTTAGCGGGGAAAATTTTCCGCCAAATTTAGCGGGGAAATTTACCCATCATGCACCGCGCGGTTACGCCGACGCCGACGGCGACGCCGACGGCGACGCCGACGGCGACGGCGACGGCGACGCCGCTCGCCGGAAACGGGCGCCTAAGAGCTGCGCTCTAAAACAAACAAAGAACGGGGTTGTGCAACTGTTTATTGTTTGACCAAGTCACACTTCGTTGATCTTCAGCAGTAGCTGACTCTCGAAATTTGCATCCGACATCTTTCCCCGCTTCATTGTAAAGATGTCAGCCGCCACGCTGAATACCCTCTCCACTGAGGCACTGGATGGGAGCGCAGTAATATAGCGCGCAAATGCTTGACGCACCGCATCGTACCTCTGAAGTGAGGCGATTGAGGTGCACTCTGCGTCCTGGAGGAAACGCGAAGCTTCATTCTGGGAGATGGAACTTGATGCCGTTGTCATTGCAAAGCTGAAGTAATCGCTGGTGGAGTGGTCCGCGCCGTCTTCCTGGGTAGATGGCTAGCCAATCGTTGTTGTCCATTATGTTGTCTATTATGTTTATACAAGCTCCAGCTTTTGGAGGGCAGTATGTGTTCCTCTCCCCTTCATAGGGGATGGCGAAGAAAGAGTGAGGGAAGGAAAGGCGGACTTGACTCTAGTGGGAGGGAAGTGGAAAGAAGATGGATTTTCACTAGCAATTGAAACGGCAACGTGAGCAAAATGGAAAGAAGGAAGATATTCTTTCCTTTTTTTTAGCGTTTATGCGGGTTTTAGAAATGAATGTCTTGACCCGTTGTCGTCACAGCCTTCTATTGTCTTTGTCCCGAGTCCGGTTCTTCCCATCAGTGTGCTTCCCCTCGTCGTAAGTAAGCAATCGAAAAATTTAAGATAAAAAAAGAGCTTTTAGGGTTTAGGCGATGCAAAGAAAAGTTTCGACAGGTCTTTGTATGTGTGTGTGTGTGCGCGCGCGCGACGGCAGGTTTGCAGTTAAGCTTACCGGAACACTTCTTTTTTCCAGAAATCGAAGATGTTTCTTTCCTGCGTTCAAATGTTCCCGCTTTTTCCGCCGCTAATAAAAAAGTAACGAATTACAAGTAATTCATTACATAATTAAGTAATTAAATTACTTTACAATTACCCTAGAAAATATGTAACGAATCCGTTACAAAATTACAGATAAATGTAACGGATTACAAGTAATTTCGTTACTTGTAACGGATTACGTACAAGTCTGAGTAGAACTATGCATATTTTGCCTTGTAAAGTTCAGCAAATCTACGCTCCGATATTATCATATCAAAGCATTTTCGATTTCTGTGAATCGTGCTTAAGCGCCTGTGTGTGATGACTAAATGACGGTGTCAAAAGTTCGCACTTCAAGATAAAATGAAAGAGTTTAGATTAGAACAAACAGGAAAACATAATATAATATGACGTAATAAAATATAACTAGGAAACCAAAAAATACCATGAGAGATTCATCCGTCACAGCAAGGGGGTGTTTGTTCTTGCTGAAATGTCAACATTTTTTTTAGAGGATGCAAACGACGAATGTGCAGTAAAGCGTGTATAAAAGCGTGTGTTGCACCGATTGAAAGAAAACGGTATTTTAAATATTATTGACTTTAAATGTATGCACTGGCTTTATTTATGCTTTAATCTTCGCAGTTCGCGCTTTGTGAACGTGTTTGTTTGAACGAAAGTTACATCTAAATATTCATAGCGCCGTTTCTGTCAGCAGACTCGGAAATCACTGTTGTGTGTACGGGGATCGAGAAAGAGCTTACCTTGCCCTGCTCGTACACTAAAACGGGTAAATAAAAAAGAACAAGGTACATGATATAGGGCCTCAAACACAGCTAGATTTATTGACGAGAAAACATAAACCAATATGCGTAGATACATATTGGGAAAAAATACGAACAGCTGCAAACGCAGAGCTATTTACTGACTTGCGCCAATCTGTGTCGTGTTATTTGTTGTCCCGTCCTTGAGTTTTCAAGTATGTCGTTTTTCAAACTGTTGACCTGCACTCTATTTTTTGCCGTTCTAGTGTATTGTCTGTTTTCTGCAAACAGTCGCTTTAAAGAGGTGTCTTCTGCGTTTTTCTTTTATAACGCGTGCGTATCACTTTCGAGGTGGGTTGAGCATTGTGAGGACGCTCAGTGACGGAGAATTTGAGCACTATAAACGCAAGCTTCTTGTTTCAGAAAGACGGCGCTCTCAACCATGGAGGTAGGAACATTCTGGAGGCGACACAAGGCCACCAGGGGTGATGCCGGAAGTATGGAGGGACACGCCCTCAACGATGACCAAAACCAAGAGACGCTATTGGACGAAAGGAGTGGCCTTGAAGGTGACCCAAACAGCTGTTGACGCCAAGTCGGGTCAACTTTACGTCCAATAGCAGCCTGGGTTATGGTCATCGTTGGGGGCGTATCCTCCGTGCTTCTAACCTCACCCTGATGTCGCCTCCAGAAGTTTCCTGCCTTCATGCCCTAACCAATATCAATGCGTCTTGTTTTTCGCAAAAAAAAAAAAAAAAAAGTCAGGAGAGCGATTTATTGCAATTAACGGTGGTTGCTCGGCGATCGACGAGGCTGGAAATGTGTTGAGGCATAAAAAGTTAGGTCTACGTTGTAAGACTGTGTACAGGTCATGGGCTCATAAATGGCATGCTCAGTGTCACGTGCGCGGACTATTTTCTTCGCGCTGTAAACACACTTTAGCCTTGCCATTTGCCGAATTCTTACGGTGGATTGCAGCGAAATGGTCTCCCAAGTGTAGCTGGAAATTAGACGCACCGAATATTCTATAGCATAATACCTTTTAATCGATTAAGTCAAACTGGATGTCCAAGTGGATCAATCACAATCGCAGCTCAGTTGGGCACATTTACGAAGCTGCAATCCGGATTCGTAAAATTGCTATAACAATGGAACTTGAATATTGTATATAATTATTACGAAGGAGAACTCAGGAGTGAATGCAACTGCAAAGAAAGGAATACATTTATTTTTAAATATTTTACATTGATTTTTTTATATTTGTTTATTTATTTATTTATTTACAATACCCTCAGGGCCATAAGGCGTTAGAGAGGGGAGTGGGTGTGAAGTACAATGTTTGTTACTGCTTCTCGGAATCTGATGGGGTCCTGGATGGTGACGATGTCTTCGGGAAGGTCATTCCAGTCCACAATTGCATCAGGAAGAGGGGCGTGCTGATGTGCTGTGGAAAAACACTTTGGCCGGGCTATTTTATTGCAATGATCGAGTCTGGAGGAAAGATAAGCCGGTGGGGAAAGAAGAGACTGATTTAGACATGGTGAGTAAAAAACTTTATGCAGAAGGCAGAGACGGAATATTTTTCGACGGGTGGAAAGCAATGGGAGAGAGAGATTTGATTTAATGAGGGAGACACTGGAAAAACTGGAGTAATCAGATTGAATAAAACGCGCAGCACGGTTTTGAACAGATTCAATGTAGTCTGTTAATGTAGCATGATGAGGGTGCCAGATTGAAGATGCGTATTCTAATTTAGACCGGACTAGGGCAAGATAGAGGAGCCGTTTTAGTTGAGAAGGGGCGGATCTGAAATTGCGACGAAGGAAACCCAAGCTTTTGTTAGCGGAACTCACAACTGAATTAATATGGTTTTCCCAGGAGAGGTTTGAAGTTAGAAGAACGCCGAGGTATTTATACATATCTGTGGGTTGAAGAGGGATGCCATTGAGAAAATGAACAGGAGAGGTTTGAAAAGAGGAACGAGAGAAGCGCATGCATTTACATTTGCTGACGTTAAGCGTCATCTGCCAGTTAGTACACCAGCTCTGAACTAGGTCAAGGTCATTTTGTAGGGTTAAAGAGTCATGAGGGGATGTTATTTTTCGGTAAAGGACGCAGTCGTCGGCAAATAGGCACATGGGTGAAGATACCTGAAGAGGAAGATCGTTGATGTAGATGAGGAAAAGTAACGGTCCAAGCACCGTTCCCTGAGGCACGCCAGATGTTACGGGGGCTAAAGTGGATGAACAATCATTAACATAAACAAACTGATGACGCTGAGAGAGAAAAGATTCAATCCAGGAGAGAACATTATTATCGAGGTTTAATGACGATAGTTTTAGAAGCAGTCTGTTATGCGGAACTTTGTCAAATGCTTTAGCGAAGTCGAGAAATACAGCGTCAGTGGGGTAGCCAGAATCAAGGTTTGCGAACAGGTCATTGGTTAAGCAGAGAAGTTGGGTTTCGCAGGAGTAGTTTCGACGGAAGCCGTGCTGCGCTTTGTTAAAAAAGGAGATAGAATCAAGGTGAATAGATAGTTGCTTGTGGATTACGTGCTCGAGTATTTTAGAAGGTACAGAAGTTAAAGATATTGGCCTATAGTTTAAAGGAGAAGATTTATTACCGCTTTTGTGGACCGGAATGACCTTGCCGATTCTCCAATCTTCAGGAACCGCCACTGTATCTAATGATTGCTGAAAAAGTTTTGTTAGAAATAGGCTTGAGGAATATTTAGTGCTTTGTAAGACCTTAGAATTTATGCCGTCGACACCACAGGAAGAGGACATTTTCAGTGACTTAATAATACTAACAATACCTTCGAAATCAATACAAATTGGATCCATAGGTAAAACATTGCTAGTAATAGGTAAGGACAGTGTTAAGGGAGAGTGGGCGGTGAAATGGGAAGAAAATAAATGATTAAGAACTGTGGCACACTGATTAATCTCGATAATGTTCTCAGAATCATCAATAAGCGCTAGTGGGGAGTATGGTGCATGATTTACAACATTCCAAAATTGGCGCGGGTTGTTTAGTAGCATAGATGGAAGGGTCTCCTGGTAGAATATACGCTTCTGCTGCTCTAACATAATTTTATAATTAGTGGCACATTCATTATATCTAGACCAGGATAAAGCAGTGTCCTGGTTTTTGGCTACTCGAAAACGTCGTTTTTTCTTATTGTTAAGGGTTTTTAGTGAGCGCGAATACCAAGGATTAGAAGACCGGGAGCTGATGTTAATAGTTGGAACATGAGCTTCAATGAGTTGCAGTAATTTGTTTTTAAAAAGGCACCAATTTTCATTTATATTCCTGTCGTCAAAACCCTGCAGGAAGACTGAGAAATAGCTTGAGAGGTCCTGGTTAAGCTGCTCATAGTTCCCCTTATTATATAGCCTTATTTGCTTGGTCAACCTGACTGGTTCTGGTGCTCGAAATCCTAGGTTATAGGACACTGCTTTGTGGTCACTGATGCCTTCAAAACCGGTAAGAGAGGTAATAGATTTAGGATGGTTAGTCAAAAGCAAGTCTAATATATTTGAACATGTGGCGGTTACACGGGTAGGGAAAGAAATCATCTGCGAAAGGTTAAAATCCAGGCAGAGACTGATAAAATCGCGACACTCACCAGAACTTCCACTACCAACAAGATCTGATAAATTCCAATTTATCTCACGGAAATTAAAATCGCCTACTAAGAAAACAGAATGACCAGGATGTTGTGTGAACAAAATTGACAAATCATCATGCAAAGAAGTTACAAAACTAGATGACGCATCTGGCGGTCGGTAACATACGCCAACCAGGATTGACTTAAAACCACATTTCACTGAGACCCAGATGGCCTCAATTGACATGGAAACGAAAAGAAGTGTGCTTTTAATACTTTTATCAATGCATATTAAAACGTCGCCACCACGACGATCCTTCCGATCGCGTCGATAAAATGTAAAATTTGAATGATTTGGCAGTATTTCATTGTCGTTTATATCAGGATGAAGCCAGGTCTCAGTGATCAGTACTATCTTAGCATCACAGGTTGAAATATGAGAACACAATTCGTCACGCTTTGGTATTAAACTGCGCGCATTTAAGTATAAAACACCGATAAGTGAGTTAGAGTTGGAGGAAGCAACGCGTTTGTTCCCACTCCCAGCGTGTGCCTATGCGGAAGCACTAACCACAGAATCGGAAACGGAGTCGTAAAGAAAGACATTTGAACCCATATGTAGTTTATCAAAACGCAGTTTATACGGACCTCCCCGTGACTTGGCGAATGCAAGAAGTCTCTGACGCGCAACGCGAACTTTCTTCGAGAAATCTTCAGACATAGAAAAAGGGAGGCCGCGCAGCTTCGGTCCACACAAAAGTAACTGGTTTTTTGTTTTGTATGAAGAAAAGCTTGCAATGATAGGCCTGTTCTTTTCCCGAGATTGGGTTCCCAATCTATGTGCACGTTCAATCTGAGAGCTATCAAGTGTGACACCTAGTTTCTCACTTGCAAATTCTAAAACTTTTTGTTCGGACGAAGACCATGACTCGCCAGCAGCATCGGGTATGCCATAAAATAGAAGATTACACCGTCGCGAGCGGTTTTCAAAATCATCAAGTCGAGATAGCATAGTTTCAGTAGCAGCGGACTGCACAGCGACGGAATGTTGCAGATTACAGATATCTGCTTTGGCCTGTGTGATAGACAAAATTTCTTTTTCGAATGAAACAAGTTTTGCGTTTAGCGACGCCACCGAAGTCTCAAGTTGAGCCTGTTTGCCAAGTATCGCCTCGACATCGGCTTTTAGTGCAGCTTGTCCCGCCGCAAGGCCGGTTACATTAGTATCGAGTTTCAGCATTAGCTCGTGCATACTACCAAGTTGTTTCACCTGCGCTTCCAGTTCAGCCTTCGTAGGCCCGGGACCAGGATTTGTTTCAATGTCACCGGACAAGAGTAGCAGTTTACCGATAACGCGCGCACAATCACAAGCGAGACAAAGTAACACTTTGGGGCACGGGAATAGCAAAATGTTCACATTATTTGTACTCTTAGCATGCAACGAGAAACGTTTACAAACCTGTACGAGAGGAAGCATTTCATGCGTAAGCGTCCGTGCTGCCTTAGCGTTCCCGTGCCCACTGAGGAAGGAGTGGCTTGCGCCGTCCTTATGTAGGCTGGGATCTTGGAATGCTGGGAATGCTTCCGACCAGGGTGACGTCACGGTGCTTGGGGGCGGGTCCTGCTGACGCACGGAGGATGACACGCCGAGAAAAGATGCCAGTCGGGTGGATCCGCCAGGATTGTTGACACCAAGGATGACTTGAGGTGGACCCGGTGATAGTGCGAGACCGAGAAGGGCCTGAAGAAGTGGGATCTGTACGAGAGGAAGCATTTCATGCGTAAGCGTCCGTGCTGCCTTAGCGTTCCCGTGCCCACTGAGGAAGGAGTGGCTTGCGCCGTCCTTATGTAGGCTGGGATCTTGGAATGCTGGGAATGCTTCCGACCAGGGTGACGTCACGGTGCTTGGGGGCGGGTCCTGCTGACGCACGGAGGATGACACGCCGAGAAAAGATGCCAGTCGGGTGGATCCGCCAGGATTGTTGACACCAAGGATGACTTGAGGTGGACCCGGTGATAGTGCGAGACCGAGAAGGGCCTGAAGAAGTGGGATCTGTACGAGAGGAAGCATTTCATGCGTAAGCGTCCGTGCTGCCTTAGCGTTCCCGTGCCCACTGAGGAAGGAGTGGCTTGCGCCGTCCTTATGTAGGCTGGGATCTTGGAATGCTGGGAATGCTTCCGACCAGGGTGACGTCACGGTGCTTGGGGGCGGGTCCTGCTGACGCACGGAGGATGACACGCCGAGAAAAGATGCCAGTCGGGTGGATCCGCCAGGATTGTTGACACCAAGGATGACTTGAGGTGGACCCGGTGATAGTGCGAGACCGAGAAGGGCCTGAAGAAGTGGGATCTGTACGAGAGGAAGCATTTCATGCGTAAGCGTCCGTGCTGCCTTAGCGTTCCCGTGCCCACTATGTATAAGTATAAGTATATATATGTATAAGTTAGTAAGTACGCAACAAGTAATTCAAGAGCGACATAAAAATACAACACACAATCAAAGACCTTACAACAAAAAAATTACGTTTTGAATATTTAAGCAAACAACTGAATATTTCTTCATAATCAGTCCATCGTGTTGTCCTGTTTCGCCCTTTCGTCCGTGCGAGAGAACGGTATTGTGTTCTCAAGTTTTCCGCGCTAACTCGCCAAACAATCAGCATTGATAAATACAAGACAGGTGCGGGCTTTAAACTTTCAACGGACGGATTTTATTTCTGCGGTTAATGGACCACAAATTTTGTAGCCGGGAAGGAGGGACGGGAGGGGTTAGGATAGGGGCCGACGGAAATTATAATCGTATTTCCGGCCGACACCCCCCCCCCCCCCCCCCCCCAAAAAAAATAATATTAAAATTAGATGTTTAGTGTTTATACCGCGTAAGGTCGGTCTGCCAGAATGGGGCGACACTGGTTTACACTGTCGATGAGCAATTTCGCCAGTGCAGTACGACTGCTAACCTGGGGTCTTTTTAACGTGCTCACGCAGTACCCGACCGATCCTCTCCTGGGAAGGTGGCACTTGGAAGTGGAAGCACAGAATGCGTAGTCAACAGACCTCAAATTTATTTAAAAAATGAATTTGAGGCCTATAAAATACTCATGCGACTCAAAAATAGTAGTAGTTGTGATATAAACGATTTTCAAATGAAACCAGTCAAGATTGCCATTGACATAATATGCACCGTATTTCGCACATATATTTAACCTCAGCTTGGCTTGTGGTGAGTTCCCCGCAAATATGAAGCTTGCCAAAGTTAGTATGATTCACAAGGAGGGTGATGTGAACCTAATGACCAACTATAGACCAATATCCATCCTGCCAACGTTTTCTAAGCGACTAGAAATGCTTGACAAAACTCGCATAGAAAGTTTTCCTCATCGACATGAAATAATGAGCTGACGCCCAACTTGGTTTTAGAAAGAGAAGGTCGACAGAGTCATCGCTCTTACTCGAGAAAGAAATAGTTCTAAATAACATTCAAAGCAAGCTTTTCACACTAGGTATTTTTATTGATTTTAGTAAGGCATATGACGGCCTAAATCATCAAATACTTATTGAAAAATTAAAGTGTTATCGAATACGTGGTCCAGCGCTCTCACTCTTGGATTCCTATCTCTCCAATCGCCAGCAGTGTGTCAGCATCGACGGGCAATCATCTTCCCTCAAAGCCGTAACCTGCGGCGTGCTTCTAGCTAGCACGCTGGGCCCTCTGCTCTTTAACATGACCCCAGCTTTTTTGTTTCGGGCGTAGACGCAGAAAGCTTAATTATTAAGGGAAACGACATTCTCGTGCAATTCGGCAGATGGTCTGAGGTAAATTGCCTTAAAATTAATGTTAACAAAACCAAAGGCAGTCATATTTCGGTCATTGAATGAGCACGTCTCCTTCACTAAATTTCTTACCTTAGGTAGTACAGTAATCGATATAGTTAAGCACCACAAAACGCTCGGCGTAATTTTCTCTGAACATTTGTCGTGGGATCGCCATATTGATAATTTGGTCAGCAGGTTGTGCAGAGTCATTGGCGTAATTAGAAAATGCCGCTCAATATGGCCTGCTAACATTAAGCTGATGATTTTTTCATGCCCTTTTCCGGTCTCATATAAATTATTGTCACCTCGTGTGGGGCACAACAACAAGTTCGAATTTAAACAAAATACTGTTACTTCACAAAAAGATACTACGTATCATCGCTGATGTACACTACCTTATCACACTAAACCGCTGTTCGAAAAATTCAGGATTATGGCCATTACAAATATGCACGTGTATCGTTTTTTGTATGCTTTTCTTTTCGGAACAAATGTTTTCAATTAATTTCTTTGGCGCAGCTCGGACTTGAAAAAAAGGATATCTCGATCAGTATCCGCTGCTCTGAGATATTGGTATGTTCCTCATTTTCACGCAAATCATGCTTTGCAATCCCTTCGCCACATGTTACCTTCTCTACTCAACAGGTATTATTTAGAAAACATAAATATATACTCTCTGACTGGAGCTGAATTGTATAAGTGTTCTATCTAACGCGGATGTCTCTGTATGACATATTTCTTTTCCTCACGTTCGCATAATATATGCTTGCTGCCGAATGTTCCTGTGCTCTCACATGTTTACTCTGTTTATTGTTACTGAAGTAGCATGTCTAGTTGGTAAGATAAACTCTATATGCTGTATAACGAGGCTTTTCAATGTATCACACATTTTCTGCCAGATTGCTATGCTTGTTTTGCTTTAGTGCCCCAGACCCAGTCAAGTTTCCATATGGTAGCTTTTTGTCTGAAGGCCCGCCAGAGTAAATTTCTGGAAATAAAGATTTTATTTCATTGCATTTCAACTGGAAGGAAAAGGGGCGCCAGGGGGGGGAGTGCACTCCCAGCTTGTCATTTCATAGGATTTCTCTTGCCGTGGCTAATGCCGTCAGCTCGCTCTAAGATTGCTATTTCCCTCTCCTTTAGCGTGAGAGATGGATCCGAATTGTTCCATGTTGACTCTCTTATGGTGTAGGCCTCTAATACTCCGCGCTCACACTGACCTTTATTAAGACGAAAGCCTTTATATGTCTCATCGTTCAGTCGACCTTCAGAAAACACGTCGGCGACAAGAAAGTGTACCAAAACGAAAGGTACCAATGAAACGGCGCCAGAAGTGCGTATTCAGAGAGCGCGCTTTCTTCGGAGGTTCTGCATACCTGGACCACAGCCAACGCCACAATCCGTCTGAGGCAAAGAAACGGCGCCAACAGTGCGTCGTCAGAGAGCGCAGCTGTCTTCGGAGGTTCGCTATCTTGTTTACGTGACCACTCAGGTGAAGTAGAGGCAAATAAATTAAGAAGCAGGACAAAGCGAAATAAGAGGAATGAAAGTGAATTAAGTAAACCATGTGTCTGTCTTTCATGCATCGGCGCTTGGGCTCTCGCCTTCGGGTAGTCTTAAGGATAACATAAGAGACCCTGTGAATTTTTGACTCCCTGGAGAAGAGCTGATGCGAACGCGTGGGGGCAGGGTAAACAAGCTCCAAGGTGGGTAGCCACGGCATGTTGCGAGTTCGCGTCTCCTCTCGCGACCGCCCTCTCGTGTTCCCGCAACCGGTCACTAATGCAGTGCCACGTTTGATCGATATACACGGCTCCACATGAGAAATGCAAAGAATACACCCTTCCTCCAACTATCCATTCACGCAGGAAGCAAAGCGCGCTGAATGATTCTGAAAACAAAAACAAAGAAAAATTCCGAGTTTGGGTATGTGGGAGATTGTTTCTCTGACGGCATATCACGCCCACCCTGCGCCACCCTCCGCCAACGCGTTCTCAATCGGCTCGCTTCCTAGGAGTCACCAAAGTTTTGTATGGGCATCAAGTAATAGGGGCTTACGCCATGAAACAGGCGACTCAGAGCATCTCGTCGCCATCTTTCAGATTATCATAGGGAGAAAGAGCATGGCCCAGGCCTAAACTGACAGCCTTGGCGGCGTCGAGACGACTTCGTCTGATATGGTAATTTGAGTGCTCGCTCTTCCCCATTTTTCCTTCCTTTCTGTTTGTCTGACGACTACGCATTCTGGATAGGACCCAGGATCACAACTCGTGAAGTTTCCTCGCGCTTCTCTTTCGTTATTGGAAGTGCCCGAAATCAGCGTTGGAAAATAAATTGTTTTTTCTTCTCCGAAACAAAAACAAAAATCAGAGAGTTTCCGTCCCCGAAGCCAAATCTTCTTACCCGATCACTGTACGTTGCTGGAGAACTACCGGAAGTCTACTGGGGCACCAAATACTGTGGAGCCCTCGTAGTTCCAACTCCCCCTAATGCGGTGAATACGAAGCGTCTGAAGAGGCCGGAAAGTACCTATAACCACCCCCCCCCCATTCACATAGCCGCGGAGTGCAATGTAGGAAGACCACGAGGAATCCCGCTCCCGTTTTGATGTGAATCAAGATCATACCTGTGTGCAGTCGTGAGTCAGATCTGGGTGGTCGTAGTGGGTTGACAAAACGCAGTACAACACCAAGCGCCCATTGGGGCTGACTGACTTTTCGTTGTCTAAACCTACAAACAACACAATTACTTAATGTGGGCTCCGTGGCAGCAAAGCGTATCACAACAATATTAGCAATAAAATAATAAAATCGTCGTATTGCGCAAATCTTGTACATATATTCGGATCGAAGGCCCTCCTAAGCGCGAGAGCGCTTGTGCGTGGGGCTGAACAGACCGTCGCAACCCAACAGAGTGCTCAAAATAATTACAGTATTCGGTGACACAAATATTTTTGCCAAAAACAGGCTATACATACATTGTTAACACAGGCAAATTGGACAAGCAAAAATAGAAGGAACAGTAGGTATACACCCCAAACATTACGAGAGCACCACTATTTTAATTTCTGTTTTCTGCGTCTTTCAGAGACGGCAGGTCGTACAATTATTCGGGAAGTCTATTAAACTAGAAATGGAACATATTATTTTTCTTTAAACGCCTCCCGTAATTTGTGTGTACCGTAGGAATGGAAAAGGTTTCAGAATGCCTCAAGTCGTTTTTGTCTGTTGACTCTAGACTTGAAATCGTTGGCATAATAATACTTCATTGTAAACCACATATTTCCTTAATTCCTCTCACCCTGCAATATTTGAAAGAGAGGACACTTTTTCAACCTCTATCAAGAGGTTGGAATTTTTGAGCCATAGGCATCAGAATCTGCAATTCTATATATTAGTCTGTTTAATTTTTTTCCGGTAGGCAGAACAGGTTCCATATACGGGGATTCCGTAACCCAAGAGGGAGACCCTCCGAAGTTCTTTGTACACTCTTTTTCTAAGTGAAATTTTATAGAGATATCTTAGGTTATACTTATGTCGCCAAGACAATTCGTAGGCGCTTTCCTGGGTTGCACAAACGTGTGCACTCCATGTTGTAGGCATTCATCAAAAGTTATTCCTAAATATGTTTTTTCGGTCGCATATACGAGCGGAGAGCAGTCGCGCAGAATTACAGCCTGGCAGAATCTGCAAGACAGACAGGACGTATAAGGTTCACTCTTTTTTGACGTGTCTGGAAGCACATTAAGTTGGTCTTGGTTTTTGTTCTACAATATACAATTCCAGGAGAACCAGTCTACTAATTTGTTTATATCACTTTGGAAAACTAGAAGCTGCATCTTCGTACTCCTTATGGGCCAACACAATTGCAGTGTCGTCCTGCACATTAGGTATAACTGACAACTCAGAGACACGGTACCCAAGTCATTTGAATCAATGTTAAATAGCAGCGGAGAGTGCCGAAGATAGGCCCCTGCGGTACGCCGGAAGTAACGGACAAGGATTCGCTTATGCTACCTCCTATTCGTACACGCTGCGTACGGTTACGAAGGCACTTTTCGCAAAACTTGAAGAAAAGGTCGTCTGCAGTCTTCCATATTTGTTAAATTGCTTAACAACAACCGGTGATCAATGGTATCGAACGCTTTTCTTAGGTCGAGAAAAAAGAGCTAGGACTACGTGATTATTTCTCTATTTTCTCATGAATGTAGCTTTCAGTCAAACCCTCCAACAAGAGAGTTGTCGGCTTTGTGCTGTCTCAAGCCACAATGGCATCTATTTAATAAATAGCTGCCAGTATGGCTAAATACAAATATGAAGGCTCTTGCTTTCGAAGCGCTTTGTGCCCCATTACGGCGGCGCAGGAGGAGTAACGGCGGCGCGGCCGCAGTTGCAGAGCAGGAAAAAGCAAGCGACGAGGCAGGAAAAGTGAATCTAGTGACTAGTTCACAGTGGATCAGCAAATAGCTTAAAGGGCTAAGCCGCAAAGAAAAAAAGGTGTAATTTTAAACAGCCTAATTAGGACAAGCATGTCACAAAAACAATTTTCCGCCATAAAACAAATTTTTTTTTACAGCAATATTTGCGCGCAGGGACCGACTGAGCTTTGCGGCTATTTCACCCGTTTTGAATCGCGCGCCACGAAGTTGCTATTAAACGTCACAGAGCAGCTGCTGTACGTGCACGGAGGACGTATACCAGCTCACTCCGCGGGGCGTCGAAAGAGCAGGAGTTTCAAATGCCTGGAGAGGTTATACTCCGACCAAACTGATACGTCCCAGTGGCGTAAATATTGCTAGAAAAAAAATTGTTTTTTCGCGGAAGATTTGTTTTGTGACATGCTTGTCCCCACTCAGGGCTGCTTAAAAAAACACTTACCCTTTAAGAGCCTGTCTTTCAGGTAACAATCCCGTTCGGTGCGCTTTGTAATGCGTGGTTTAAAAAAACTGTGGTTTCAGGCGGACGTCAGCAAAGGTCTTTTTAAATGCTGCGCATTCGGAACGGTTTTAAGGAAAAGCGGACAAGAAACGGTATATTTAAGCCCCAACGATTGGAAGCGATTGCGTGACCGATGAGTCGGTCTCGCCAGCCGCACAACCACTGCCTTATGTATACGTTTTAATCTCTCACTTCTGTACAGGCCTCCGAAGCCGGCAATGGGCAGTGAATCAGGCTCGTACCGCACGAACAACATCGTTCGTTACTGCCCTTGGGCGCGGCTACAGCAACCTCCTCATGCACCACAGGGGCAGGCGACGCTACAGCAATTAAACTGCAATCTCTGGAAACGCGCGCTTCCGCAAAAAAAAAAAAAAATATTAAAAAACTTGCTCTGAAATGACAGGCTTTAGCAGCAACGTCCGCAGGCTAATTTCTTTATGTGTTTAGACTGTTACGCTTACCAACGTTGCGCGAGCATAGCGCAACAAGCTTGACGCAAGCATACATCTTGGTCGCGGTGCATTTTGAAAAAGCGAGGTCGTTCCTTCGGTCTAAAATTTGCAAAAATTGCTGTATTGCCACCGAACTCCACGCGAGCACTGTATGAGCACTCCAAATGGATTTAGCTTGGCTAACTTCAAGGCCCTTGGCGGACACTTCCTGTTGTAGCTATGTCTTCCATCGCTGTGGGCACGCGCATGGCCGAACTTTATCATTTTTCCTGAGAGCAGCGCGATGTCGTTTGCCAACAACAAGCCCAGAGCATGGGAGGGGGTGAGAATGAGCGACGCATATTTGGAGAAAAAAACGGTGAGAGCTTGTTATTTTGTACAAAGCAGAGTCTCGTGCCTCGCACAATATGTCATGTACCGGCACATGCTGCCGCTACGTCCTGGGTGCGAGTTGCGGTGTGCCAACGTTTCTCGTCTGCGTTTACTTTGGTTTCTGTTGACTGCTATATACATAGAAAAAAAAGATCTACCGGCCGGTTTTGCTTATTCACCTCAAATGCGAAACGTTCGGATTCTAGGCTGCATTTTCTTGCGAGCAATACTCCGTTTCATGCGACCCATTTCAAGGTGAACTCACACAGATGGCACGTTCTTTGCTGGTGTTGCAGTCGCCAGAAGGTTCTAGATGTAGCCGGTTGTCGCACAGAGCGTTGAAGGTGAAAAAGCCTCGGCAGCGTTCGATGAACGATGAGCTAAGTGGGCTCCAGCGTCAGGCATCAAGAAAACCAGCGGCGTGAACGGCAGGAAAAGCGGCAGGCGGCGTTCCGGGCTCCAGCGCAGCGAACAGCATGAAACACAAGAACCAGCTTGGCGGGTAGCTAGAAAGTAGTCGCCTTAGGCTGACCTGAACTAAGCGACCATGTATGAGATCGCGCCTGGCACATCCCTCGGAGAGGTGTCCAGCTTGCGAGCCACATTAAGAGTGTCCGGACGCCGCTTCTGCAGCACCCTCGTCAGTCGCTGATGACGCCTGTTCTAATAATGATGGTAGCGACAGCGATAATGGAGCATCGGCCCACCTCCCACAGCGTGCTGCAAGCAAGCGACGTCATTTCTATTTCAGTAACGGAGACGCTGGTGGCAGACGAGACGGGCCAGAGCTCGTGTTTCGGGGGAGGCTTACAGGCAGCAATGGCATGGTTGCGATGGGCGGCAACTGCGGTTCTCATACACTCGAAAAGAAAGGGGCATCCTGAATACACCCTTGTTGGGCTTATACTACACCCGATACCTTCAGTTCAACGTACAGCGCACTGGCGTCGAAATGACGGCCGCAGTCTTCACAGGGAGGCTCAATGACGGTGCGATATAAACATATCAAACAAAGTTAACGTACGTATCAAATGCTAGAGAAAAAAACACCAAGGTTTTGCACTACGACCACAGAGAAACCTCGATCTACTTTTTTACAGTCGATCTAAACGTACATGAGCTATGTTTAATAAGTTGCTCAACTCTGTCTACCAATACATCCAACCGAAGTTCTGGGGTGTCTTATATGCGATAAAGCGCCGCAACAATATACCTTTTTCCCCGTGTGTACAACACGTCTTCACGACTGGCGTGTTTATTTTGCTATTGCAACGATGGATCCAAAGGCGCTCCCCAAAAGTGCGGCCAGCCGAACTGCGCCACAAACTCGCCGGCATATCATGCTGTTGGGGCCGCAGGGACTGCTGCCGAAGAAAAGGTTGAGAGGGCACAGCAGGTTCGCGGTCTGACGCGGCGTCCCGACTCTTACCTGCCTCTGGTTTCTGTTGAGTGCCAGGTTGCCCAGAGCGACACGCAGAAGAACCGCTGGCGGCCCGCCGAATCCACCTCTTCTGCACCACACGCCACCGCCGGGATCGCGGCACGCGACAGCGCCCGACACTTTTATGACCTGATCAGTGCGTAATTTCAGGGTCCAGCGTTTTAGGACGCGATACTCTCCCACAGCTCGGCGCGTGCGTTAGGTGGCGCGTACTACGGTGCGCTCCAGGCACCATAGCACTGCAGGAGTCTGGCACGCATATCCCACGGGTAACATGGAGGGAGGGACTCATATTAGCCTCTACATCTTGGAGCCGGATAATGCCGCGAGCTCACTCCAGGTCTCACCCAGCCCCCAAGATGACGCCGCAACAAACGGAGTCCCCCCGCCATGAATGGTAAAAGTGGCAGTGAAGGTGAAATGAGAACGGCTGGCGTTCTGGATGGCTCAACCTGGTTGAAAGTTATAAATTTCCAGGCCGGCCTTTGCAACAGGGCAACTCCGGTCAATATTTTTGAATTTGGAATGACGACGGCCATGCAGATAAATGCAGTCTCCTTGAATTACAAGGTGAACATATCCCTGATATTATGTGGATTTTATGAATATCACGATTCGTATTCAGGTTTCGGAAGTCTACGGCAAAACCAAAACTATATCCTAAGAGTAATGGCAACACTGATCAACAGCGCCAAGGCCGCGACGTGACGTCACAAGGGTGCTGCGCCAGTGTTCCTTAGCTAAAAGCTAATCCACTTTACGCCCGCTAAGGAGCAGCGGAAGGACGAATCTTTAGAATCTTTTATAGTGGAATACGCGGCTTCACTTTGACTTAATATTTCGGCTGTGTTCTTATTTCGTGCCACTAGAATTGATACCAGTCATTAATTTTGAACCGTTTTCGACCGGAGATGCCCTTTAAGGGAACTATCGTTTTTCATTACACCTGAAATGAAAATATCTGCAGGCGGTAAATTGGTTCAAGTTGCTCAGATAGTTGATTATAATAAAAGAACGGCGCGGTTGGGGTCAGTGCGGGTTTATTAAGGCAGCTGGTGTGAACGCTTGAAATACAAAATGACAGTCACATATCATGCCATGCTTTTTTTAAAAGAGGCATTAAATCCATACTATTTCAGTGGCCCCAGCGATATGAAACGTCTTCCTCAACTTATTTATGATGACCAAAGCTCGACCATTGTGCACAAGATCAGGTAGGGTGAATAGTAAAAAAGATCAAATTATAAAGTATGAAAATACATTGAAAAAAATAGGTATACTTACAAATGCGAATTAGATTCCAGAAGTATTGAAATATAAGCGATTCATACAACAAGGTATTTCTTGTCACCTAACAAACACCTCTCTGAACCATATGCTTAACAGATAAACTATATTTGACTTGGGTGCCCGTGTAAGGAAAAACTTATGCCAAAAATTGAAAGTGTATTATATGGTATCGAACCAAGACCAAAGGCAACAGAAGAAATAAAATAAAATGTTGCTTAAGATGAGCAGGTATATAAAAAATATTGTATTTCATAAACGTATTTATAATATGTACAAGTTCAATGCTAGCTGATATTTAAATGCGCAAACAAAGTTTTAATGGCATTTGAGCTTCTACAAATCCCTTTGCAAAGCGATATGCTGTTAATGCAATGTATTTTAGAAAAAGGCATAATGCAATTCTTATTCGTCCATGTGTTCGTTATCATTTTCGTTTTCTCTCGGTATATTTTTGTTTTTCATTGTCATAAAACCGTGGTTCAATGATCTTTAGATTTGTCTCAGTTGGTTGGAGTGCCAAAACATATTTGATCACAGTTGTTTTCGAAGTTAACGCATGTTCTCGTATCAATATACAAACTATGTAACTATTTACTAAAGGCGACATAGATCCAGCTTTTCTTTATAATTCGTATTTTGGATACTGGTAATCTAGAGATCGATGGTGGCCACCTTTTGGTGGTAACCACTGATAAATTAGCATTATTCAGATTAAAAATAAGTCTATTTAGTATTTATATTATAAAGAATAGTACTTTTTGAATATATAATTATAAGTTAAATACAACATAATCACATATTTTTTTAAATTCGTATATCCAATGACTTGTATTTGAAATATTGAGCCTTTCTGGTGGCAACCGTAGATTAACTGTCATTATAAAACTAACAATACCACTATTTTATTTCTCATTTGAGCACAAGAACGAGGAGATCGAGCACGCGTGACGTTACCCCCCCCACTCCACCCCGCACCGCCGACACAAGGCGGTGGCTATAGCGAAAACTCCGGCAAGATATGTGAAGGCTCATGTGTGACTCCCTTTAGACTTTACACAACAGTATGCCATAAAGCCAAAAACGTCGGCGCCTAGCAAAGTAGGAGGCTGTCTAAACTAATGCATTGATTCGCACTTGACAACCACCCCTACAAATTGAGCGATATATTTACCACTACAATTGTATAGCGCAGAACTAAACATTTCTGAGGCTCAGCCATTATAAAGCGCATTTGAATTGTTATAAAAGAGGCTGGGCCATGTAAGGCTTACAAAACGTTATGCGCAAAATAATTATGTGATGTATTCAGATGTGACAGATTGAGCGACACAGAGGACTCAAACCCACCATGGTTTGTTTAATGTGAATACTATTAAAAAAGAAAGCCGGTTAAAATGCTATAACTAGGGAGAAACGACACAGTAACGTGAAAGAGTGCGACAATATAAAGTACATGAGGTTCGCAGCTCGGCATTCGAAAACAAACCAAAAGCAGACAACTCTCATACGTCAGACACTAATTTTGTTCGTTATATGTCATGCAGGTGCATCGTTTTTTAAAAGTTCATTCACCGTTTAAGAAAAGCGCTATGTATGGCTTGGTTGTTACTTACGAGGGAATTTGACAAAAGCACTCTGTCAAAGTTGGCATGAGGCGTTCCGTGTCCAACATGAATTTGATTACAGAGGAGATCATATGCCAGTTCCGACCTTCGCATCTAGTATCCTGGATTATGGAGGTGAAAAAAATTACACCATCTCTCCGAGGGGGAACCATGGGGTGATGCGGAGCATCGCAGATCGTTATTTAACGTGCATCACGAAGTAGTGATCACACGAACGCGTGCCGGTACGAAACTCATCCAGATCGAAACGGGCGGGGTGGTGGGGAATCGAACCCAGGAGGTTCGCAGCGCAAGCTGTTCCACGCTCCGAGCTGAGACGCGTTAGCCCACTCGGCCACTTCCTCCTGAACGCGCGCAGCGCGCTACCGCTGCTTATATTCAGACTTGAAGGAGAGGGAGACTAGAGGAGGGAGAGTTAGCGCATGCGCGCGCGGTGTGAGTAGAAGCGAACGCAGGCGAAGTGCACCAACACCTCCTAGAACCAAAGGACGTAGCGCTCTCCTCGTGACGTCGCGAAGGAAGGCCATCGAGGGCGCGCGGCGAAGCTGAAGAGCAACGCGCGTGGATCGACCGTCGTAACGCGCTTTTAGTCACGTACGACGTGTCTTGTTGGCTAAAATGAATGCTGCACATAGCAACGGGTCTGCAAGCATTTTATTACGCGGGCAAAATATTACAACACCGCTAAATAATCGGGATGAAATGGTACGGAGCAGGCGTATAAGAGAAAACGTTGAGCCACACAATAATTGCTGTAGGGATTGCATATTTTACGCAGAAACACTTCGACAAAACGGCGAGGGCACGCAGTGGTTGGACACAGCAAGACAGATCACAGTTAAAGATCTGGTGGGCGTAGCCAACGCGGACACGGCTAGACAGGTGTCACTTACGATCATGTAAGCGATGTTATCGCGTGCAGTGCACCGAGCTGTACGTCATACCCCGGCCGCACGGCAAAAGTAATGCCAATTTCGATCGAATGACATTCTGGGGTCGACAAATCCGCTTTGCGTCGCATCGTATAATCACTCAAGAGCCGCGTGTCTGATTAAGTCCCATATCATTTAATGAAAATATGACTAACGCATGTCCGTGTGGCAGGGGCACTAAACTTACTATTTACAGTCAACTAATTTACTTCTCCTATGGGCTCGAGCTGCCTTAGAACAAAATATCTGATTTTGTATAGAATATTACCATTACCTTAAATACAGTTAAGATTCTAGTATAAAAGCGGTAACGGCAACAAAATAACATTAGTACAAATAAACACATAAGCACAAACAACGCACTTTGTATAATCACACAAACTTGTTATTCACCTTCCAGTGAAAACTAGAATATTACCACGCATATTTACAAAATGTCGACGCAACCGCACACGGATAACGACGAAGAAGATGCCGATTCTGTCACGAAAAACAAAAACAGAAAAAAACAGCCCGACTGCAGCACTTTACTCGCGTCCCACATGACCAAGAAAGCCCGCTAAATATAGTTGTTACTCACCTGTCGATCGTATCCATACGTCCCACAATATCCGTGGCGAAAACATTTGGACTACGAACTTTGAGTCTCTCTCTATCGAAGAGAGAGGTCTATCGACAATCGACCAGTGTCATCGTTGACTGGCTGCCACATATGTCACTCAAACCGTAGCTGGCAACTTGTTCCGCGAATCCACGTAAGTGCTGCAGTATCAAGCGAACACGAAAAAACTACCCGAGACTGCAGTGACGATCAAGAAACCACAGGAAGGATCAAAGAACCACACACACACAGCACACGAGCAGCGAGCGGCAGCAGTGTGGGAGGCTAACCAATGCTCAACGTCGTCGATCCATCTCTTGCTCGCGTGCGCTCCCTGCAGCGATGACTGGATTTTTTCGGTTCCCTTCCTTCTCAAAGTCTCAGGGTTCCTTCTTTGACAGTCAGCAGCTCACACAACGTAAATTTACCTAGAATCGGAGCCCCTAGAGGAAGAAAACGTCTGCGCGGACCGGTTCCATTCGAAAAGTGTTGGGATCTGCGGGATTGCACCGATTGCATGTAGTCCCGCGTTTGCAGGGATATCATAAATAAAAAGTAACTCGTACTTTCAACCTTGATAGCGCGTTGTATATTATTTTTATATTATATATATATATAAATTGTACAATACTGCGCTTTTAAAACATATATTAATGCCAGATAAACGCTCCCGAACACCCCGCGCCGCTCGACAGTTTTTTTTTTTCACGTCGATGCGGTCGGTGCTACAAAATTTTCTCACGTAGTTGCGCCATGGACTTCCTTCCTCCGCCAGTAGCGCGTAACCACTCGGAGCGCTCTGGCCTTCTCTTCTAGGAGGTGTTGAGTGCACGCAGCTGGGAGAGAGAGCGGAGAGAGTAACGCGCAGCTGTTGGAGCGAGGAAGGAGAGTTGCGCATGCGTAGTGTGAGTGCGGACGACGCCGACGCCGACGCGCGGGACATAGATCCGAGTAGAGATGCTCCGCATCTAAAACACCAGTGCACACAGCGACGGCGGCTGTTTACGCAATCTCTGCGCCGAGGGAACTGAGGGAAAGGAAGAGACGAGGGCGCACTGGGACGTTAGGAGCGCCGAGCTTTGGTTGGAAGGATTAGTGGGTAGGCCTAATGGTATAGCCGCCTCCTCTCACACTGCACTCGTCGAATGCGTTAGAGCCCTCAAGGCCGGCGTCTAGCATTTGACTCTCGCATTCCGAACAGGTTCGACGATGTCGAGTGGAGACAAGGCAGCTAGCTCTTGGTGGGCACAATATGGCGACTGAAAAAAACGCATTTTATATCACTTACTCTAATACTACAAAAAGCAATATGAAACCTTCATCACTTACTCTAATACTACAAAAAGCAATATAGAGCAACTACTTAAACGTAGAGTAATTAAAAGCGAGCGAGAAGTTTTTATTTGTATTAACAATTGTGTAACATCTTGGTAAGAGGTTCAGAGGATTTACATCATATTAATATCGAGAAAATGAAGTTATACATTTAAACGCGAAAAGACAGTTATATTCTTGGAAGTGCGAACGAGAAAACGTTTCAAACACAGAATACACGAGCGAAAGCTGAAGGCCCGTTGGTGACAGTTGTGTTTGTATCATGGGTATGTCTCAACAAACCATCCCAAGTTTCAAGTGTTCACCGGAATTTGATTAATCTTTATGTGACCAAAAACGACTAAACCGCGCCGTTGACTTTAAGGGGAAGATGGGGTACACTTCTGCATTTGAAAAAACGCTTGAATTGCGTTCATTTAGCGCTAGAATAACAGATATCACAATTATATTTCAATGCGACGCGTAGGAGAGCCATAAGAGCAATTTCAAAATAGGGCTGAAGCCCCCGCCCTAACCTTGGGCAGCCAAGAGATCCGTCGTTGACGTCACGTGCAAGCGACTTTCTTTCAGCAGTTTTTCCACGCGTTTCCGCCACTATACAACAGCAAAAGGTTTGGATATTCAGGTTCACGGGGTAAAAATACACTGAATTCACTTCTAACTCATTTTTGTCAGAAGCTCCCCATCTTCGCTTCAGGAATGTCAAGATTACAGTACCTTATAAAAATTACGTCATGTATTAAAATTTATATCCTTCAACTACATCAAATATTTAAATTTTTGTCTTTCGAAAACCATAAAAAGTACTAATGGTGATAATTCAATCTATGATATCTAAGACTCCTCAAAAATACCAATCGTTATATTCATGCGCGACCGATTTCTCCGTTAAAATATGTATCAAAGATCGAATACATCAGGAGATATCGCTTACACCAGATGGCGCCACGCGGACGAAGAGATGTAGAGGATAAGTCATTCTTGTCGTCTGATCGCTCATCTGAAGTTAGCGATAGTTCCAAGGTAATGTCCATTTTTGATACGTTAATTTAATTAATCGAAGTCAGGCTCGCGTGAGATGTAATGTTATTTTTAGAATGTTTCAAAGCCAATAGATTGAGTGTGACCCTAAATAGACTTACAGAAAGTAGTTTAGTGCTCCTTTAAATTATATTCTGTTGCTCATCAAGAACTTTGTTTACATCATTCCAACAAAGAGCTGACCCAACGCCAGGTTGGCCTGTGTTTCGTGCATACTGACGGTATTTGCTGGCTTAACGAAGTGGCGAGAACTCAGCGTGTAGTGATTTGAGGAGTTTACGCTGAATGGCGTAAAGCAACAGCCTACCGAATGTGCCAAAGGAAATTAGAATGCCAACCAATCAATTACGCGTTCTTCCCTTAAGCTGACATTGCATCAGAAGTCGCCAAGTACGAGCTGGTCACTGATATCTGCTTTGAAACGTGTATTTAGTGAAAAAGAGATCGTTCAGCGAAGGCCTGTCAATGTCTTGTTCACAGGCCGACGCTAAATCACAACCCTCCCCCCCCCAAAAAAAACAGAAAAACGAAAAACAAAGAAGGAAAGAAATAAAAAACAAAACAAACAATCTAACTTATATTGCATTGAGATTACTTGATCTAGTAGTCATAATCATTATAGAATATCGTAAGTAAGGTCTTGCAATAGTCGCACGCAGATGCACCCTAGAAAAGCTTACAATTGCACGTGCATTCTTGTACGAGTACTAATGCCCGTGTCTCACTAGAGCGACAGACAGAAACAAACGACAGCGACAAGCCTCAGACCAGAGTCTCTCGCGATTTGAGAGGCTTTGCAGAATACAGAAAGCTATGCTCAAACACGGCATCATGCACGCGAGGGTATCTTTGGCAGACTTGCAATCGCTCGTGCTTACTTCACGAGCACCGAACGACTAAACGACTGCCAAACGTTCCATCGTGAGCATGCTGCATGGGTTTGAGGCTTGTCGCTGTCTTTTGTTTCTGTCTGTCGCTCTAGTGGACACGGGCATAAAACGGCACCGATCGGAATGACGTTCTTTCAGTCCTTAATGATTTTGCTGCGTGAAGAAGAAGAAAAAAGTACCTTTTTTGGCGAATAGCTTTTAAAAACATTTTTCTAAGGGGCCGCCGTCATTTAGACTGGCGGAGCTTCCGATGTGCTGGAAAACGTGGCTTTTCTCTCGCAACTGCACCGTAAGGTGTTCACGCTTTAACCGCACTTAATCGTCACTTTTTGCGGTTTCATCACTTCTATATTTTTGTGTGTTGCAGGTAGTAATGCATTTTTTTTTTGTTTGGCCCGCGAAACTGGATATGTGAACTATCAAGCTGGGGACAGGGGTAGATGGCATAGTTCCATAGGCGCTTGGAATTCGCGTCCTAACCTCGGGCCGCGCACCGGGACGAGTTACTCTGCAGCCCGGTATTTCCCTCCCTATCGGCGCATGACCGTTTGATCATGAGTCCGACAAGCGAATTGTGCATTATCAATCGTTTTGCAGGAAGTTATTTTTTGTGGCTAGATTTAGTTTAGGCATTTTCATTAGCTGAATAAAATGGATTGTTCACACTGCACAACTTAATTATATTCCAACTTGGTGGTTATCTCTCTATTTATTGCGTGTTTCGTTGCCGCCGTGAATGCACTTAAAGCATACATATCTGTTTTCCTTCCCATTCTGCCTGAGCCGAGCTCGTAACAGATATAATCGTTTCGGTGTGCGCGTCTACGTCAACGCTTTTAATTTACAATTCAAACATATTTATTTGTATGGATCGTCTTTTCAATGAGCAATTTTGTGCATCTGACATCAAGTAAGTCACACGCATACTGCAAGTTATCGCGAGGGAGAGCCATGTTACGAACAAAAGCATCCTGTTAATATTTTTTTTTTAATCGCCCGGTAAGTTTTTTTGCAGTATGTGCCCCTCAGGCGAATGTAAACTTGCGGTACCTGGATTTCAGATATATGTCGTAACAGGCATCGGCTCTCGGTCTAAAAAGAGCGTTGAAAAGCAGCCGACAAAACAACAATATTAACCGCGTGAACCTGAATCAGCCACGGAGGACAAAAGACACTGGAAGAGTTTAAATGCACTTAAAGATTTGTGCCTAATCCAGAAGTGCCATTGAATTTGATAAAAGAGTGCTATGCTCGAGCATTCACAGCACTGAAGAAACACGGAAGACGCTGGGCGGCGCCAGCATCGCACAAAAAAACGCGCCAAATAGCCTCTCGTACAACCCGCTCCAGGGTCGTAATCCAACTCCAACTGCAAATGGTAGCAATTCAAAGTGATAGGATGTGGCAGTTTGCTAGATTAGCACGGAGCAATTGAAAGAGCTGCTGCAAATATGGTCCAGATAGAAAGCAAACACAAATGCCAGGCTGACAGCTGAATAAAAACTAGTTCAGTTTCCTGTACCCTAACAGACGTGATATGTTGCTCAAATCTCTGACATGTGTCCGTAAGGGTCGCGTCTCACTTATTTGATCACCGAAGGGAGAGCCACAACTGTCAAATTTCCTCGCTCATAGAACCTAGTGAACTCTAGGAAATTCACGTTGGGATTCTGAGTAGCGCTCTTCAATAGAGCAGCTGACAGAGCACGGTGAGCATGTAAACTGATATATTTATCCTGATGGACGAATCGACTCACAGGCCTTACGTTCACTTCTTTTCTATTCCGGTGCCTGTATCCACGCGCTGCGTAATCCTCTTTAGGGGATTTCAGCTCAGTAAGCTCGCTTCCGAACAGAGGATAAGTGCCCAACTCCGAAAGCGCTCCTGGAATGTACCATATGTCCTTTCAGCTTAAGTCCAAACGAAGCCCACGCTATGAGGTAATGAGACCGATGAAGTAGCGTAAAAAGCGCAAGTCACTATGCCTTTTCTGTTTGTAATTGGTTCAGCGATGATAGAACACGTACAGAAATTATAATGCAATTAACTGCAAAGGTGCAAGCGAGTTGGACAAGAATGACGAAAATATTATTTTCGTCATTCTTGTCCAGCTCGCTTGCACCTTTGCAGTTATTTGCATTATAATTATAACATGAAATTGCAAGCTTCACCGTTGTTGATGTTAGACTGGTGGCAGCTGATAAAACCCGTTTGCTCTACTGACGTCTAACCCCTGGTTAGCTCAGTTGGTAGAGCGCTCCACCCGTGATGGAGAGGTCCCGGGTTCGATACCGGGACCAGGCGGATTTTTTCGGTCGCTCACCGGTCACCTAGCTGTGTTTGGAGGTTTGTGTTTGTCCTTTGTCCCCCTTGTTCCCCTTCTCCAGGGATTATTTTCGTCGTTCGACGTACAGAAACATAACGAACATCATGGTGGTTCGCTTTTGAAGCTTTCTAATTAGCCCCATCAGCTCGTTACGTCGCCTGCGACTTGACTTTAAAAAATTGTTGTGAGCATATTTATACAGCCTTGAAGATAGTCTGCCTTCACCGAGCCACTTGTCTCTCAGCTGTAGATGAGCAACTTAATCAGTGCAGTACAACCACTAGCCTGGGGTCTTTAGCGTGCACCACGCAGTAGTAATACACGACGGCACTACCGCACGCCGGTACGATGCTAATTTAGATTGAAACGGGCTGGGGCGGGGATTGAGTGTAGACTTCAGGCTCAGGTCAAACACCTGCCGTCTTGAAGAAGCTTACAATTTGATATCTAGATGCCGTCACCGACCCTGTGGCCGAGAAACTTGTATGGCTCGTGGCACCAATGATACGGCTAGTCCGCTGTACACGTTGCACGTTCACCGCGTGCTCTCGCCCGCTTCGCGCGGTGCCAACACTGCACAGTTTCCTCGGCTGCTCAGCAAAACAAGCTAGCCCATCCAGGTCAGCTATCGGAAGAAGCCAAGCTGGCTGACTTTTATTCTCCGATATGGGCTTCTCATCCGCGGTGCAGTACTTTCTTCGTGATTTTGTGCAAGATATCACGAAGTGGGAAAAAGATCTTGCGGCTTTACTTGTACATTTTTCGCAATTAAAAAGAATTGCTTGGCATAAACGTTTAGCAGGCTTCCTCTTTCCAAACACAGGTTGACAAGGACGTCTGTTGGAGAGAAAACGAGGATTGGCGATTGAATTATTCGATCAATATGATAACAATTGAAAGGAGACTGGAAGCTACAGAATACTGTTTCAATAAACAAAATGTTGGGAGTCAAATTATCTGGGGATGGTTCAACTTATTTTAATGCAAAACCCCAAAACTGGAGGAAAAAAAAAGGAAGGGCCTTGCTTAATGTGACGTCCTCCGTTTTTATTTTTTTATTTTCGAGGTTTGGTTTTAAAATACTGTTTTGTGGGAAGCGCTGCTTTGCACATTGGTAAAATTAAAGTGCCTAGAATAAAGCTGTGCCCACTGACAACTGTACTCCCTGAGGTGCCAACTAAGTTACGTATATGAGTAGATGATTCCAATATCTCCGATAACTTTACGATATACTTTTACGCGCCTTTGCGGATGCATTCCATATTGATATCAAAGTGTAAACGTAATTGGATCGTTTCATGTCACTTCAAACAAAGTTTTGGGGTAGATATTTAAATTTTTGTAAAAATATATAATTTCAAGTATATTTTTGAAATGAAACAACGCAAACGGCAAGCTTGGCGGATATTTTGTTTCCATGCTATTTACTATTGAAGTGTCCAAAGCCAGAACTGGCGTTTCTTCCACCTGCCGGGAATTGCAAGTTTGACCGCTCTCTATTTTGCAACTCCTCAAGCAAATGCACTAGGACTCTTCTGTTACACTCTAAATATAAATTGTGTTATGGTAAATGATAATTTAAAAACAAATCTTGTATTTTAAAATTATGAAGCAAAATGTTTAAGAACCTCCCGTTGGTGAATTTTCGCCAAAATTTTGCAGGACTATTGAAGATATTTGAATTACCTTGATAGCAAGCAGAAAGCTCAAGTGTAGCTAATTTATTTACTATAATTTCGATATATTCGTACAAAAATATTTTATATACATTAGCTTCATTTACAAAGGTATTGTCGTAATCTATTATGATATATAAATGAAATTTAGTATTTTGCTTATATAATCGTAAATAAAGCATGCATATTGTGAAGTGTGCGTTGGAAAACTTCAAGCTTTATAGCGGATTAAAAAAACCTTTACTTCGCATTGCGCATAATTTCAGGTAGTTTTAGGCATACGTGCTAAGTATTATTTTGAGGTCATTAACCACATTAATAAAACTCCTACTTAAAAAAATATTTTGCTCCTTTATGAAAGTAAACGGGTTAATGCAGCTGACAGTTTAGCCATACCGATCACACCTTTGTCAAAGGGGTTACCCGTTTGAGTTATACTGGTCACCCGTTTCAGCCATACTGGTCACCCATTTGCGCGAAAGGGTCACTCATTTATGCAAACGGGCACTCGTTTGGTCAAATGGGCACTCGATTGGGCAAACGGGGCACTCTCTTGAGCAAGCCGGGCGCCCATTTGTTCAAGCGGATGACCATTTTGCACAAGCGGGTTGTCGGTGACCATCAAACTGCGCGAGTTTAATCAAACGGCTCCTTTTCACGTGTTGATTTCGTTTGATACTGATGTACAGAACATCGGCACGAGCACGCTCTGTTTGACGCGTTTGCAATTTCGAGAGAGCTGTTCTGAATATTTGTGCACATGTGATCAGCTTAGGCTGAAGAACGACGTAGCAATCGCGACGCAAGAGCCGACTGCGCCTCGATTTGGCCGACCGTCCTCGATCTGCTGAAATGTGAGCGTGGGACTCCTGAGCACTGTTAGGTTCCTAAAGGTGCAAGACGCTGCTTTTTCGTCGCAAATACTTAGCCCTTCGATGCCTGCGAAGCCTTTCCAATGCTCAGCGTACCCTGCGCAGCGCCTTTCAACAACCGTTCGCGCAGAATCGCAACCTTCCGTCTGTGAACTCCGGCGATTCACCGCCGCGGGGGTTCATGTTCACGGGGGTTCATAGAGTACTTGCATTAGCGTCGCGACAAGACCCGTTGAGAATACTTTGCAAGGCAAAGTATTTTCAACGACAAAGCAGCGTCTTGCAACATCAGTAAGCTAAAAGTGGTCAAAATTCCCACGCTCACATTTCAAGAGAGCGAGCGCGGTCGGCCAGATCGAGGCGCAGTCGGCTCTCGTGTCGCGATTGTTAGGTTGTTACTCTGTCTAGGACTGACATTCGAGAATGCTCTCTCAACACTGCACGCGGGTCAAATAGAAGAGTCTATAGCTCGATGTGGTGTCGTTACATCGTGTCAACAGTAGTACTCACCTCGACAGGGTCGTAAGCTGCGGCGTTATGTCCGTCGATGCCCGCGTCGGCCACAACCAAATATACATTTAAGAAAACCTTTTAACACCCGATGAAAATATCTAATTACTTAATCGCGAGTTGTGCGCCACTTGAAATAAGCCCTATTACCTCAATGTTCTGCGAATTCCTCGAATAAACAAGCGCTGTGGCAGATAGTTTTTTTGTTGTTGTTGTTTTGTTTTTATTTGGAGATGTTAAAATTGTTTGCGTCTTCGAGCCCACAACCCCACCACCGGTTGTAAGCGTAATGTCAAATTCGCGTTTTTTCAATTCAATTTTGAGATTCTTTGCTCCTCTGTGTAACAACAACAGTGCCACTCCTTAAACCATGATTACATGGTTTAAGGAGTGGTACTGTTGTTGTTACATGTGCACAATGGCGGTCAAAAAAGAAATGTGTTGTTAGCGTGCTATGAAACCTACGGCAAAGCTTATTTCTGGGCAATATATATACAATTTGTTTTCATTTGTAAGTTTAGTTTATTTGGGGATATTGTGCACAAAAAAAGACACGGCTAATTTTGCATTTCAATTAAGAATGTGGGTACGTTATACGGCGTTAAACATAGGATCTTCATACTTACCGTTTTTGATTTGGCTAAGCAGTTCCTTTGGAACTCCATCGACTAGCCTATGTGCAGTGGTCCTGTTCACACTGTATTGATAGCAGAGTAGACGCTATGCGTATCTTAGGTGAATCGTGTCTCCGGCTAAGTTCACGTGACTATAGTCTTCAAGCGTGTAGTAAGGGAGAGCATGGCACTTTCTTATAGGGGCGGTTCAACGATTTTCGGACTTACCCAATTGACTGAGGAAGTTAATCTGTGTCACCTATAAAACGAAAAAGAGAAAACCGTATTTTTTGGAAGCGCTAGCTTTTATTTTAAAAAAAATTGCAAACAAATTGAAGCTTAAAGTGCCTCTCAGCTGTCCACGTTCCCTTTCGAGTAACGTACTCTGGGGGATTACGTGGTTTCCACTTGGGTTCCCTCATCAGAGACCCCAGCCGCCTCTTCCGCTACTGTCGTCTTTTAAAGGATTAGCATCATCGAAGGTTGCGGCGAGCGGTCGACACAAAAGGCGGTTCGCCACGGGGCTGAGAGCGAGTGTAGGAGCGAAGGGGGACAGGATTTCGTGTCACTTCCGTATGTCCCCCAGAGTTGCTGTCACCGTAGTGCGTGTAACTGCCACTCGTGGCTGCAGATCGGCAAATAATTCGTTTTTCTCTTTGCGATTACGCTGCGGAATAGAAGCTTTTCGGGGCAAGGTGACGCGTTTTTGGTCAGTTGTGCTTGGATAAACAATATAAAAAAATCCAAACTGCAAATTCTTTGAACATTTAAATCGTTGCACTGCCTCTTCAAAAACCGACCGGCAGAACTCGATTCTTCTGGCATAAGATTCCCTTATTTTCTTCTTTTCCTGTTCCTTCTGCCTTCTCGCCCTTTTACGTCCTCCTCACCCACCTGCAAAGCATCTGCTGTCAAAGCATCTGCTGTCACCCCGTCTGCTCAGTCTCCCCCTCGTCCCGACTTGGCATAATTCTTTCAACCCTTCGGATGTCTACTGGATAAGTCACTGGAGCATAAAACAAACTAAAAAAAAAAAACACGGGCCTTTTTTTTGTTGTTGCTTGTGCTTTGGGCGACTTTGTGACGGACTTACGACTATATTCGAAAGCGAAGATTAGAGTCAATGGTGCTGAGTAGCTGAGCTGCTCGTTTCGTTTCTTATCCTTTTTTTTTTCTTTTTACCACGCGCTAAGCCCAGTCTCAATGACGCGTATCACTTGGCAGGACCGCTAGCCCGAAGTTTATAAACCACCTCTACCTTTTCGGATCCTTCCCGAGAAAAAGCCTGGATAAGCCGCTCGTTGCAAGAAATCACAGCAGAATTCAATTTCTGAATCTAGAAATTTAATAAAAAAAAGCTGTTGGTGCATTATTTATTTTTATTGTTTTCCTCACACACTGCTGGATTCACCTGTACTACAGAAATATTGGAGCAAGCTCCCAACTACATAGAGTCTGAGAAGGGCAGTGTAAAGTGACAGAATTCATTTATTATGCTCAAGGTTTGATCAACGAGTGGACAAGATCTTATGCGTACGAATAAAGAAGATACAAATGAAAGACGTTTTTCAATTCTCCGCAATGCCGAATTAGAGTGGAGCTCTTGACGAGGAGCGGAGGGTATGGAGGCGATTTATGCCCCTGCAGCCCCCTCCGTACCCTCCCCTCCTCCTCTGCTGCTCCTCTTCCATCTGGCGGAAAGTTTTCGCTAAATTTCCCTCTAAATTAAGCGAAAATTGTCCCGCTAAGTTTAGTGATGATTTGTCGTTAAATTTAACGAAATTACTGAATTGGTGTTTAGGGTCACGTGACGTCAATTTTCCCACCAAATACAGTCGTAAAATTTTACCCTCGTAAGGTCACACGTGACATAACGTGTGACGTCATTATAGGAACCGTCCCGTAATGCTATGCGCGGTAACGCCGACGCCGACGCGATCCAAACGAACGCGTTTTCGTGCTCGCGTAGGTCGTGCGCTTCCCGGAAATTGCGTATTTCGTGACGTTTTTGCTGTTTTCGGTGCGCTTTCTGAGTCACAACTACGCGCGTTGGTTAGGGCGGTGCGCTTTCGTGCGAGCGGAGAGCATCTGCGCCAGTCGGTGAAGAAACGCGGAGCCTGAACTAGTGCCCTCCACCGACTGGCTGGGAGTAGGAGCGCCCTGCTACGTAACAGCGCGTTTTTGTGCGCGTTCAGAAGAAGTTCAAGCCATCCAAGTTTCTTTGGCGCGCCCAGAAGGCGCAAAGAATGAGCGCGACGTCACGAAATACACAATTTCCGGGAAGCGCACGGCCTACGCGTGCACAAAAATTAGTTGATTTGGATCGCGCTTAAGAGCTGCGTTCTAAAAGAGAGCAGGAACTTTGAAAAGCATACATGGCAGACCACAAAGAACACATTTTGCTTGCATATAGGCTCGCATGATGCATCTCGTTGCGGTACGTGTACGTATTGTAGAGCAACATTTACCACATCACACCTACTAGAAGATGTAAAAAACGAACGCCACAGAAACTTCGGCGTATCATATACACCAACTCATGTTTACAAAGAAACCGTAGCACCCCTAACGGACGCAACCGGCGCCGCGCATGCGTGGTGGACGGTGGGCAAGATGCTCGCCGTCGCCCATAAACAAACCATTGCATTGCGTTGTTGTCGGTGTCGGTGTGAGTCCCCGTGCTCTTTTTCGCGTTGGAATTGTTGATTCTACGTCCTCCTAACAATGTCTGACTACTTGAGCGGCTTCAGCAAAGTTAACGCGGCTCGTTACACCGCAAAACTTCGCGTGAATAATGTGACGTGCGACGATTCATTTCACGTGGACGCCGCTGAATGGGCGCTAAAGCCTGACTCTTACGATGACATTCTGCTCTCTATTTTCAGTCGCGACGTCGCTCGAGCTGCGAAAGCGTAGACCGTAGCTGAGATGGTGGACGTCGATACTGAAAACCGCAAGTAGAATCGGGCATTACAAGTCGGTGATGGCCACTGGTAACAATGATCAACGTCTTCTTGTATCTACTGTTTACACTTAACCTCCTTACCCCAACCAATTTTCAAAAGTGTTTTGAGGCCTGCACTTACTTCTTATCGCAATTACCGGGTCAGCGTTTGGTTTACGGGCCGCTGTCGTTTGAACGAGCTGACGACAAAAAGCAGACAAGCTTGAAAGAGCAGACAACATTTCGAACGCATGCGCAATGGAGAGCGGGCAAGAAGCACCGCGTCCCGCGTCAACAAACCATTAAAATGTCACGTTGTCGGCGTCTGTGTGAGTCTGCATACTCTTTTTCGCGTTGGAATTGTCGATTCTACGACCTCATAGCAATGTCCTACCACTTTAATCGCCTAAGCGAAAGTATCAAGGCTCGTTACGCCGCTAAACTTTGCGTAAATAATTTTACCTTTGGCGATTTATTTGCATAAACGCCGCAGAATGGACGCCAAAACCATGATGAGATTCTTCTAGCTATTTTCGGTCGCGACATCACTCGTGCTGCAAAAGTGTAGAAGGTAGCCGCGATGATCGACGCCGATACTGAAAATCGGAAGCGGGAACAGACCAAGCGTGACAAGTCGGTGATGGCCACTGGTAGCAATGATCAACATCTTGTATCTACTGTTTACACCGAGCCTGCTGAAGTCTTTTGAGGCCTGCAGTTACTTTTTATTTCAATCACCGGGTCAAAGTTTGGTCTACGGTCCGCTTTTGTTTGAACGAGCAGACGACAAAAAGCAGACAAGTTTGAAAAGCAGATGAAAGTTCGAACGATCAGGCGGCCGTGTGAATTAGAAGACGCACTGAACCCGCGGGTGGTCCAGACAGCTTGGCGGTTTTCTCTCGTTCATGTTGAAACAAAACAAAAACATCTGGCGACCACAAAGTGTTGCCCGCACAAGCAATCGCAGTTCGACAGCGTCTGGTTTGCCCTCTTCACGGCTACTATCCACATTCTCGGACGAACTGAGGGGGCAGAAACACATGAAAACTGATCTTCAGACCTTTCCAGACTCTCTTGGTTCAGCCCCCGTCGCAGCATTTTGACGAGAAGGTAGGTTTTTTTGTCTGGTTTCTCCCAAAAGAACAGAGGAATGCCTGTCTCGCAAGGCGACTTCTGCCCACCGCCCCAGACCGGAAGTGCGCCCGACGCGCCACCACCGCAGCGTGACGTAGTATAGTTGAGTTCGTGTATAGGCTTCTTGCACTTGACGTCATTTCCGATGCCCTCCAAAGAAAAGGGGAAGAAGGAGCTCCCCTCTTATCTGGATCCTTCTTTGTGCCTCCCGGATTTGCACAGGCGTCGCTATTCTCCTCCCAGAAGATTATAGAAGATTAACCTGTCACTCAAAATTCTTACAAAAGCAGCTTCCCTCTCTTCCTTTGTTGTGGTGGGCAAAAGCATGCGATGTGACGTCAGTGGAAGGAGCCTATATTTCGGTTCCCGGACATTTCATCGAACGCAGCTTCCTCGAGCTGCCAACAGCCGTTTCATCGAATGTTTTATAATCGCTACATTTTTATGGCGCGGTATTGAAAATCAGGGCACCTTCCACCCACAGCTTAGTCGTATCAGTCATCTTGCACACAAGTAAAATTTTTTGGTGGTTCTTTTCTTTTTCCTTCAAATAACACATGCACTGGTGCCTCCGGGTGCTAGTGCTTACCTTGAATCATCCCGTGCAGGTAGCGCATTTAGAAAAATTTACACGGCGGCCATGAATGAAAAATTAATTCATGCTGATTTTCAATTCCTGAAAGCAAATAATCGACAAATTGTTTACGGGCATTCTCATACAAAGAATCATTGTAGTGGGTAAAGAAGCGTTGGTACACCAGAAATATATTTTCGGGGGGAAGAGGGGGGGGGGGGCGTACTTTAAAGATGTCATCCTGTGTACGGCTCTGAGTGATTGTTACGTAGCTGGAGCTGCGGCACGTCTTTCGTTGTGATATCCTGGCGTTTTTCTACAAGAGCCCATAAAAATTTAGTTCATAATTTTGGAGATACAATATTTAAATAAAAGTATGAATCGAGTTTCATTTTTACTTACAAGAACGTATAAAACCCAGAAAGAAAATTAAACTCCATTGAGACTAGGAGCTCAAAGAAAATGTCACGCGTGAATATTATTACGTAGTTGAAGTGGCGCCGCTGCCTAGCGCCTAACAACCGCTTGGTCAAGTAATCAAAACAAAGACAAACGATTTAGGTTGAGTCAACTGTTTCATTTCCAGACATGGAGAGACATCGCTGATACAAAAACCAATCTAACTCTGCTTCCAAAGGCATTTAGTGAAACCGAGTTCGATGAAACGGATTCAATGACAGACGGCGATGAAAGGGCGCTCATTGGAATGCCTAGTCCCGATATATCTCAGCCAGTGAATGCTCAATGGGCATTCACTCACTGAGGTTTCAGTAAATGCGCAGAACTGGCTTCCATATGCTGTCTGCCAAGGAATCTTGATTAGGTGGAATACTTATTTATGTACGTCAAACGTTCATTCCATCGAAGGTGGATCATTGATTTGGTAGACGGAATGCGTACTTCTCGGCAATAATTTAAAATAAGACGTCCATTTAATATCAACAATTGCAAGCACCGCGCCTCACTGGCGCCCCATTTGTTCAAGGATATGCGCAGTTTGCGCGTGAACATAACTTTCGCAAGCTTGTAATTGCACGCACGAACAGAGACATGGGGGCGGCCAGATGGCCTGCTTGCAATCGTCTTTACCTCCATACCTATTTTAAAGTCACATATGAACCTTGTTCAATGCAGAGCTGCACGTTTGAGCGCCGAAATAAATAAAAAAATTCTCAACATCATGGAGGCACGTGTGATCACTATCAGAGGATCGACCGCATAGCTAAGAATCGATTACCATAAGTTGACTGTATGTATTATTAACTTCGGGAAAAAATGTACGACGTTTAGTGTGCGTGATATAGGCAATATTCTTATACCATCACCACCATAAGAATATAAAGTTTGAAGCTTCCGTGATTGTCACTGGATGGAACTGGTGTTTATAAAGCGCTAATTTAATATACGACTGTACCTATCATTCGAATATCGTCGCTTTCCCTTAAGAAATAACATACCGCGGTGGCCACATCTTGCATAGACGCGGCTTGACAGATCAGCTCGCTTTTCACAAATCTGGAACAAAAGAAGCTTATAAAACAAAGAAATGCTGCTTTTAATAAAATTATATTAAGATATGCTTCCCGTTAGCTCTTCGTTGGGTACTTTTTCTTTCCTCCTTGCCTGTCCGGGTGCTGGCAGTCTTCACGGCGGTAAGCCGAAGTGTGCTCTCGTCCGACGTGTTTGTTCCAGTCAAGAACCGCGAGCTAGAGTTTGCCCCAAGTATTAGCTCTCATTTTTGTAGTTAATTCGCCTATCCAGGCATGTCAGAACTGGGTTGTTGAATGACTCAACAAAAAGGTGTCCTTGGAGTTCACAAAATCTTGGGCGAACTTGCAGACCGGTGTTGATTTTAGGAATATTCTGAGATCTACTGCGACGGGACACTTGATCAGAAGGGTGCTTGGGACGTAGCCAGTGCTTTTGCACGGCGGAATCGGAAGCACATTCTTCATCATTGCCTGTCAAATGTTCTACACAGTTCACTGACGTCACTCGTAGTCTCTCAGCAATGCCGCCACAGCCGGCCATTGCAAAGTAAACGTGGTTGCGCACCACCTGGCATTTGTCGGAAAGCTCTTGATGCAATGTCTTCCCCTCATTTTTTCTTGGTCCCGAAGATATGCTCATCAAACCCTTCTTTATGCTTTTTGCAGCGTGCCACCGGTCATTCGTGTTTGTTGTGTGTGTGTTGGTCCTTTCCCGGATAATCCTGTTGAAAAAGGAAGTATTTTCTGTCATGGGCTAGGTCATTCAAACAAATTTCCTTCCCGTCTAAATAGTCATACAACTTTCGAGTTCAACTGACTTCATCTTTTGCGAAGACATTGTTGTTCATTTGTTATGTGTTCGATTCCAACGACTATGTGCGTGTTCTTGATCAGAGCAATGACCTCTCTATGATAGGAGTTCTTGCAGCATGCATGCCGTGCGTCCGTCTCGATGCTCATGCTCATTGGACAAGCACATGGGGGCTGACTTGTCCTACACTCTTCATACTGGACCGCCACTAAAGACGCCATTTTCAACATGCTCACCGCTGGTTTGATTCGTGTTGTCACTCTTTCTATAGCTCTGGACAAGCAAGGCAAGGTGCTAAACTGAGAGCATACCACTGCATATGTTCGCCAGTGTAATACGAGAATCAACAATCCGCAAGTTTCCTTCCGGTCACGCTGCTTGTGCGGAGAATCAAGGAGTGGTCTTTGCACTTCCAGTGATTTACAGACGCTAATCCGCAGCGAGTCACTTTCTCAAGCACAAGTGTCTCTGTATAAGTTGTCCTGTGGTCCTGCAATGTCTTCAATATCTCCAGGATCCCAGATGTGTCGCAAACGACTAATGACGACTCACACGTCGCCGTAAACCCGTCTTTTGCTCATACAGAGGGAGTCTGAGGACACCGTGGCGTCTCGGCGAGCGATCGCAGGGCTGTCATGGTTATGGTGACTAGAGACTTTTAATCATTTCAGGCTTTTGCTTTGTTTCGATGTGTCAAACGTTGCCATCTGCTCTTCAGAAGAAAACGTCAGGTTGATGCTGCGCCGCAGTTTGCTCCTCTGACAGGTGTATTCCTTTAGGGTGCCGTCCAACAATATTTTCTTTCACACGAACATTGAGGACTTGGGAAGCCTCCATGTCGGTTCGATCGCGCAGGGTATGTATGATGTGGTGGCTGAAATAACAGATGCGCATTGTGTTGACTATAAAGTGACACGAAGGAAACTGGCGGTATATTTAAAATAAAATGCATACGAACCGGCATTCTAGCAGAAACATCTGGCAGGAAAGAGTTCATGTGGATGCTTTAGCTGACCCAATGAGAATGTTCTTCCTATGGAGTTGTTGGAAATAAATAACCACGAAACTCACTGGCGTAGGCGGGGGCCAGCGCGCTAGAGGATATTTGTCGGTTCCACTTGGGTCTCAGTTTAGCTTGTTTTTCAAGTCCGAAGGTTAAAGGTCGCCTTTAGGTAACACAACACGTTATATCTTTAGAAGGGTGGGTAGGTGAAAGGTGAAGCTTCAGGGATGTAAAAGCGAAGGAAGTAAGGAGGCGCGGTTTTCACATTGCTCTGAGGATTAGTGGCCTCGGGGTTAACCTTTTTTAATCCTTTAAAAGTGTTTTCGCCTTCTTTACAACGTCAACAACAAGGATCACCCAGGCCTAGGCCAGGAAAAGAGTTCAGAAATAGCCGCGTGAAAAGGAGAGTGTATTTCCCTCTTTCTTGTTGTGGAAAGGAGGAAAACGAAGGTTGGTGAGGGAGGGATTCCTCCTTTCTGCTTGTAGGTCGGTCGTTAAGGCCACTGCTTGGTAGAACACTCACATAGCATCCACTGCACTATCAACTTTGGGACGAATTCCCAAAAGGATCCAAGTGACAAAACCTCTCGCTGTGTTCATTGTTGGGATGCCCCTTGTTATTCAAAAAATGTAATAGATTACAATACAAATTACCGAGCCTCAAATTTAATAGATCACCGTTTCAAATTACTTTAGCTGAAAAGTACAGGATTACTTTAGTTGTTACGTTCCAAATTACTTTCACGTTACGTTTTCCGTACACTTTTCTAGAAAACAATATAAACAATTTTGATATTTTTCAAAAATGTTCTGCAACACTACTTTTCATTTCTCATATACGCCCGTATAATGGTAGTTTTTGTCAAAATAAACTGTACAGGGGCATTCGGTTCATTTGTAAGCTGACCAGGCACCGAGACATGCAACCACACCCGCCATCCCGCAGCACGGCCTCGATGATCCCTGGAATTGAGTGGACAAAGCTAACGTGCGCCTACTCAGTAGCAGCGTATACCTTCGCTACGTGTCCCAGCTTATTTTGATGTGTTTCCGTAGGCTAGAGTTTGTTGTTCTTGCGGATGAAATTGTGTCTTTTTTTGACAAGCAAAGTATGCACTGAAACTCTAGGATTCCGTTCTCCCTAATGCCCTGAATTTTGAACATCTCATTAAGAGATGGCGATGGAGACGACGGACACACCATGACCAAAAACTTTACCAGTCAGAGAAAAAATTTGCGGTTACGGGTCATCGATTATTTATCGGTTTTCACATTCATATCAATGTTCATTCATTCATTCAATGCTTTATTTCCATATTTGTTTTCAAGATACACAAAAACTGTTTGGACCCATAGCCGTAAGGCTAGTCCGGGGTCCAATCATAATGTAGGTCATATAGCTGCAGAATTCAATAGACTCATGTAATTCGCAATAAAACCAAAGAAATCACGTTCTAGAAAGTAATTAGCGTAACTGCATTTCATAATCATGAAATAATCTTTCTAAGGAGGGAAGAAAGGTATTTTCTAACTTTATATTAATAGGTATTTTGTTCCAAACTAGAGCACCATAAAATTCAATCAGCCTTTGTCCATATGCATTGTGGTATGGCGGTAAATTAAACATATAATTCTTTGCTGCCCTTGTTTGTATTCCGGGAGATAGAAATAAGTTCAAAGAAAGGGGTTCATTAGATTCTATGACTTTACGAACTGTTTGCGCTGCTTTTAATTTCTACAGACAACTGAACGGCAACACGTTTAGCGATTGGAAAAGAGGTCTACTAGGGTTAGTGTTTCTTGAAAATGTTATAAATCGTATCGCCCGTTTTTGCAAGCGAGTAACCGCGGATCTAAGTATGTATCGTAAGTATTACTCCAGGATTCAACACAATAAACCAGCTGACTGTGCACGAATGCAAAATAGAGTATGCACAAAATGAGTAATTCAGAACATTCGCGCGCCTTTACTAATGTATAACAACCATATGCAATTTTTGAACACATCTGCTTAATTTGGCTTTTCCAGCGCATATCAGAATTAAACAGAATTACCTAAATATTTATATCAAGTAACATGTTGTAGTTCCGTATTATCTAACTGTATAACTATCTTGCCGTAATTAATCGTCTTTTTCTTGGAGTGAAACACTGCATACTTAGATTTCTTTAGGTTGATTGTAAGTTGATTACTCGTGAACCATGTCAGTGACTCGTGAACCATGCCAAACTGGTTAAAACGACAAATCTATACATCTATGATACACTCGAGGCTTTATTACTGTTTATTGGTGTGGGGGACAACCACTCGACATAATATTAACCAATTATTTACATTACAAAAACGCGCGGTTCGGCTAATTGATAACTTGCCCCGGTTTCAATCAACTTCCTATAGTTTCAATAAACATAAAATACTTAAGGTAGATAACCTTTTTTATCTAAAGGTGGCGATTTCAATTCATACACAATCAACACTGATCTTGACATCTTTCACGAAACGTACCTACCCAGGCAAACAAATTACAACCTGAGGCACCAGCAGTTTCCAAAACCTAAAATTAGAACTAATTATGGTACTCAAAAATTATCCTACCAGATTACAGATATCCTAAACAAACATTATTGCTTGTATGAGATTGCCCAGGAAATGACTTCTATGTTTCATTTCAAAAAATACCTAAGGGAATATTTTAGTGTTGCTTGTGTACAAACCTAGTGAGTTGTGTTATTTTAATCAGTGCTCTTTGATTTTGTTTTTTTTAGGCTGAAGAGTTTTTAGCTGGCTGAAATAATTTCTTGACTTGTGCTGCGAGCTGGCTTTTTCATTTTCATTTTATTTCTATATCTCGATTTGTGCCCTGCTGTTGAGTGTTGTTACAGGGGTTGGGACCCAGTCAGGTGATTGTATTCGCCTTTTGTCCCAACCCCCTTAACAATTGTGTCAAAAAATAAAATAAACAAACAAACAAACAAACCCTAGTCAATTCCTCATTGATTTTATCCTGCAATTCGCCTGTCGCATCCGCAACAAAATCTGTCGTGTCGTCGGCTTACATTAATGCTTCTGAGTATATTAAAAACAGCAGAAAATCATTTACATAAAGAGAAAAAAGGATGGGCCCAAGAACTGAGCCCTGTGGTACACCAGTTAACACCGTTTGGGGGTAGAGATAAAATCATTTATTACTAGGCACTGTTTACGGTTAGAAAGATAGCTATTAAACAGCTCCCACGTTTTCCCCCGAAAGCCATACTGATGGAGTTTATAAAGTAAGCTACGATGATTAACTGTGTCAAATGCTTTTTTTTATGCCTAAATATACAACAACGGCAATTTACTTTGATGGAGAGCTCTGTTATGATGTTGAATTATAGAAAAAACTGCTGAGGACGGGGATCTTTTTGGTCTAAATTCGTGCTGATTGTGGCAAAATATTGAGTATTTAGTTATAAAGTCCTTTATATGTTTGAATATTAGTTTTTCAAAAACAGTGTAAAATATACTCAAAACTGAAATTTGTCTATAGCTGGACGGTGCAGAAGAATCGCCATCTTTAGAAATAGGTACTACTTCAGCTATCTTCAGCTCATTAGGATATATTTCACTATTTAACGTGTGATTAAACAGATGTAAAAGATTAATACCTAAAATGTCAATATTATCTTTTAATAGTTTAATAGGAATTGTATCTAGTCCTGCGGCTTTACCTATTCTAAGATTCCCAACTACTGATATTATTTCCTTAACTTCAATTTCTTGCATTACAAAGCTATTTGTAATTGGTGTCAATGACTGCTGGGGATCAGGTACGTACGGCAACTGAGCTGCAAGGAGAGGCCCTATATTAGTAAAATAATAATTAAACGTGTCTACCGTGCTCTGTTCGATTAAACCAGGTAATACATGTTTATTTGCACGAAGGCCAATAGCATCATTGACTATGTCCCAAATTATTTTAATGTTTGCATCTGCTTGCCTAATTTTAGTTGAGCAACATTCTTTCTTTCTTTTTCTCAACATAGAAACTGATCTGTTCCTGAAATGTCTAAATTGGCTTAAATATTAATTATTATTTTTGTGTTGTGTCCATTTATGATACCATTCATCTTTCTCCTTTAGTACCCCTAAAATTTGGCTCGTCATACAAGGAAAAACTGGTACATTGTATTTATTAGACGTCTTTTTTACAGTACTCAACGTTATCGCGCTTTTGAGACTAGTAATAAAGCTGTAGTATTCGATATAAATTTTTTGATTATAAGTGGAGTATATATCTAGTCGTTCTAATACCCTGCGAAGCTGCGCATAATCTATTTTAGTGCGCTGTTCAGGACGACAAGATTTTCTTTCATGGAGTATCTCTTTTTTTTTTAAACAATAAAAATGGCGAAATGGTCAGTTATCAAGCTTGGGTAAACACCAGCATGTACATCTGTATCAGTATTGCAAAGAATATGATAAATTAATGTACTGGAGGTGCTAGTAATGCGAGCAGGTTCAGTAATGAAGTTGCTTAAGTTGAAAGATTCCAAAAGCAGCGTATAGCTATTATGCGTATCACTAGCCAGATCAATATTAAAATCTCCAACAACTATAATGGAATCATTCTGTTCATTAGAAAAGGCCGTAAGTACTGCCTCGAATTTTACAAGAAAGGAGTTTACTAACGAGCTTGGAGGTCGATACACTACACCGACTATTAAGCCACAATCAAGCTTTATAAAAAGTGCTTCAATAACATCATCACTAATAGTGGCAGGCAATAAAACCAAAAAACGCGACGCCTCCACCTCTCGTATGCGTATCATGTGGAAGAGATGTTGAATTGTAGCCATGCATAACAATGGTTTCATTGTTTTTTAACCAAGTTTCACTTACTGCGATTACATCAAAACCAGGCACATGCTGGGAAACATGCCCAACTAAAGAGTTAACATTTTTTCGTAAACTACGTACATTGCAATGGAGAATCGAAAGCTTATCTTCGTTATGTATCAGTTGTTCAACATGCTGAAAAGTGAAAGACATGATAAACGTAGTAACACAATTCTTTGAATCAGGTTCGGAACAGTTACACCATTCTGATCAAATCCCCTTCACACGTGATCTGCAAGGCAGGCGAGTTCTCAGTCTTCCGCATAAGGATCTTGCCCTGTGACACCCAAACATATTTCCAGTTTTTCTCTCGCTTTGCCTGGCTAGCTTTGTTTAGTAATACCTTGTTTTCAACACAAAGATGTTCATTTATATAAAGTGAATCATTAGCCTGAAATCCAAGATGGGTGGTGTTTAACCTCGTCTTCTTAGCCGTTGATAGCAGCCTGTCACGCACCCCACGAGAGGCGAACTTTACCACAACATTGGGTTTCACTTTGTCCCTCGACTGTACCCGATGTACAATGTTCGTGGAGGCCAGGGGAGGGGAGGGCATAGAGAGCGAAATAAGCGGTGGCCGTCGGTCTCTCAAAATAATAGAGGATCCCACCATTTTTACGCGTTCTCTCTATCTTCGTCAGCCTCCTTAGATGCCCCCCCCTTTCCCTTTATGTTGACTGTGGAAGGTAAACCGAGGACTGGTCTCGAACACCGTGTTCAGACAAGCAAATGAAAATAAGTATCATCCGTCCCCTCGAATACAATGCTCTTAGCCACGCGCCGGGCGCTTTTCAGCCGTGCTTCAAGAGCGTGCTAGAACACAGTAGCGCACATCAAATACAAATGTAATTATACCCCCTCGCGGAAAGCTACATCATCTGTTACGCGAGTTGTGAACCCGCGAATCGAGGGGGCACGGACCCGCGTTTGACGTCTGTGCAGGTGGCACGAGACGTCCAAGAAGTTGGCAAGGGTTAAACGGTGTAAAACACGAAGAGCGTTATTCTGCCATGGAGAAGGAGAAAAACACGATGGAAGGCGACGGAGAGCCTACTTGGCGTTGTCTTACTTGATCTTTGTCTTTCGTATATTTGTATATGCCTTGCCCGTTTTTCTAGTGGTTCTGCTGACCGGTCATACAAAAAATCGTGTTTTCTTTTCGGCTATTATCCCCTTCCCGTTGTTTTCTATTTTGTTGAACTTGCTCTTTTTATGCTGCTGAATGTTCGGCTCGTACTGCTCCAGTAACTGTATTATGCCCATATTTTTTAAGTAACGAGTAATTAAAGTAATCCGTTAGAAATATTTTGTAATGAAATTACTTTACAAATTACTTCCGAAAAAGTAACGTGGCAATTACAACATTACTTGAAAAAGTAACGGATTACAACTAATCCGTTACTTGTAGCGGATTACTTCCCAAGTCTGTAGAAAAGCCTATTGCAAGTGCACCCCCTGCCGACCTTGAAGGAACACCTGCTTTGCGAGCAGGCATGGGGTAGGCAGGCTAAATGTTGGATCATGGACTATGTTTCATCATCTCCTTTCCAGCAATCCATCTGCTTCCTCGCTCATACCCTTCTTTCCGCTCGCCCTGAACTCTTAGCTGTGGTCTGTGGCGCTGCCGTGGATTTTGGTGGCAACGAGACAACGCGTTCGAAGTGAGCTCTCAGTGTTCGAAAAGTTTTACACGTATTTCGGCCGTAAGCGATTGCTTCAAAGAAGTCAGAAATTATTGTGGTGTGGTTCGATTCGGCAAATGACATCTTGTGCTGCATCATGCTGAATCCTTCAGGGAGCCCTTGATTCTTGTTTTTGTGTTTGTGTCGTTGTTCTGCAGAGCCTTGATCGACATATATCTTGAATTACATCTTTCAAGTCTGCTTTTTCTGTGCTTATTTGCCCTGCAACCTACTTGATAATAACGAGTGACCGTTAGTCTACGGGGTACTCTTTCAAATTATCTATAGAATTAACCAGCATCTATGCTCCCGGCACTGTCGGGAGATTAAGTTCCCCAAACTTCTGCCGGCAGTCACCTCCCATTAGCTGTCTGAAATCATGCGACAACTGCCTGAAGAACACTGACCTTGTTTTCCCCCCATTTTATGGAAACACGTACCATAGAAAACTTTTTGATAATACACATTTCATTGACACGTTCCGTCGACACTAACGCATCACCGACACTCGTTACGCGAATGAACGCTTCAGTAACGTTTCGTCGCGGGTGGGCGGGCCGGCCAACCCACCCATGCAGTTTCGCGTAGACATTATGTGAGGGTTCATTACAAAAATGTTAACCGACCTGGCCCACCCTATATGCCATTTGCGGCGACAGTCTAGGGTGACGTTTGTTACAAAATATATAATAAGCTAACCATAGCAGTCTGGAAACAATAAATTGGTGAAACAGCGTGTCAATCAGACGATCTGTCGATGTAACTGAATTCTATGAATTGATTGCCACCGTCAATGGAGAGGTGTCTGCCGGTAGAAGTTTGGGGAAATTTTTTTTTCAGCTATAGCATATAGCTGGAACTGAATTCGATGAACTGATTGCCACCGTCAATGAGAGATATGTCTGCCGGTAAAATTTTGGGAAATTATTTTTCCACTATAGCATAGAATTACCCCGGTGACTTTTATCAGAACGAGAAAAGCCCCAATAAAAAAAATCGTTGTTTAAGTAGCGGTCCTCTTTTCTGAAACCGGTTTCTTACGTACAGAGTCGAGCTTAAAAATAGTTCCATGATTTAAACTGATTTTGGAGTAACCTGAATATTAATACAACAACACCAGCCCTACAGAGAACCATCCTTGATCATCTAGCATAAAATTGATATAAAAAGCAATCAGATGCTCAAATGCTGTTTGAGAAAACCAAGAACACGTGAATGGAATTCTTTGAAATTTCATCAAAATAAAGTGACGTTTACGAAGAAACTGCTGGAGCACTTCAAATATTTTTATGCTGAGTTCCCATGTTTACCAGGAGCTTGTCCTTAATGTCGTTGCTGCGTGATGATGTGAACCTAAGTTACGACACTTATAAATTGTAAAAGAATACACTTTTTCCGTAAATATTAAAATGTGAATGTACTAATTAAGAAAAATTATAAATACAGAACCACACAAGCCCTTTGTTAATTCATTAAAAACAAGAACGCGACTTGGACGCATTACAAGTCTAGAAAATTGGAATGCGTAGAGGCATGTCTTTGCAAATACCGAGGCTTGCACTTTTTTATTACTGCGCTTTAAGTTTTGACAAATACGTGTCACATTTTGCCCTAGAACACTTATCATGAATTCTCCATTTATTTTCAAAAATAACAAAATACGTGTCTTGTTCACAGACACCAGATTGGCACCGCAAACAGGAGCATTAGTATAGCTGCACCGGTAGTATAGTTGGGGCCGTGGGACCGTGGCTTTAACGTGAAACGAAGTAGAGGGTGCGGCCATTCATGGCTGAAGGGTATCGACGAAATGGACGTTTCTACTTCTACGAGCATTCTAAAGCGCCTGGCAGTTTGTAATATACTAGGCATTATAAAATACATAAAAAAGCAACGGGTTCGAGCAAAGCCTTACGATGCCAATGCAAGCGGAGAAATTTACATTTATTTGTGCCTATTGGGGTGTAGAGCTATTAAATTACCCCTGGGCTTATCCATTTGGCCTTTGCGGCATAACATGCTATTATCATTTTTCCTCGCTTTCATTATTGCTGAACAGTTTGCAGCCGCTACCACAGCTCCGGTTTACACTTTTTGTTCCAGCGTTCGTTTCGGTGCTTCATTCTCCGTTCCGGGGGACATACTGCGCAACCTCGAGCTTCAGAGCGCCTCTAAGCCTAGCACTGCGACTCAGGGTTATGTCCGCGTTATTTCCATGCGGCTTCAAGGCCATTTCAATTTACAAGTTATACTTCACGCTGAACATTACGGCGGATGTGTTGCCGACGTAATGATCGCTGTTGTGCAAAAAGAAAACGAGACATTTGATACTATTTCTGTTTCACACAGCTGACTCTGCACGAACACCTAAAGGTTGTTTCCAAACCAAGAGCGGAAAGCGGGAAGCGTGCACTTTTAGCGAAGAGTTTTCCGTCGCTCGCTTTCCCTATCACGGGGGCACCCAGATAGGGCCTTGGAGCGCGTGCGCGACGAAATCACAGGGCGCAACCAATCGCAGGAACGAGAGAAGTGCAGAGGAGCAGGCAATGCAGGCGTGAAGCAGTAAACAAATCTTCAAACCGGAGAAAGAAAGAAAGAGGCCGAAAGAGTACGCAAGGAAGCGACGACTTACTCGACGTCCCACGCACCCTCTCTCCCCGGTGTCTGCGTCTTGCTCCGATATAAATCATGTTCAAACCGAAGAAGGGAACGAAGCGTCCCCGCTTCACGCTAAAACTGCACGCTGTCCGTTTTTCGGTCTGCATACTCCTTAAGACGCAAAATTGCGATGATTCTGCAGGTTAATTCTGTTGAAAATATTCTCGTCACTAAAGAAACGAAAAAAATGATGTAAATGCTATGTTTATAAACCTGTTATTTTTTTCATGATCTTTCCTGTATATCGCCACAAAATGTGACCCCATTACTATGACGCCACTGCAAGTCGGGAAATACTTTTCTATTTATGCTCCCCAGAAACGCCGCCGAATAGCGCCATCCCGATTAAATTCTACACATTTTCTCTTACATGGAAAATAATTTAAAACAAAAACTTAGTACGATTCAAATTCCATCAACTTTAATATTATTCCACGAATTGATTTAAAAGCTACTTAGTACACTCTAAGAAAAAAGTTGGCCTCAAGAGACTAACGGCAGCATTTGGTCCTCTGAACTCGCAGTTGCTCCCCGAAAGGACCATCTGGTTCAAGCTAGGTACCGTGCGCAAAAGCTTGGGACTAACTGCGCTCGACTGGGACTAACCGATAGGCGTGCGCGAGCAAAAGCAGCCATTAGTCCCCCTCAGACAGGGTGCATCTGTATGATTTAGTCCCCGAAGGCAAACGGAATGTTTGCCAGGAGGACGGATGATATTTCGCTTGTCTTGGGGATCGGCGAGACTCAGCCCAGCACGGCTGAAAGTGTTGACAAAACTCGGACGAAACTGGCGAATTTGTTTAATGTGCCACGAACGTTAAGACATTACATGGTAGAGCTTCGCGCGTTGTGCGAATGCGAGTTAACGAACGTGTTGACTCTACTTCACCCAACTATCTCGTCAAAAATGATCTGTTGACATTTCACAAGTCCCATTCACGTAATTTGCCTTCGCGCAAAAAATGAGCATTTATCCAAACGCAACACCTCAAAATACTAACACTTTTTTTCTCTTAAATGAAACTTAAGAGTTTGTAGAAGACGCGCTTTCATCACCGGAGTCTCGCAGTCAGAATAAACTGGTCACTTCAATCGCTAAAACTGAGTTCTGAGAACAAGTCGAGCCTCGTCTCTGCGTCTCCCCGTAACCAACCTTTCTTGGTAGTCCAATGTCGAACTCAAAATCCACAACGACACACTTGATGCACGGCACGTTCCACTTAAAACGCACATTCAGGGGCAGTATCCAGACGCCTTCATACGATCGTCGTCGCTGTTTCAGATAACATTCCGGGTGAACAACGAAGAACGAACCGCGCCCGGAAAGTCACCCATGGCAACACCCTGCTAATGCAAAACAAATGCGAACTTAAAAAAAAAAAAAAAAACGAAAGCCCCGAGGAAACTGAAAAAAAAAAAGTGAGAGAAAAAAAAACGTGTTTGCCTGTACGTCACTTGACTGGCGTGTTGGAAATGGCGACCTTCGGCCTTCTCCCGTCCTTGAGGCATTGGTGTGTCCGTGTGTAGTGGGAGGGGGAAAAGAGATTTTCGTGTACGCGCCCTTCCCTCTTCCGCCAACCAACCCCCCTCCACCCCGCATTCTTTCTGGCGCTCCTAGCTCACGCGGGGGTTGGGCAGATGGGGCAGGGAGGGTCCGTCGGGAAAATGGGAAGGGGTCTTTGTTTGAAAAGAACCTGTTTTTAGTACAGCCTTCGTCAGAACTTAGAAGCGGGTCGCCGTGTGTCGTCTCCGATCATTGCGGGATCCGGTTTGGATTCGCGGTGCTGCAACACTGCACTTGATCTGTTCTGAAGTCACAAGACAAGGGAACTCGATTAAGGTATGTCGAAGTACTTCTGTTTAAGGTATATTTATTAACTGCGGCTTCAGAAAGTGTTTTATTTTGAGCGCGTTCTCTAGCTTCCAAAGCGCGCGCCATGCTCTATTCTTTTTGGCACCATGCTTGCTTGATTTTGTTATGCAGCACAGAGACCTGATATTCAATCGTATCGAGCAAAACGCCAGTTCTACCGATGGCCTATTTTTTGTGTTTTGCAGACCCTGGCAGAATCGCTTTACCATAAAGGCCAGTTCACACATGCAGCAGAGAGCTACAAGCATAGCGCTGACCTAGCGCTAAGCGAGTGCTGACGGGAGCTTTCGCCAGCTTTGTATCGCACCGTCAAAACTGTTGCTCATGGCAGACGAAAAGCAGCTCACGACACGTGAACAGCGCTACTTCAGCGCTTCGCTGCGTGTGAGAATCGGCCTTAATGGAGACATTTATTCGATTGTACAGACTTTCGCGTTGATGGCGGAAGCTCGTTCCGTCACTTTGAAGCATAGTTTGAGCTCGCACACGCTGGGTCTGTATTCGATCAGCGAACGATCTACTAAAAATATAATTTCAAGTAACACCTTTTGGCGGGCTAGTTGGTTCACGCTCCGTGTGTCGTACTCGTTTCTACCTCTGTCCTTGTCCTTTGCGCAGTTCATTTATTTCTAAAAATATAATATTGCGCTGGTCTGCTGTCAACAGATCGCATGTTAGATGTGAACCATTGTACCACTTTTGTAGCCTATTTGTTATTTTATTATGTGTGTGTTATATCTCATACTGTTGTTGAGCGATCGGGTATTTCACGCTGCCCCTGTTGCTAATGATCCAAATTCCTCGCAAACAGGCAAGAAGCTGCCGGTGCCCCAATAAACGGTGCTTGGACCACGACCGGTTTGGACAGACGTCCCAGTGTTCAAGCCATCGTCGACGCAAGTGCACTCTTTGGGATTTGGCCTTATCGTGGATTCTACCGCTCAGGAACTTCGACTTCAGTCATCCTTGAATGCGATGTGTATCTACGAGGCAATAAAGCTACGTTTAACCTGAACTGCACAATTTCGTTTCGGAGATTTGTGGCTCGGGACCAAATGTAAAGGATACACCTTTAGTCCCAGGGGTCTAAATCCAAGGGCGCAACGTTTAGACCCAGGGGTCCAAGTGCAAGGGACTAACAGTTGGTCCTCGGGGTTCATTTGAAACGGTGTAACAGTTAGTCCCAGGGGTCCAAGTGCAAGGGCCTAATAGTTCGTCCTCGGGGTTCAATTGAAACGGTGTAACAGTTGGTCCCAGGGGACCAAGTGCAAGGGCCTAACAGTTGGTCCTTGAGGTGCAATTGAAACGGTGTAACAGTTAGTCCCAACGGTGCTAGTGCGAGAGACTAATGGAGGGGTGCAACTGTTACTCCCTTCCCGTTAGTCCCCAAGGGGACTAATGGTTGTGGCAACGCACTTGCTCCCCTCGGGGACTAAGTCGCGCTCCCCTTTTTCTTAGTGTGTAAATGTCTGTCTTTTTAGCGGGATAAATATTGCTTTGAACATCTGCGACGAGCAATATTATCCCGAATTTACTTTTTTAAATATAGTACACGTCTAAACAAAATGTTATACAGTAAACAGAAGTCACAGCTGTCGGTCAAAGCAAGATAACGGCCCTTATGTCGGCCTAAAGCAAAGGTAACCGTCGGTGTCACCGTAGCGCACTCTGGGGAACTTTTGTCCCAAAGTATTGTTTTCGATACCAGCTCCATCGTCTGCACATTTGCGATCGAACCTGTTTCCAGTAATTTACACGGAACGCACGACATAACACGTTTCTAAAGCGACTGATGTATAAAAATGAGCTCGGTGTGGATGGAAAAAAAAGTCTCCCCGCCGAAACGGAATCTGTTGTGGGCCACAACACTTCCGTTTCGGCGGGGAGACTTTTTTTTTCCATAGTTCAGGATGAACGAAATGTGCTGCACGAAGAACGCTGGCGCATGTGTACTCAGGTAGGGGACGCAACAACGAGAGCAACGTTTTTGGTTACCCTCTAATACGTGATATCGAATCTTGTGTTTAAGTTCGCGATTTCGCTTACTTGTATGGGCTAATGCGCTGCCTTGACAGTATCAACTGAATGAATATTAAAATGCATGTTTCGATGTGTGCTTTTAGGCCACAGAATAGAGATCGGTTTACGTTTTACAGAGGATAAAAAGTACAAAGTAATGTTGTTTCCGAAATGAGAGGTCCTTGCTTAGCAGTGTTACGTCATTTCTAGATCTTGTTTCAATAGCGCCAGCTTTAGGCGATATTTTACGAGCAGTTCATTGCGCAATGGTTCTGTTTTCACCGAACTTAAGAGGTGAAAATGTTTTATATTTAGTCTAGTTATCAGGGTAATTTTTTTCATTGTCTTTTTCTTCGCATTTTGCGCTGTACATATTTGAACGGGCGTCTGTTGTGCGCCTGGCAAATTGATTCCCAATTGGCGAGTACGAATCTGATCGAGTTGCCTGCATTTTCACTAAGTATTGTATTGAAGAAAAGTGAGACTGCGATGTCACGTAAACATATCCCCAAATGGTAAAAATCAATTATGACTTCTTTGCTGGGCTGTGCCAGATGCAAATATTTAGTTTCTTACATAAGCATAAAAATATATTTTGTTTGTTTCTTAATATCAAGGCGTCTCCCTCGAAACCAAAGTTGGTTTTGAAATGTCAAGCTGACAGACATTTTCTCACTCGGCGCAAAGAATGCACATTTCTTCTTTTTCCGGCGAATGCTTATTAACATTGTCATATTAGCCATATCTAGACACTTAAACTGTTTTTGTTTATAGTTTTTCTAAATGTAGAACTTATGTGAGGGACGTGTCTAAAAATAGAGAGGAAAAAAACTTTAAATGTTGGGAGTCGCAAAAAAAAACACTTATATAGGAAGGAGAATTTAGTTATCTGAATGTAAACAGCCATGGCGAATTCTGATAAAGGGCAACAGATTTCTCATTGGAATATGTCAACTTAGTCGAATATTTCAAAATAAAACTATTGCATTTTAGTTAAATAATTCGTAAATTATAACCTCGTACACGGTGCCCGACATTTGTTACCTGGAAGGTGTATCTTAATTCCAATTCTCTTTTTATAAGACCATTCTTAGTCTTCGGAGACACACGCTGTTTATGAAAAAAAAAGCAATGGATACAGGGTACTGTCTTTCCAAATGCCATGCTTGATTTAAATTTGGTTACTTGTCTACTGTTACAGGGCAGGTAATCTGAAGTTAGTAAGCCTACGCCTCATTGCGGACGTCTTTGACATGGCTGGAAACCTTCAGCTGGGGTCGCTGTCAGAAGGCACCCTTTTCGGAAGCCACATTAGTGCTAGCTACAGAAGTGGTGTTTCCAGCTGCACTTTTTTATATAAAATTTATATAAGATTGGAAATATGACAAATCTTAACAAATCCCAACAACATAAAACTAGCCTGTATTGGCATTTTATAACGTATCCCAACGAAGCTTTTAATGCGGATCTTGTATGTTCAACTGATTTAGTTTTTATTTCTGAGTCTGGCATTTTTATTTGCCTCAAAAATGAGATATCCCGCGTAAAACAAAACAAAAAACAAAAAAAACGAAAAAAGAGCGCTGTTTTATAAAACAGTTTACTGATATCTTGAAACACTGATTTGTCGAAAGCTCTGGCTTGCGGTGACATTCTACATACGTTCGAAAGTACTGTGCTCAGGCATCGTGAACTTCACTAAACGTCTTGAGTTAAACGTTGAAGACGCAAGCCACTGACAGTGTGATAATGAACCTTTTTCCACTGAGCTTCTGCTCATGCGTACACCCTCTCCACTGGCCTTTCTTTCCGATGCCTTCATTTTCGCAGGGCACCATCCCGCACGACCATCATTGTCAGCGCCTATCTTTCGCGAATTTTGTCGTTTTTGACAATTATTTTTCTAGGTATCGGTACGTATCGGTATCGGGACGATGTCAATGTGCTTTCATGAGCGGAGTCCTGCTGGGCTGCCCTTCATTTGTAGTTCGCGGACAAACTGCCAGAAGGTGCTTGTTACTCAGAAAAGGTCCATTGTTATCTTCCCCTTCTGAGCTACCCCTTCTCGGTAACTGTCTATGCCCCGAAGGCTCAATTAAGAATGATGTCGATGCGCCCATTCATCACAAGGCCAAAACACAACTGACAGAAACATTCCTGCGTCTCCAGGTGCGAGGTTCCTCTCCCTCTTCATGAGTTCCTTGTCCAGAACTTTGCACCAGGAGAAACAGGAGAGAGCTTGGACGAGTTAACTTTGAAAGTGTTTGTAGTTCCCGCTGGGATTTTACTGCTCGGAAATGGCGTGCTGCACAGCGACATCGTTGATCTGTCACTGGAGTCAATGTATATTGTTAATTCCAGTGTTACAGTATTTAAAAAAAAAAACTTTACTCTTATTTTATTTTGTTTTACCTTCATTTTTTTTTTTCTTAAAAAGCGGGGAAGGGGGACAAGAGAGGTAGCGAAAAACGCTGCTGTCGCCGCTCGGCGAGGCCTCCACCTCCCCTTACATTTTAGCGTTTCTTCAGGAGAGCGTCGCAATTAAATTACGAAGTTCAAATCAATAAATATATTGTAGAACATTAGGTATGCTTAAAACCATAAAAACACACGTAATAAAGATGCTATAATAAATCTTTATCCTATTCCAATATATATTTGTTTTTTTAATAAACGATATCACTAGCCGCCAGAAACTCTCTGGCATTTTTCTTGAATACGACAGGAGAATATTCAAAGCATATTGTGGTCTTGAATTTTATTATAAAAATAGACTTGGTAATCGAATTGTTGCTTGCCGTACTTAGTTATTATTCTTGGTGTTTTCAGTTTTTTTTTCTTTAATGTTCGAACTCAGCTAAAACTCTTTGAGTTTAGGTGGAACTGCTTTTTGTGTATTAGCTGGACCAATTTGGAGGTAATATATTTTGTTGGCCTTTAATTTAGTGTCTTTTTCGAACAATAATTTTGTGACTAAAAAATGCACCAAAACGCTTTTTGCAAAAAAGAAAAAAGTTGCGTTTTGGTATTATGTATTTTGATAGTTGTCAGTCAACAACTATTATAGCGCCAAAGCGCAAGCCTTTGAGCGGTTACTCAGGCAACGTCAAGGACTAGCTTCGAGAAGTAATGCGGTACCTGTCGTGCCACACCAACAAGGCATCACCACCGCGATCCGACGTACGTATGCGACGAGCTAACCTCGGCCATACATGTTTTCTTGCGTCGAGACGCAGTTAGAAAACCTTTGCAACAACCTCGATGGCCCTTTCAAGGTCATCGAAAGGCGCGACAGGTTATTCGTTCTGGATTTGAAGGGGCGTCATGACACCTTCGCCGTCGACCGCCTGAAGCCTGCTCACATTGAACCGTTATCCTCATCCAGCCTACACCCTCTACATTGGCCGTCTTTATGCCAGCCATCGGCACCATCCTTGCGAGCCACCGAGCGTCAGCATCGTCGCTCCGTCTCTTGGGCACAACATCGGCCTAGCGACTCCTCTAGGAGGGGAGCCCTTGTAACGCCAAAGCGCAAGCTTTAAGGCTCAGTTCACACACTTGTAACCGAGTACGACCGAGAGAGACAAGACCGGTTTTAAGCCTCTTACGACATCTTAGGACCAGCTCCGCAGCAGCGCACCCGGTCCTAAGACGTCGCAAGAGGATTAAAAGCCGGTCTTGTCTCTCTCGGTCGTTCTCAGTTACAAGTGTGTGAACGAGCCTTTAGGAGTGGTGGCTCACGCAACGTTAGGGACTAATGACGTTTCGCAGCGCGCGGCACGAGCAGCACCGACAGGGACCGAACTCCAAGCTCGGGCACAGAACAGCACGAGCCTGGCAACGATCGACGGTGCAGCAGGCCGGTCTCACCGGAGTCCCATTTTTATGTTCTTTTGAGTTTTAGTGGTTATACATATGAGTTTGTTCCTTTGCAATGACGCAACTCTTTCGTGACCGTGACACTATATCTAATTCCAGAATAAAATACGGCCGACTGATCTCACGGCAATAAAACACATGCGGACTTTTCCCATGCATTAGTTTTGTTTTCTGGAGCAATGGAGATTTAGAACGTTATAATTATACCTAGTTTTAGGCACGTTGTGCAATGTATTTTGACTTAGGCGCAAAATGTTTACGGAACAAAAGGACTGAAATTTTGCTTCGAAAACCAGTGAACTATATTTTGCCTCGCCTTTTGGCGGAGCCGGAGTGATGTGTTCGGCCGACTGCGCCGGATTGATGAATATATAGATGAACATCGACCGTTTTCTTTATAAAGGGCGGTAGCTTAGGCCACCTAACTGCGGTGGGCTGTCGGGGTTCGTTTTCGTCGAGCTCTACTCGTCGGCGTCGCGGTTCCTAACGTCTCGGAGCCCACGAGCACGATTGCGTTGGCCGACTCTGGTTGCGAACGGGAGTGCTTACTCTAGCGTCATCCGCAACACAACGTAGCGCAGCATCGGCCAGCGCGCGTCGGCGTACCTCTTGACGAAATAGAGCATGCTTCTATTCGCGTCGTGGACGAGCGCATACCGACGACGGTGGCATTCCCTGAAGCCCTCGTGCGAGCGCCTCATTCGGGAATCTGGACGTCGGGTACGTGAAGGCCATTCGGAGTGTGTGAGACACTCATTTCTGCCATAGCAAAGTTGAGTGTCTCAACGACAGGTCCAGATATATGTGATCCTGCCATTTTTACCGTGTGTCGCGAGCTGTTCTAGAGTTCCTGTGTTTGTGTGCATATTAACGTTCGTTCGCTCGACTCGGCGAGTGTGCGCGTGGACGTGTACTGCACCGAGGATGCGTTACCCCCAAGACGCTTCGTAGGCTTAACGAGCCGGACTCGTATGCACGTTGTGCCGGCAAAGGCTGGAAGCTAGAAGTGAGAAGCGCAGAAGTTTAAATAGAATTTAATGTGACCTAATGTGTGCGCTATATATGATGACATGCTGGTCGTACGCACCGTCTGCTGTTCCCGATCAAAACAACAAGCACCGTCCAACCTACTGGAACTGCGAAACCAGTAAAACATCTATTATTTAGCCGGCCAGAAATTTTCAACTGGAATTTTTCAGTTTGTAATCGATAGCAGCGATAAGCGATGAAAATGTGACTGAATCCTGTAATGTATGTATGGGCTTTGTAAAGTGCGCTAGACGTTTGAATGCGTAGATTGCGTAATTTAGGCATCAAGACACCGACTTCCGTCCAAGTTTTTTGAGTCAACATTAAAGGCTCACTATGATGATATCACACTGGCCATCTGTCAAAAAGAGGTCGCTGTGGAATATCGAGTGTATCGCTTCCATGAAAGTATCTCTGCCGATTGACCGGAGTCGACACGACTCCGGCGAACCTGCCAAGTGGCTAGCTTGGCGGACGCGATATTGAGATTTTTTTTTTTGCGTCGACATTTGTGTGATATTTTTGAGAAAGTATATACCGGTGTGCACTCGTTATCCCCATCATTTTTTTATTTTTCAAACGCTAACCACTGTTCCAAGTGTCTGCTTCGAAACATAACCACACGACACGGACAAACCACACCCACCGATCGCCGGATCAGTACTGACCAGAAAATGGAAATACGCGGCATGAGGCAACGCGGTTGCTACGTCGTTTTTCGCTGGCAGGTGTTGCGTTTGTCAGGGTTGGAGTATAAACGACCTTTTCCGATGAAGCTTGTCTAATTCTAGCGGCGTCAGATTGAGAATGTCTATCACGTCTACGCGCCAACAAAACAGCTGCTTAAACGTAGTTCATCTGAGGCAGCGGCAGCTTGGACTGTGCTTGGGATCAGGAAACACTCCGCTGATCCGTCCGCGCGCGCACCATCGTCGACCGTTTTACTCCAAGGAATTGGCCTGAGAAAGGGCGTTTCCACGACCTTTGATATTTTGAGTGTTTTTTTTAACAAAGAAAAGGCCACGCACAACGGTTCTTTTTTTTTTTTGAGGTGGGGGGGGGGATGTTTTTATTACGTTAATCGCGTTACTACAATAAAATGACGATCTCAGAAACCACTTCAGTCAAATTTAACTCTCGGGGGTTCTCATGAAAGTTATCCAGCAAGCGAAGTATTCTTTTCGGGAGGATTATCGTTTTGATGTAGTTCGCTTTGGCTGTTGAACCCCGCACTAATACGCATATGACAATCTTGAATAGCAAAAAAAACACTTCAGTACTTTTCTTATCCAACCGTGCAGTAGTTTATGAATTCTGTATCCTATTGCTTTGGATAATTCAAAAGAGAGTTTGTGTATATACGTCAACCAGTTAAACTCTTTGTTAAACCATATGTCTAAGAATGTTTGCTGCTTGGCACGTACTAAAGATACTGCATCAAAATTTATACGTACGGAAATTTATCTTGCTTGCCAATTGGACAAATGATCATCTCCTGAATTCTTTCAGCGTCAAACTTTACTTCATTGCGCTTTAATGAACAGATAGTAAATTCAGGTACCATTTTTCCATTGTTTGTAGAGTATTTTTAAATTCTACATTGCGTTAGTACCATCTGCGTACATTATTAAATCTCGAGAGTTTTCTAAGTTTGCCATGTCATTGATGCAAACTATAAATAATACATGACCTAGAATTGACCCTTGTGGTACTCCTTCACGTGCTTCTAATATACAAAACTGCAACGTTGTTCGTGTAAACATAATGCTATCGATCCTTTAAATGTCTAATAAGCTATTACACAACGCCGCGTACCCCATATTATTGAAGTTTTAAAAAAAGTTTCATGCTCTATTATATTGAAGGCGTTCGTAGGCTCTAATAAAATGAAGAAAGAAAAAGCTAGCAAAGGCGTGCTTTTTTCTGTTCTACGGAAGCTTCCCCAAGCGGAGGGAGAAAGAAAGAAGGAACGATACTTTTTTTATCCTTTTCCAGGCAGACGGGAGGAAAGATCCATCATCCCGTCTCATCTTTCGGTCTCGTTTTTTCGGGCACGTTGCACTCGTTTAGTAAACATGTTGCGCTGATTTAGTGTCAACAGCCGCGAATCTTCAGTGTCCCAATTCAAATACGCAGAGCACTTTAATTGCATCGACGTTTTTATAGCACAAATATTGTCAAAAACAAAAAAACAAAAAACGAAGCCTTTAGTTACAGCGAAGTTCCTGAGTCGTACCGGCAGTTAAATGTACACTGGTCTAAGCTTGCCGTCTTCCCGGTCTTCTCAACTCGAGAAACTCGCAAGATTAACCCAAATTCGCAATTCCCGCAATCACTTGTCAGCGGCAACAATGTTACGGCAACTTTCGTCCCAGACAGACAAAATTTTCTGCCGTTTAACTCCGCGTTTGTTGTGCTACTACGTTCGATTCTGTTTCCTGTTACTGAGTGACAACCGGCGATCGACGTGGTCCTGAATTTGCGCGTGTCACCAACATGGCCATGACAGTGTTGTGGGTTGTTGACGAAAATTGAATGGTTGCCGGTGTCATGTGTTTCAAGGACCAGCGGTGTATTAGCAAGATGAGATGACGTACACCGTCGCAGATTAGCATTCTGCTTTACAGAAAGGAGTTTAAGACCGCTAGTGCGATTACAGTGCAATCGATCGACCTGCCGGTATTCATGTTGGAACGCTGGTCTGAGCCGTAGCGACAGTAGTACGGGCCAATGTAACTGTCATTTGCTATGTGCTGTTGTGCTCTCCACGAGAGAGATTGCACTCTCCGAAAGGGCTGAGCAGGCTTGAAATATGACGGAAAAGACGTATATTTATAGTCTGGTTTATTAGCACTAAATAATATCAATCTAAAAGACCGATGTGGTGCTTCATAAATTTGTTTTGTGTCATAGCCGGAGAGGTTTTAGTGGACAGTCGACTCGTGGTCGAGAAGATTGGTTTCGAATTTGTCACAGCGTAGCTAGACGTACACAAAAGTTGCCGCAAATTGCGGCTATGCTTACAGCTGACTAAATACCCCCTCTGCAGAGGCTAATTCAAGACGGCCATTGCTGCTCCACATGAACCGATATAAAAAAGAAAAAAAATAGAAAACGAATACTCGATAGAAAAACGCGTCCCTCGTGCCATTGTACGACAAGGTTTGCAGAGAAGCGAACACATGGCTGCTAGAAAGCGCAGCTGAGCGGGTTATCCTATCAGATGTCGCAAATAATGACGGCATGAACGTTTACTTTCCACTCAGAGATTCCCCCATTGGGCCGTCGCAAATATCTTCTGAACAATGACAATACTGTGAGGAATCAACATTCCTGGAACATTATTTATTGCTTAGATGATCACCGAGGAAATCCGTACCTTCAAAACGACGAGTATAGAAGGTGGAGTGTAGCTTTTGTAAATATTAATTGGTGCAGTGAGGCACTCGTCTATTGGCATTCATAGCGAGCTGAGGCATCGCCATGAGCTCCCTCGGAGCGGTAGAAACGGCCGCTGATAGTCGTGGGTTATCTGCTGAGTTAAGCAACGGAGAATATGGGGTGGTGTGGCCTCTCTGCCCACGGGCGTTCACGCCCTCAAATCGGCCTTTCTGCACTCAGATATCACAGCACGGCCCTATCGCATCGATGACTTCAAGGCAGGGCTTGAGATAGCCGGAGTAGGTTCTGCGAAAATGCTGCGTGTGGTTTATTTAAGATGAATCACGTGTGGATTGTGACGCTGAAAACGTCGCTGGCCGAGCAGAAGCTGGCCAACGCCTCGTTCTTCGAGGCCGAAGGAAAACGTTGCGTCGTCACCTACCTGGAGAACTCCGAGGTGAGGTTTAAATCGCATATAATTCCTTTCGTCTACCCGATGCCATTGTGAAAAAGGCCCTGGTGGTAAGGTTGAGGACGTCGTCAGAGAAACTTGTCGCGTCGGCTGATTTGAAAAGGCTTGCAGTCGATTAAAACAGTTGTGAGGCTGACCTTAAGGGAAGATGTACCGCTCGTGAAGCTGCCGCACCAACTTTGGGGTGCCAAGTTGGACAGCTCTGGTGCTTACACCGGCCAGAGCTCAATGGTGCTGACACCGGCCAGAGCTCAGCTCGGCCTCAGGAGCCGATGAACCGGTCACATCCGTAAGTAGTGCCGTGTGCCCTGCTGCTACAGCTGTCGGTGCTTCGGTGACCCCCGGACATTTCCAATAGGGCCAATGGAGTCGACTTTTGTACAGCAACGCCAAATTCATCTTCCGTGGTGAAGCGCTCTCATACTTGAACGACTTGACAATTTATTTTATAATCAGTACATTATAAATTAAAATTAGAAACTGCTGTGTTCGGCAATCACGGGGGTGGGAACGAACAAATACGAGGTATCGACCAGCCAGGTTGAGCACACGAGCAAGAACGTTTATTTTCCTCTTCCTTCATCGCGCCAGTCTGCAGCACGTGCGCCGCTGTTATACGCTTATAGGTAGTTTTCATCTGACGTCACCTGAACAGCCGCGCCCCCACCGCGCCTTTTCTTGTTATTGCTAGCAGACGGCGCGCGCGACGCGTAGCGCATAAAGCCAAATAAAGCCCCTTGATAAAGGCCTTTTTTACAAGTACCGCCAACCATTGTTGTAGAAACGCGCGAGACACGTGCCACGAGCGCGTGCTCCGCCGCCATTCGCTTCCAAGGGCCGCTCATTTCAGTGCTGCGCCGCCATTTGCTTCCAAGGGCCGCTCGAGACATGGGCCCCGTGCGCTCGCGCATTTGACACTACTTGCTAGACGAACGTAAACACATCGAGGGGCTTTAGTAGCGCACGGAGCGACGGAGCCATTGCAGGCCACTGCACGGAGCCGCCGGTTGCGAAAGCGATTGCACGTGGTTCCTCTTTTGTGATTGTGATCAGTTTTGACGCTGTCTTGTGGGTGCTGACGACGACTGCTTCGTGTTGGGTGCTCTATGGCCAACTCGAGGGCTTCGAGCTTTGGTTCCGCCAGTTATCGCGATGAACTTCAAGGAGAAGAACGCCGTCGCTATGAAGCGAAAATCGCGATGTGTGGTGGACTTGATCCGTTCACGTTGAAGGCTACAGACCTGAAAAAGGACTGGAAGCTGTGGCCTCAGCTTGATGCCGGCGACATCATCGAATACCTCGTAAGGAAGACAAGCTACTTGACCAGAAAAGAGATGAAAGCCTACAAGTCGTTGGAGGCTCACAACTACCTAACCAGTGGCTGGGTGAAGGAGACCTACCTCTGAAGACCATCGGCACCGACTTAGTCGTCATTGTTTCCGAGGTAAGACACGCTTATTTGTTACAGAAATAACGTGTGATGTCTTTAATTAGTGAAAATTAAGACACTGTAGCACATCACTGCGTGCTCGAAAAGTTAGTGCTTAATATTATTTCGTAATGTGTGCTACTTTATGGTTGTGTTTGCATGTGTCTCATTCAAGTTTAAAACATAGTTCACCGCAATAAAAATAAAACATTGTCCAGTTTGAAAACCCCCTGCTGCTTGTGCTTGTTGCAGGTGAACCACTCCCAGAGCCTCTCGGCACCGCCCCTCAAGGTCTGGTTGCTAATGAAAAAAGACGGCGAAGTGGTGATCGCCCACTGCACCTGCATGGCAGGACACGGCGAAGCATGCGCTCACGTCGCGGCAATTTTATTTTATTTTGAGGTAGGCCTTCAAATGAGGGATGAGGCACCATGCACGGACAGCAAGAGTGTGTGGCCGCCAGCACATGTGAAGAGTCTCGTTTCCGTGCCCGTTTCAGACATGGATTTTTCCTCGTCTGTAATGAAATAGAGGCGACTGAGCCACGAGGTTACCTCTCTTCCTCCAAAACAAGTACGTGTCAGAGCCCCAGCTCCAAGTGAAGACGAGTGGAAAGTCCTTTTCGACGATGTCACTAACTCTGGCCTTCGCCCAGCAGTAGCCGCTACTGATCCTAGATATAGTGATATATGTGTACCAAAGACCAGCAGCTGCACTGCATCTTATTTGCTACAGCTGTTTGATCCTAATGCCTGTGATCTGACCTGGGAGGAGTTGCAAGCGAAGACGGCCAGTCTGGCCGAGGTGCTCGAGATGGACGACTCAACCATTGTGGCCATCGAGCAGAAGACGCGTCGGCAAAGTGACAGTGTCCTTTGGTACAAATACCGAACCGGCCGTATCACGGCCTCCAACTTCAGGTCAATTTGCCACACGAGTTTGGCAGATCCCTCGAAATCCCTCCTCGAGCGGATATGCTATCCTCAAAGGAACCGCTTTTAGACAGCAGCAACCAGGTACGGAATTGAAAATGAACCGAAGGCCATTGCAGCTTACGAAGCACTCGCAACAGCGGGGCACGAGTGTGTCACTTTTAGGAGGCCTGGCCTTATGATTGCAAAGGGACGCCCATTTCTTGCGGCCACACCCGACCTTCTTGTTTAGTGCGCTTGCGGCGGGAAAGGCGTTGTGGAAGTCAAGTGCCCATACAAGCTGCAAGATGTACCCCAAAAGTCTGCTGCGAAGGACCCAAAGAGTTGTGTTGCGCTCACGGACGACGAGCTCACCTTGAAGGACACCCATGCATACTATTATCAAGTACAACTGCAGATGTTGGTCTGCAACGTGGACTATGCCGACTTTTTGCAGTGGAACGATAAAGGAAGCGACGTCCAGCGAATTGTCCGCCACAATGGGTTCCTGTGCGCTGTAGTTGACCATGCCGCAAAGTTCTTCTCACAGGTGCTGCTGCCAGTGTTGGTCGCACATTGGTTTACACGTATACCTACGCAACAACAGGACCATGCAGCTCTCGGGCCTTTGTTGTCGACAGCAGTGCCACACGAATCGAATGCCGAACCAACATAATCTGTGTGCAGCGGTCCGGAAGAGGGCAAAATGATTGCATGCGATAATGAGAACTGTGTTGTGGGTTGGTTCCACTTCAAGTGTGTGGGGCTGAAAACTGCACCAAGAAAAAAGCAATGGTTCTGCTCCACATGCAAAACTCAAAGTAAAAGCCAAGTGACTCGGTGTTGCTACGACTGGGCAAGAAATGCGTTACTGACTGACTTTTGCTCGCTGTTTGTTTATAAAGTGATATTGAAAACAAGATTGTATTGTTTTCAGCATTCAGTTGCTATGCATCAAGAGACTTCTAATCTAACAGTATGATACTTCTCGCAATATGGCAAAGAAAAGAGCAGTAGTAGTGGTTTAATGAATTTATTAGCTGTAGCCGGTGACAAGTCAGGAACAAAAGGCTAGAAATGACAGGCTGCAAATATGGAATGCACACTTTCATGCAAAGCTGACGTCAAGTGACTCAAATTGAAAAACTTGCATATTTAGAATAATAGTGTTATCTCCCCTGGTGAAGGCTCGGCAACCGTTGCATTCGTTTTCGTGCACAAAACGGTGACTCCCAAAGAAAGTAAGAACGCAGAAATTGCCTTTATGTTAACAATGTAAACACTTGCAGGCATGCGCTGATGAGGCCTCAAAACCAAAACTCGTAACGCGATTTGTGACTGCACCGGCTACTACCCAACTTCGTTGTCACGCCACTTCTGCAAGCAGTCACTAAAATTACCAGTATACACAAAAAACAATACCGATAAAATTATCTTGTAGAATATAACCTTATCTAGTAATAACTGTGTCAATATGCATCACATGTTACACTTATGTTAAGAAAGAAAATTAAATCTTTTTTGCCAGAAGAAACTAAATATGAACGTTGAGTCAGGTAACAATGTACCTTTGCCGAATCTAGAAAAAGTTGGGCAAAAGTTCAGCTCTGCCGAATCCCAAGATTCGGAAAAAGTTTGGCCCATCACTGGTGTGAATGGTACTGCCGCAAGCACGTTTCATAGGTTGACAAAGCTGCTGGCGCGAGCGTGTCGCACCAGAAGCTTTGACAGCATTGCATGGTAAGTATATAATGAAGTACAGTGCGCTCCAACACGAAAGACCCACTGCAAGCGCGTGGCCGAGGCGGGGCGCTGCGAGCGCTCCGGGCAATTCCATTCTGCTTCGAGGGCAGGACGCTCACTCGGAGCTCAGCACAAACTGATAAGCGCGTTGCATTTTAGCTGAGCCCCAAGTGAGCGTCCTGCCCTCGAAGCAGAACAAAATTGTCCGGAGTGCTTGCAGCGCCCCCACCAGCCACCGCCTCGGCCACGCACTCCCAGTGGGTCTTTCATATTGCAGCGCACTGTACAAGTAACAAACACTGCAATTGCTCCAATGAAAGGTTTTCACAGTGAACACTGTTCGGCATCAGTCTAGCGGCACAACCGAGTTGCATAGGTTGACAAGTGCTGAACACACCGCACGTACTTTATCAACTGGGGCCAAATCGGACTGGGACGTTTTCAAAAATTACACAGGGAGAGGACCTTTCAAAATGCTAAACTTGTTCCGGACGAGCCCGATCACTCTTTCAACATGAATTCTAACATTCGCTAGCTCTCTAGTGTACACTACATCCGAATGGCCAAGCTGGCGTTTCCCTCTCGCTGAAGATGGTACATGGAGGGTGGCACAACATATACCGACACTTTCTGCCATCGAAAATCCCCGGTCAGCTAAAACCATATCTCCGTACTCCAGTAGTGCCAGAAAGCCACAATCTATTGTAATAGTCTTGTCACTAGCCCTTCCACCGTATGCCTTGGAAAGAAAACTTACGCTGCCTTGTGGACAAATGCCGATCAAAAACTTTACAGTATTATGGTGCTTGTATTGGGACCACGTAGCAGCCCTTGTGATGAGTGAACTCGGCCGGTCAATAACAAACCTCAAAACAATCCAGAATCACGGTCACCTTTCTGCCAAAGTTCTCTCGGAACACGGTGGGCATCGTCTTGGCGAGCTGGTCGGTTGTAGGCCATCTGATGAGTGGGGACAGTCTGTCGTAAAACACATTCAACCACTTCTTGAACACCCTTGACACCGTCGAGGCAGAGATCTGAAACCTGTAGGGTAGGTCCTGTACTGACAGGTAGAGCCGCAGTCGCATCAGGAACACCATCATCTCCTCGAACTTCCCAAGCGAGTTTTGTGACGAGTGCTGGACATGGGCCTCAAGCATGTTAAAGACCCCCATTAGCATGATGAATCCCGGTAACCATGTGTAAAAGCTGACCTTTTCGTCATCTCCCTTGAAACTTTCCGCAGTAAATTCGCCGTCTTCCACCTTTTTTCTTAGAGCGTAGACTTCATCGTTAAGCCGCATTACCTCCTTCTCCAAGCTCTGGATGTCGGCTGCTGTCGTCTCTGTCTGACAGCCGAGCTCTGAAACAATTTAATCAGAAGTCAGGCTCATCACTTTGCTAAACTGAGCAAAACATACCAACAGTAGTTGTTCCTCCCATCAAAGTGCTTGCCCGAGCTGAAGAAACATTCACCTCGTCCACTACTTGGTCTGGAGTGCCTGTAATGAAAGCATCTGGATGTTTGAAGACTAATTATTTTAAATTCTACTAGTATTTAACTTGCTGAACTAGGACGTACCAGCAGTAGTCATCTCTTCACACAAGTTGCTTGCCCGAGCTGGCAAAGCATTCAAGAAACACTGGATGTTTTATGACTGTAATTGTTCTAAATTCTTTTCAGCTTACTGTGTGCTGAGCGATATTTTCCTGCTCTGCTCCGCGCCTTCTGACGTTTGTAGCGAGCGCTGTCGGCATCGCCGGCCCGCCTTTCGTACCCCAAGGACAGCGAAGGCGCCCAGTCGGGATTGCTGCTGTCAAATAAGGTTGCAGGTGATCGTGGGGCAAAGGCACATAAACGTATGTCTCTGTTGCGAGTCACGAAAAGCAAACAAATCAGTGTACGCAAGGCTACTGTTTTGCGCAGCACGCGACCGCAGCCTACTTTTTTATCTTTCTTCTCTGGCTGCTGCGGCCGTTTGAGCTTTCTAGTACAGCCGAAAGGACGTACATACATGCATGTTAATTATTATTATTATTTATTTATTTATTTTTGCGAGCGACTGTTGATTAAGTGCTCGCAATAAAGCGTCGTGGTACGGAAATGGCTCTTCACAGGAGCAAACAAACAGCACTCTGTTGCTGCACAAATTTACTCTCCTGTGACGAAATGCTTCGAGCAAACTTTGTATTTGTCGGCGTTCTGGACGTCCAAGTCAGCTCTTCTTAACCGTGAAATCCATTCCGAGCGCTGCTTTTCGGAAAGTTGGCGGGTCTTATCACACTCGTTATGCCAAACCTTCGGAATTTTAAAAAATCGCAGGTCCCGTTTGTTTTTGAAGAGCTTTTCTGACTTGGTATGCGATCGGTTGCCACAGCCGACGACTGCGCACTGTACCATTCCACATAAGAATGCGAAAAATCAGAATAAAGAACAGGACGGAAAGAATCGAGTTTACGTGATCGGGAGCAGCCGTGATCGTCGCCAGTACGGTCGCGCCAGGCACGTCAAAACATTCACAACAAAATGGCTGCTGGCCCAGAAGGCATCGCTCCGGTGATGTCCGTGAAAACTACCTATAGCACATCTCCCCCTTAAATTAAAAACCTAGCCTATCGACAGGATTTACAGTACGACCACTGCGTGTTATTGGAAGTCCCATAGATGTTGTGGGAATGAACGCCGTAATCTCGGAAGTGGGTGGTGGTCCTTGTGGTACGGCGTACTCAGGTGAAGAGGGAGCTGGTACGGGAACCAAGTGTAGTCGGTTTCGCCCTATAACTCCCCGGTCGGTCTCAACCAGGTATGAACATGGCGCATCCGAAGTGATGTAATATGACCCGCTTGTCCCTGGTCTGAGATCCATATGCGCTGCCCATTTTGCAGTGGTTTCAACGGTCGGGTGCCGTGTCTTCTGTCAAAGTTCATTTTTTCTTTTGCTTTGTTGTTTTCCTCCCACTCCTTTAGAAGTTCGTGATTAGGTATCGCTGGCTTTAAACTGCATCCAATCGTAGGGAGTGACGTTCTTATACGTCTCCCCATCAGAAGTTCCGCTGGAGTGTAGCCGTTTTCAAGAGGGGTGGCCCGGTAGGCTTGGAGTGCGCGGTAGGCATCATCTGTCTTTTTCCAGCTACGTTTGATTATTTTGACGGCTGACTCCACAAAGCCGTTACTTTGTGGGTATCTCGGGCTGGAAGTCTTGTGGTGGAAGCCCCAGTCTTGAGAAAATTTGTGGAATTGTGATGAGTCGAGTTTTTGGAATTGAGGTCCATTGTCACTAAATACTGTTTCTGGTGTGCCGTGTCTGGTGAAGATCGATTTTAGGTGGTCAATCACAGATGTCGTCGACAGACTTGTGAGTGGCGCAACTTCCGGGAATCTTGAGTAGTAGTCGGTGACAAGCAAGTACCACTTTCCTGAGAGGTAAAATAGGTCCGTGCCGACTTGTTGCCATGGTCTTTCTGTGAAGGGCGTTGGAATTAGCGGTTCTCGCCTGTTACTTGTTTCCTGTATGCACTGAGGGCATCTTCGGACGAGGTTTTCAATTTGCGTCGATATCCCAGGCCACCAGACAGATTCGCGTGCGCGTCCTCTGCACTTGGTGATGCCCTGGTGTCCATGGTATATTTTGTCCAGGATGTCTTGTCTCGTGGACTGAGGCACAAGGATCCTCGACCCTTTAATGAAAAGTCCTTGGTTTATGGAATTGTCATTTCTGTATTGCCAAAAAATTTTACATGTTAGGCCTACTTTGTTTTTTTCAGGCCATCCTTCAGCACAGTATCGTGATAAGAGCTGACAAACGTTGTCTTTAGTTTGTTCTTCCTCTATTTGCTGTAATCTCCTGTCTGTAGCAGGCAAATTAGAGGTGATGCCGTGAACGTATGCGTCAATCTCCTCTTCCAGTTCTCTTTCTGGAACTTCAGCTAGAGGGTGTCTTGACGAGACATCAGCGGCGACGAGGTTTTTGCCGGGGATATGCCTGATGTCATAGCTGTATCTCATCATGCGTAGTTTTATTCGCTGCAATCTCACCGGGATGTCTTCCAGACACTTTGTTGAGAAGATCGGGACCAACGGATTGTGGTCTGTCTCTATCACGACTCTCAATCCAGTGATGTAGTCACGGAACTTTTCGCAGCTCCACACAACAGCTAAGCCTTCTTTTTCTATCTGCGCGTCGCGCCTTTCCGTCTCATTGAGGGTTCTTGACTCATAAGCTACTGGACGGTATGTGTCGTCTCTCTGCTTCTGTCGTAGTACTGCTCCGATACCGTAGGATGAGGCATCCGCCGAGATAACCGTCAGTTTCTTGGGGTCAAACAAAGCGAGTACTGGGGTTGAAGTCCGCGCTAGTTTGAGGGTGTCAAAAGCTTTCTGTTGTTGATCTTCCCAAGCCCATTCGTTCTTAGAGCTCAGAAGCGCCGTGAGCGGATGCGCTTTTTCTGCTAAATGTGGCACAAATTTCCCGAGGTAGTTTGTCATGCCCAGAAAGCTCTTGAGTTGGCTGGCGTTCGTTGGTGCTTTCATCGTCTTGATCGCTTCAAGGTTTTCCTCGTCGGAGTGGACCCCAGTTTGATCGATGACGTGATCAAGAAACTTAACTCGGGTCGCCTCAAAACGCACTTGGTGTCGTTTAGCGTTATTCCCACTTGCTGTAGCCTTGAAAGAACTTCTCTTAGTCTCTGGTTGTGTTCCTCCCTGGATGAGCCGTACACAAGGATGTCATCCATGTTGCATACATGGCCCTGGATGCCGCTCAAGAGTTGGCTCATTTTCTTCTGGTAGAACTCCGGTGCGGACGTGAAACCAAATGGAAGTCGTTTGAACTTAAACCTCCCGAAAGGAGTAATGAGGGTTGTCAGGATTTGCGATTCTGGCGCTAGTTGAAACTGCCAGAAGCCGGAATTCGCGTCGAGCTTCGAGAAGAAATTTGCGTTTCCCAGTTGTGCTAGGATGTGATCGGTGACATGGAAGGGGATGAAGTTCTCTCTCAACGTACTTGTTCAAAGATGTGAAATCGACGCAGATTCTGTAGTTTCCGTTCGGTTTTCTGACTACGACCATGGGGGAGCACCAGTCAGTCGGTTCTTCAACGGGTTCTACGTCGTCACGTTGAAGCATGTTTTCGAGCTCCGACTTCACCTTGTCCATGAGCGGTATTGGAATCCTTTTTGGTGATTCCAACGAAAAAGGTACAGCATCTTGGCGCAACCTTATCTTGTAAGGCATTTTCACGCAACCAAGGCCCGTGAACAGTGAAGGGAACTCAGTTTTAGCATTGACTGTTCTGTAGTTGGAAGTGGACACTTTATTGAGTCTCTTGACCACACCCAACTTCTCGCTGTCGCGTCTTGACAAGAGAGGGAGTTCGAGGTTCTTCAGGACATAGATATCAGTGGCCACCTTGTTCGTCCGAAACACTATATCAGCATGCAGGACTCCAACAACGTGCAGCTTGTCTTGACCAGGTCCCCTTAAGCACTTCGTCGGTCCAGTCAAAGGGGCCTGTCCAAAGTGGTGATTGTACACAGCTTCGGGATTTACCGTGACGTCGGCTCCAGTGTCAATCTTGAAAGACAGAGAGACATCGTGGACCTTCACGATAACCGTCCATGGTTCTGTGTCCTTGCCCTTGGCGACCACAGTCCCGAGAAAAGAGATGTCTTCGTCTTTGACAATAAGCTCTTGAACAACTTTCGAGCCTAAACAAATTTTCGCGAAATGTCCCGGCTTGCCACAGTTGCGACATATTGCCTTCCTGGCTGGACATTCATTTCTTGCGTGCCGATTTCACCCACATCCAAGGCAGTGGCGATTGTTGGTGGCATCCCGTGTGTCTTGAGTTAGGGCCCTTCTGTGAGAAGGAGGATCCTTTGAGGACGGATAGCCTTTACCCGACTCACGCTGTCGGTAGGTCGAACTTCGGCCTGCTGTCCCTTGATTGTTTCCGACTGCCGGGCCATAGTGGTTTCTGTTTCCAAAGTCAAGTTGGCATATAACTGCACTTTTTCGGACAGTTTGTGATCTCTGACGCCTACAACAATACGATCTCTAATCATCTCGTCGTGCAGAGTGCCAAACTAACAGTATTTAGCCAAAGCGTGAAGATTGGTCACGAATTGTTCAACAGTTTCGCCGTCTTCTTGTATCCTTGAATGGAATTTTGACCTGTCGTAGATCAAATTTCGTCGAACTATGAAGTGGTCCTCAAACGCTTTGCGCACCACATCATACTGCGTCATTCGCTCCTCGGTTAAACTCAATGAAAGCAAGACGTCTTCCGCTTTATCTCCCATAGTGTAAATAAGGGCATTCACCTGTTCGACGCTTGTTTTGCTTGCAGCCCACTGACCATGCGAAATCTCTCAAACCTTCGAATCCACGGGGGCCAGTCTTCTGACATTGAGAAGTCAAACTCTTCCGGTGGCTCATATGTTAGGAACGGAGACGCCATTCCAGTTGGAACGTTGGGGCTCAACCTCAAAGAATACCTTGTAGCTCCCGGCTGATCGGTAGTACCGTCGTCCAGGATGTTTCAGTGACGTGGTTTCGTTTGAAATAAATCCACTTGCGCTGCCACCGTGTTGTGTTCGGCAATAACGGGGGTGGGAACGGACAAATACGAGGTATCGACCAGCCAAATTGAGCACACGAGCAAGAACGTTTATTTTCCTCTTCCTTCATCGCGCCAGTCTGCAGCACGTGCGCCGCTGTTATACGCTTATAGCACAGAAACTAACCTCGTTATAAAAAAGAATACACTGCTAACTTTATAAACAGGCTTCTTTTGACACAAGTTGCTTGGAGTAGCCTACTTTGAAGCCGTTTCCAGGCGAAGCCATAAAAAATCGAACATGGCGTCTCTCAATTTTCGGAGGGTGGTTGTGCCGCGAACGCATCGTGGTCATGCTGGATCGAGGCTCCTGTGCAGCACGCACGAAGCTATGCTCACTTTAAGCGGTATAAGGTGCGAACATTTTAGGGACATTTAGATAACCGTTACCATGTAGTGCGCATCGCACTAAAGGTACAGTGTACTAGAATACTTGGGGTAGCGTTTGGACCGGAGCGGCTCGGCAACGAGAGCTCGTGAGGGCGCGTGTATTGACAGTAAATAGCGGCGCTGTAGTCGGGTAATTCGGAAAAAATCGCGCAGCCCGCCACTTTTGGCGGAAAATGCGTTTGGAGTCGATGACGCTATTGCTTTTTTGTTTTCCCTTTCAGCGGTGCGCGCATGAGTAAGCCGACCACAATTTCATAGTTTCGTGTGTTCGATCAAAATATGTGTTGAATCTTGTGTATTCTGATTTTGCGGATGTTGAACGCTCGGGTAGCGCCAAAATGCCGTCGGCGAAACGACGACAAAACTTTTGCTGCGCACTTGGATGTCAAACAGGCTACATCCGAGCGAAAGGCGTGAAAGCGGCGTCCCTTTTGGGCGTTCCAAAGGATAGCGACGCAAGATATCTTCGGGAAAAGAATCTGCAACGATCGGACAAGCGTCTTGAAGAAACAAGAGCTATCTTCGAGCTGCACTTCGAGCCCAGCTTCATTCTTCGAGACGACGTCCACATATTCGGCGGAAAGGAAGTGAGGATTCCTTGTGGACACCCCACGCTTACGCCAGACGCGGTGCCGACTCTGCTCCCAAGTGTACTCCAGGACCTGAGTGGTGACCCTCCCGCAGGACGAGAGGAAAGGAAGCGGGAGGCAAGTTCACCAGAGCCCATCGTTGCAAAGCGTACGGGGCTCGCTCGAGAAACTGACCTATTGTCACCAGTGGTGAACAGCGAAGCTCCTGCCATGATCCCACAAGGCATCGATCGCGACGCGCTAGGCTCCCTGAATATGCCGACTCCCTACTGGGCTGTTCAGCAATTCAGCAACTTCGACGGTGTTGCTTCTTTGGAGACTGCTCTTGAGCCGAAGTCTAACAAGATCAGCATCGAAAGGGCGCTGTTCATTTGTTTCGACAACTTACCTGATTTGGTATCCCAAGTATATCTTCAGGGCCATGTATGCGCTACATATTGTAACCATGTATGCGCTGCACATTGAAAGCATGTATTTCAATGCCGTGTTGTGAACTATTACAACTTTTACCTTGCCAATTGTTTACGTGTGCTGTTGTTTCCTGGTCTAAAATATGTGAAATAGTTGCTTGTTTTCTTCTTCGAATCTTATAAAGCATTACTTTTTCAGCACACTTTGTCCCAGTTTTTGGTTTTAAGTACAATGTTAAAACGCGTGTTAAAAATTGTCACGGCTTATAAGCCATTTCTTACAAATGCGCGACGGGGGTGGTCCTCGGATGGTCGTAGCAGCCATGAAGAAAAAAATATTTTAAGATGTGATTGTGCAAATGAGCACTATCACATCGGGCACTCTAATATATTGTTAAAAAGGACACGAAAAGGAATTTCAAAACAAATTCAACGATTAGCAAGGATCACCTGGTGGATGTTGCTAAAGCCTCGTTTGTAATGCCCGTCTAGGAAACTTAATAGGTAGCAACGATAACTGTCTCGCCTAGAACTATACATGTTTTGAATCTGACATCAACCCGTCAGCTCTACGGGCAGCACAAGAGAAGAGGGGAGGGAGGAAACTCTGTTTTGTGTGTGCCAGGCGTCGCTATTCTCCCTGTACAAGATTATACAAGGTTAACCCGTTACTCAACATTCACAGAAGTGCAGCTTTGTGGTTAGTTAAGTTGGCCCGATCGTTTGTGTGCTTCGACCCTTCGGTAGCTGGAAAGGCCAAAGCATCCTGACGACGTCAGCCTCGCCGCTGGATGTGACGTGCTCGGTGCTGGCTGCTCTCCGAGCGTTTGCCAGAGTGGGCCGTTTCTAACGAAATATTCAGCCATGAGGCTCAAAATGCAAACATAAGATTGTAATTTACGGATATTGCGGATCATATTCAACCTGTTCTTGAACACGGCGGGTATATTTCAAATTTCGTTAAAGTATCCCTTCAAAATATTTCCATACCCTAATGAAAAATACACCAGGCAATCCTGGTGTGACATCAGAAAATCCTGGTATGACACGAAAATATCTCGTGTGCCAACCAGCAATACTGGTGTATCGAGCACACCAGCCTGGTGTGCCCACCAGAAATGCTGGTATACCCGCACATCAGCTTGATGGGTACACCAAGAGAGTCTGGTGTCACAGCACAAGGGCTCATGTGCCGACCAGGCCGCTAGGTGTGCACACCACGCAGTTTGATGTGACACCAGAGTTGTGTTTTTGTTGACTTTTCCCCCCGTCAGCGAGCGTGCTTTCTATTAGTTTGTGTGCCACCCCGTGCCCCGACGGTGTGCCTTGTTTCCTCCCGTCTTTGTGGTCGCCGGAGGCCCCGCGGCGGGCTCCTTTGTGCTCAAGAAGTGTCCCCCTCGTCCGGAGCACTTTCCCGGGCGGCCTTGAGCAGCTTGGGGCGCTCGCCGGCTCGCATCTTCGAGGGTTTCTCCTTCCCTTTCCGCCGGTATTCTTGTTTAAGTTTGAGAAAATGAAGAAGTCTTCTTTGTGAGTCGAAGCCGAAAAGATGTGTGTTGGTGCGCTTTCCTGACTTCCGACAAGCTTGGTTTGGCACAAGAACAACAAAGAAGGCTAGTAATTATTACAGTTTTTGGTGCCTAAAACCGGGAATTAACGGCCAGATCATGCCTACTACGAGCGAAGAGGGCGTCGACCGCCTGAAGCGAAAGAGGATTACCCTGCGAGCCGCCACAATAAAGATCATCAACAATATTGGCGTCCTGCTGGCGACGGGTTCAGCCGACACCAGTGAGCTCGAAGAAACATTTGATATTCTTCTACTTAAGGAGACTTTCCTGAAAGAGCTGGAGAAGGAAATCGAGCCATCTGTCGAATATGATGCCTTAGAAGAGCAGATGTCTGGCGCGGAGGGGTCCGCGGAACGGATCAGCGTAACCAAAACACGAGTCAACCGCAAGCTGAAAGGCCAAAAATTCCGGAACGACAGGGCGTCCGGTTCATCGACGCAGGGCAGTGGCTCCGGACAAACTCCAGTTGATCACGGAGAACTGCCAACAACAGTAAAGCTTCTGAAGCTTTACTGCTGTGCTTTTTTGCTTTTTTGGATGGAGTAATTATGACAGCAGCGTTGTTGTCAAACTTATCATTGTACCCTTTTTGTGAGTAAAGCAATACCCTGTCAACAGCTGCTCTGGTATCACACTACAACAAAACCTGATGTCCCACCAGAACACCAGATTGTTGGTGTCACATCAGAACACCAGATCTCTGGTGTCACACCAACACACCAGATTTCTGGTGTCACACCAGAACACCGGATTGCTGGTGTGAAAATGTCCCAAATCACATCAGTAAAAAAGTCTGGTGTAACATCAAGTCACACCAGCCCTCGGCCTGGTGTATTTTTCACTAGGGTACCATATAGCACACACGCTTCAGGGTTTTTTCGTCCAACCACCGTCACACTACACGCCGTTTCACCTTAGTCAGGTCGCAGAGCATGCTACGAGCCATCAAAGCAAATCCAAAGCCGTGTGAGTGTCATGTTACCTTAGAGAGCGAACTCAGCGACACGCGCCATGTGCTATGTTCAAAGAGCACGATTGGCCCGGATCGCTCTTTCCATCCGCTGCATCCGGACATAGGGTGGAATAGAAATACGATGTAGCCAAAGCCTACCAGGTGAGAAATAAGGGGCCGATTTTGTTTCCTCATATTGCCGCCCGCAGAGCCGAGAAAGCAACGCTCGGTCACGGTCTTCTAGAAGATTCCCATTCATTCTCGCACTAGTTGTAACTTTCCCTTTGCTTTGTTGTTCTCGAAGTGCCAGTTCATCCTCGCCCCGAGCGCGCGACGCTCGAACTTCCTTCGCCGAACTTTCGAGATAGTGACGCACGGTAGATGAGCAGCTACCCGCGACCTTGTCGAGTCAGAGTCCCGCTCCTGCTCTGTTTCGCCGCCGAATCGCCGCCTGCTTTTCTGCTGCCTCGACGCTCTTTCGTTTATTATTTTGGTTGGCACAAGTCGCCTATTAAACCGTTATTTCTGAGTTCACTGCTCGTCTTCGTGTCACCTCCGTTCGTGACATTTCTAGAAATGTCACGAACGGAGGTGACACGAAGACGAGCAGTGAACTCAGAAATAACGGTTTAATAGGCGAACTTGTGCCAACCAAAATAATAAACGAAAGAGCGTCGAGGCAGCAGAAAAGCAGGCGGCGATTCGGCGGCGAAACAGAGCAGGCGCGGGACTCTGACTCGACAAGGTCGCGGGTAGCTGCTTATCTACCGTGCGTCACTATCTCGAAAGTTCGGCGAAGGAAGTTCGAGCGTCGCGCGCTCGGGGCGAGGATGAACTGGCACTTTCGAGAACAACAAAGCAAAGGGAAAGTTACAACTAGTGCGAGAATGAATGGGAATCTTCTAGAAGACCGTGACCGAGCGTTGCTTTCTCGGCTCTGCGGGCGGCATTATCCCCCGTTTTAAAAGTGCATCGTCCAGATGCAACGTGAAAGGAAAACAGAAATGGCTAAAAAAATTTACGGTGAAACGAAATAAACATGCAGTATCGCAATCCTATCGTGCGTAGAACGGCTTGAGTCGAACGACGTGGACGACTTCGGGTCGTGGCTGGCGGCGTCCTGATGGTCGGGTTCCGTCGGGGAGCACCTCGTAGTTCAAGTCCCCAAAGCGGCGGATGACCTTGTAGGGTCCGAAGTAGCGTTTTAACAGTTTTTCGCTGAGTCCGCGGCGGCGAATTGGCGTCCACACCCACACCCTGTCTCCGGGCTGGAACTCTACGTCGCGGCGACGAAGGTTGTACCGACCAGCGTCGACACGTTGCTGGTCCTTTATGCGAAGGCGAGCTAGCTGGCGCACCTCTTCTGCTCGTTGGGTGACCAGCTGGGCGTCGTCGGTGCCGTCGTCCGTCGGGTCGTGGGGCAGCATGGCGTCGAGCATCGTCGTCACCTTTCTGCCGTGCACCAGCTGAAAAGGTGTAATGCCGGTAGTTTCTTGAATCGCCGTATTGTACGCGAACGTGACGTAGGGCAACACTTCATCCCACGTCTTGTGTTCCACGTCCACGTACATCGAAATCATGTCGGCGATGGTCTTATTTAGTCGCTCCGTCAGCCCGTTGGTCTGCGGGTGGTATGCCGTGGTCCGGCGGTGGTCGGTGTGGCTCAGGCGGAGTATCTCTTGTGTCAGTTGCGCCATGAACGAGGATCCTCGGTCCGTAATCAGGACTTGGGGAGCGCCGTGTCGGAGGACGATAGACTCCACGAAGAACTTGGCTACTTCCACGGCGGTCCCCGACGGGAGTGCTTTTGTCTCGGCGTACCTGGTGAGATAATCAGTTGCCACGATTATCCAACGGTTTCCCTGCGTCGACGGCGGAAATGGTCCGAGAAGATCCATTCCAATCTGCTGGAATGGTGCAGTCGGGGGCGATATCGGTTGCAGGAGACCTGCCGGCTTCGTCGGTGGTTTCTTGCGTCGTTGGCATTCGTGGCACGAACGGACGTAGAGGTGGACAGTCTTCGGGAGCTTGGGCCAGTAGTATTTTTCTCGGATCCGTGCTAGCGTCCTACTGTAGCCAAGGTGACCAGATGTTGGGTCGTCGTGGCAGGCTTGGAAGATCTCTTCTCGGAGACTAGCAGGAATCACCAGGAGCCACGTCGAGTTGCTGCCCCCGAAGTTCTCTTTGAAGAGGATACCTCTCCGGACGGTGAATCTTGGCAGGTCCCGTGAGAAGACTCGGGGAATCGTACCCCCTCGTCCCTCCAAGTGGTCGATCAGTGCGCGCAGCTCAGGATCGTCCCGCTGGAGCGCTGCCATACCGTGAACGCTTACTGCCCCAAGAAAGTGATCGTCGTCGTCGTCGTCTTTGGCACAGCCGGTAGCCGACTCGACGGGGGTCCTGGACAGGCAGTCGGCGTCGCTGTGTTTTCGGCCTGACCTGTAGACCACGGTCACGTCGTACTCTTGCAGTCGTAGGCTCCACCGAGCGAGGCGTCCCGATGGGTCCTTCAGGCCCGCCAACCAACACAGCGAGTGGTGGTCGGTGACCACCCGAAAAGGACTCCCGTACAAGTACGGGCGGAATTTTGTGATGGCCCAGACGACGGCCAGACATTCCTTCTCGGTCGTCGAGTAATTGCGTTCCGCGTTTGACAGCGTCCGGCTAGCGTATGCGATCACGCGCTCCGCACCGTCTTGTCGTTGGACCAGTACCGCTCCGAGTCCTGTATTACTGGCGTCTGTGTGAACTTCCGTTTCGGCTGATTGGTCGAAGTGGCCGAGAATCGGTGGTGACTGGAGCCGCCGCTTCAGTTCGTCGAATGCCTGTTGTTGTTCTCCACCCCATTCGAAGTTCACGGCGTCTTTGGTAAGGTGCGTGAGCGGCGCAGAAAGCTTGGCGAAATCCTGAACGAATCGCCGGTAGTATGCGCAAAGTCCAAGGAATCTTCGGACGGCCTTTTTGTCGGTGGGCGGCGGAAAGGCAGCTACGGCGCGAGTTTTCTCAGGGTCAGGACTTACACCTTCGTTGCTCACAACGTGGCCCAGGAACTTCAGTTCGCCGTAGGCAAACCGGCACTTCGTCGGCTTCAGGGTGAGTCCTGCGGTCCTGATAGCCTCAAGAACGGCTCGAAGGCGTCGCAAATGCTCGTCGAAGTTGGCCGAGAATACCACGACGTCGTCGAGGTAAACGAGACAACTCTGCCACTTGAGGCCTGCCAGGACGGTGTCCATGACACGTTGGAACGTTGCCGGCGCCGTGCACAGTCCGAAGGGCATCACCTTGAACTCATACAGTCCGTCGGGCGTGACGAAGGCAGTCTTTTCTCGGTCCCGTTCGTCGACTTCGATCTGCCAGTAGCCACTCTTAAGGTCCATCGACGAAAAGTACCGTGAGTGGCGCAGCCGGTCCAGCGTGTCGTCGATGCGGGGGAGCGGATACACGTCTTTCTTCGTCACCGCGTTGAGTCGCCGGTAGTCAACGCAGAATCGAAGCGTTCCGTCCTTTTTCTTCACCAGCACGACTGGAGAGGCCCACGGGCTGCTCGAAGGCTGAATAATGTCGTCGTTCAGCATCTCTTGCACCTGTTCCTGAATGGCCTCTCGTTCCTTTGGGGAGACCCGGTACGGCGGCCGATGCACAGGGAGCGCGTCCTCGTTGGTGATGATGCGGTGTTTAGCAACTGTTGTCTGGCGCACCCTCGACGTCGTCGCAAAGCAGTCGCCGAACTCGGCGAGGAGGTCTCCGAGCTGTCGTCGTTCCGTGGCACTGAGCTTGGGGTTGACGTCGAGCTGCGGCGGTGGTGTACTGTGCGGCTGACACGGCGAGGGCTCGTCGGAGATCGCGGCGATTTCGGCGTCGGCCAGGAGTTCCTCAACGTGTCCTACGGTGGCACCTTTCGTGAGGTGCTGCGCCTCCGGTCGAAAGTTCGTCACGAGGACCACAGTACGTCCATCCTGCAGCTCCGTTACGCCCCTTGCGACGCCTATTCCTCTCCCGAGAAGCAGTTGGACGCTGCCCTCCAGAAGGACTTTCCCGCGGGCCACTGCATCGGTCACGACGGGCACCAGAACACTCGACCGTGGCGGCAGGTTCACGTGGTCGACAATGACTCGGACGGCGGCTGGCGTCGTTTCGGGATCCCTCCGGAGGTAGCACGGGCTTTCGCAGCGTCAACCTGTTTGCGCCAAGGTCGATCACGGCACCGTACTCACAGAGGAAGTCCATGCCAAGGATGACGTCTCTCGAACAGTCCTTGAGGACGACGAATTTCACGGGGCAGGTCTCTCCGTGGATGTCCACGCGCGCAGTACAGCTTCCCACTGGTGTGAGGAGATGCCCGCCGGCGGGTCGTATTTTCGGGCCATCCCACGGCGTCATCACTTCTCGAAGGCGGCGAGAGAGCTTCCCACTTAAAACGCCCTCGCCCCGCCCCGAGCGCGCGACGCTCGAACTTCCTTCGCCGAACTTTCGAGATAGTGACGCACGGTAGATAAGCAGCTACCCGCGACCTTGTCGAGTCAGAGTCCCGCTCCTGCTCTGTTTCGCCGCCGAATCGCCGCCTGCTTTTCTGCTGCCTCGACGCTCTTTCGTTTATTATTTTGGTTGGCACAAGTTCGCCTATTAAACCGTTATTTCTGAGTTCACTGCTCGTCTTCGTGTCACCTCCGTTCGTGACAATATGCACACACTTAATGAGCAGCTTAATCACTCATGCTAGTAATTTTTTTTAAAACTAATTCATTGAATTGTGCTCAGTGCCAAGTGTCATGGCAATGCAACACAAAATATGAAGGCTGTATTTAAGCATCACATCTGTAATGAAAATGTATATATTTCTTTTTAACTACAGCCATTCACCAATCTTTTTAATGTCACTCATCGCCAGACAGTCCCTCAATATTTAAAATAATGTACAGCAGCAATTGGAATTTCAAATGCCGTACAACTCACTGTTAGATATCTCAAATTTAATTTACATAGTTTGCACCCACCTATCACATAAACTGAGTTGGCACCTATTTGGTTGCAATAGAAAGCTAGCTGGATTGGGGCTTCCGCTTCCGCTAACAGTCAATGAAGGATAAATTTTAAAGCATGGATACCTTGTTTCTCCGATTCTTCAACATCATCCATCCCTTCAACAGTCTGGTAAAAAATGTCTGGTTTTGGCTTGCCCTCTGTCAGTTCAAGGACGGTCGCCACGTTTCCTGAGGCAGTATTAAAAAAGCGTTTCTGGGCATCAATGCTTGTGATGCGATGAAACACAGCAAAAATGTGAAATAAAATAGTTGATTTTTAGTCAACCTAAAAATCGTAAACTACCATGTAGAAAAACAGGAGGCAAGTAAAAAAGATTCACATTTTATTGTGAGAAACAGAATCGTAATTGCAAAGATGTCAGTGGGATAAAAAAAGGCTCGTGGTGCTTGCTTTTGCCAGTTAATAAAGCTAAGGTATTTTCATCAGTTTTCTGGAAACAGTTTGTTCAAGCACATTTCATGATACTTGTGATCACATTTAGCTTTGCGCGTACATTTACAAATGCTGTTAAGACTTACTTTAAAATAAACAAATAAAGAAAAACAAGTATGACGTACCCTAATTCTCCACATAAAGCCAACAAATGCAGAATGCGTAGTGTTTTTTGTTTGTCCAGTTTCGATAAGATGTGTATCAGCTGCACCAAATCTCGCTCAGCAGGAGGAACATCCCAAAATATAAAGCTATTTGCTCGGTTATCTAGCCCTCCATAAATATAACTAAAGCGCAAGTATTTTCTCATATCGCAGCAATAAAAAAGGCAAACAAAAACTGTCCTATGAAGTAATTTTTTTTTCAAGACATGTTGAACTTGAATAATTCCCACTGAAATGAGCAACAGGGAAAGGACAATGTGCTTGCTCTCTTGTTTTGCTGAAAACTTCCAGCAGGTTGGCAGGGCAGTACCATTTTAAACCTTGTTATCGCATTGGGTATGCTCTCAGATCGAGTTAGCTGACGGTCATAAAGCTGGTGACCATGCTTTCTGTACATACTCATGTGCATGAGGGCAGGGTAAGGTAATAAAATACTTGTCCAGAGAGCCTATAGTTTCTGCCAAAACGTAAGCTGAGCCCTTGGAAGGAAAGTAATAGCAAACTATCAACAACGGCTTCATTTACTGCAAATGTGCTGAAAAAGAAGTGTAATACAACAAAGGGTAAACTGCAACTTTTTTTCTATATCTTCTGCATCATGAAGCCTTACGATGATCTCGCAGAACAGGGCCGGTCTTCGATTTTCCCTCAGTCACCATGAGAACATTGTGCAGGTTTTCCGAAGCAACATTCATAAATCGCTCGTTTGCCTTGACGCCAGTACTATTACGAAAAAACTCTGCAAAGATCTGCGAGAAATATTATTTTCGCATCTCCAGTCTACTTGAGCATATTTGTAGACTGCTCTTTTTAATAAAAAAAGCGAAAAAAATTAATGATTTATTACTTGTAAGAAAATTATAATTGATGTCAGTAGGATAAAAAGGAGACCCATCATGGTGCCAGGCTTCACCATGACAGGACTAACGGCGCGTTTATGCCAGGATTGGAGCCGCAACCGCAAAGCAGATCTGCGAGTTGGGGAACATTCTCCCACACCGCGTCTACGAGCCAATTGGATTTCCCTGCGGGAGCTTCCATTCGCTAGCAGTTTGAATGCACCCTAATGGGGGTGGACGTGGTCATATCAGGGTACTTACTGCTCCTAAAAGCATTAACAACGGTTGGAGTTTTAAGGGTAGTAAGCAACATATTACCTGGTCTGCGAGATTTAGGGCTGGATAGTCGTCTACGATATTGGAGATTGTAGGGTACATGCTGATGTACTCCCTTTGCCCAAAAAGTCCCCTCCATGGCATCTTTCAACATCTTTACATACGTAGCCATTTCCTTCCTTTCTCTTCGGATTGCGTCCATGTGGCCGGCTATGAAATGTCAATCTTCAGTCGAGGGCGACGATGCTTGCAGCTTCCGAAAATTAAAAGGAACGAAGTAAACCAACCTTGAACATAGTAAAAACACTCCGAGATTGCGAAAAAGATAGGAGAGGCAGACACAGTCTCAACTAGCACCAGCTCGTTTTCGCCCAAACCTTCTGTTCATAAATCAACCCTTTTCATTATGTCTACCCTCCACCTGTAGTAGAACATTTTTTCTACATCACAAGTATTTCTCTGAAACATTCAAGAGACAAAAGAATATACAAGCCCGAAATAAATAGTTTAAAGAGCTCAATAATCAGATACTACTCAGTTAGTTCGACACCTCCTAGATCGAAAGGCCTTAGTGTTGCAGGATTCTACCACCTCTCATAGGTCATCGCAAGGCAGACTGGAAAAAGTTTCTGCATTTGCATTCAGCTGGAACACGTATTCTCACCATCTGAACACGAGTTCTAGGCCAATGCTAACATAGCACTGTGCACTTTGTACCCTGCACTGAAATATGATAATTGACAAAGAAAATCAAGTGCTAAGGTTTTGGTATTTAGGAGATGTTAGGCCAACACACACTGAAAGTGTGCTTTAAATGGAGGTATAGCAACATTTTGTGTCGTGATGACAACTGTTCATGGCATGTGCAAATTTATTTTTAAGTCACCTGTTTTCATCTTTGTTTGCCGCTACTTCTGTTCCAAAATGGCGATGCTCTGTGGTGTAACCCTATGCTTTATGTAAGCACTGTCATAAAGCATAGTGTCGGTCATAACCAGAATTTATTACTGCAAAATTGAATGACAGTCAAGACGAGGAAATTGCACCTTAAAGGACGCCTGAAAAAAAAAGATTTCTGAAACAGTTTGGTCGGGACAACAGTGTAATAAGATAAAATTTCTGCAAAAGCAAATTAGGGCAATATTGACGGCGCGAGATTTATTTCAAATTCTGCACGCAAAGTCCATGACGCCACGGAATGGTCATACGCACTTTCCACCTCAACAGATGGTCGTACACTGTCCACCCAGCGCGATGGCAACCGATCCCTCTCTCCCTCCACCCGAACTGCCGAGAGAAAACAAGTGGAAAGAAAGTGACTACCAACTAAGTAGCGTCTCGCGCAAAAAATATTGCTCTAAAAAAAGTTTTTTTTTGCGTAAAATTTATTTTTGGCACGCGTGTCCCAACCAGACTGATTGAAAATGCTCAGAGTCCTAAGTTATGAAAATGCTCAGAGCCCAAAGCAAACACAACTATTAAATTACACACAGCATACAAAAGAAAAAAAAAATTAAACGAAGTTCACAGGAGCAGCTTTGAACAATACAAAACACGTTTCGAAGCCACGATCACAAGAGAAGTTTTACACAGGGCGAGACCAGACTCCGAAGTGAGGACTCAAAAAGCAAAAGTATTACAAGACAAAGCACCTTCACGCTGGGCTCTTTAAACAAGTGTATCGTTACAGCGTTCAATTCCAATTTGGTGATTGCCAACCACGGTTGAAACTATAAACCCTCCCGCGGAGCCAACCAGCATCGGCCGAAACATAGAGGGCCGAAAGACACTCGGAAATTCGCGGAGAAAGTAAAAGCATAAAGTAATGCTTAATTAAACGCGCGCGAGCACTACTTCGCGGCACCACTCAATTTCGTGGACACATGCTCCTACAACGTTTCGTCGACTTTTTTATTTGTTTACCAAGGAGATTGCAATATTGGCTTTATTTCGTCCGCTGCAAGCTTACCAGAACTAAAGCGGACTTACCCAGGCGACTATGATACGCCACAAATGAATTCGCGATCGCCGCTTTAAAACAGACCGCACTACGCGCTGAAACCCTCACTCTGCTCGGGGAAACTTTAAAGGGATCATGAAACGACCTTTTTACTTTTGCCAAGTAACTTTTACATTAAACCTTCAATGTTCACTGAATGCCGAAAAGGCATCCGTTTTATTTTGTTTATTAACTTCTACACGAAAAATGAATGAAATGTTGAAATTTTCTTCCTCTCCAACTCACCGCAAGGCAAGCTGCGGCGTAATTTTGACGGTCGTGACGTCCGCCGGCGTCGGAACCGGAAGTTCTCTCGGCAGTAGGAGAATGGGTGCGTTGGTGGCGGCGAGTTGGCGGTGTGCGGTAGGTTTTAGTGTGCTGATGGCGCTGATGGAACCGTCATATTTTCTGAATCGGCGCCTCTCATCACCGCGATAGCCATGGACACATCTCAGCTGAGCCAAATTCAGTTAGATATGTTGCGCTACAGCGACAGCATGAGACTAGTCTCATTAGCCGGTATGCCTGTTGGGAAGTGCGGCGAGTCTTCCGACGAATACTCCAGTTCCTCATCGAATCGGCGGAGGGCTTTTGGAACCTGCCCGCATTCGCGGAGAACACTGTGAATGTGGCTGTAATCACGCTCGGTGTCAAAATGTTCCGAGCATACACGAATGACCTCAGACCCGGGGTCCCTCAAAATGATGAGCCTGCACCAAGCGCTTCGACGTGGTTCATTGAGTGGCAAGCGGTGAAACTGCAACTGTTTCTTTTTAACCACCAGACTGCAGAAACTGTAATTCGGGCACTTCGGTACACTGCAGCCTTTCGGCATAGCGACCAAGCGATCGATCTCAAACAATGTAAACACTACTCGAGCAGCCAGAAAACGAAAGTCTCCTCTGCGAAGAAAGCGCGACCAGGAGCAAACTCCTTCAGCAGATGACGCTCGTAGGTTGACTGCGAAGGCGCAGTGGGGTCTTTTACCACACGATAGATGGCGCTTGGCTCTGAGCATTATCAAATTTGGAACTTTTCGTCACATCTCCATTTATACTACAAAATGTGGATCTGAATATTATTTAACAAAACCTTTAGGAAACATTCGGCGGCTATTTATTGTTTATGATCGCGGTATTGGTGAGGTAGGCTCTTACTCAATTGGCGACGTAGATTTTGCTGACGTGCAGCGGTTCCGCGGATGCATCGCATTGAAAAGGCAGATAACTTTCGAAGGAAAGAAGGTGTAAAATATTTTTCTGGCTTTCTATTTTTGCGTTTGTTTGGTTTCTTTTCACACTTTTTACGACGTGCGGTGGATGAAGTTCGATTTCAATATCGTTTCATGGTCCCTTTAAGATTGATTGAGAACATGTTTATTTACGCATACCGGATACGACCGTACCTTTCGCCTAAGAGTGTCAGGGCGAAACTTTAATCTCGAGGCGGGACCTCGCACCAGGCCTCATACGAACCGCCACGGTTGCATCAGGCTCGAATCCCTTGGTCGCCGGCATTTTCACGCCGACGATTGAGGTGATATGTGGGGAAAGACGGTTTTGATGAAGCGTCGCAAGGTTGGTCGATGGAACGAACACGGGAACTTTTTGATGAAACTAAGTCGTATTAAAACGTCGCTGCGTCTACGAAATGACCTCCCGGTGTAACATCGCTTGTTTGATTAACTGATTGCCACCGGGCATAGTTTCGAAGTGCTAGGCCTCGTTTGCACGCTAACACGAGCGAGTAAGCGAACGACCGCGTCAGAGAGCGAGCGCCTATTGTACAGGGTAATAATGCCTCTAACGTTCCTGCTGCTCTACAAGTAGCCAAAGCAATCAAAACTCACCGTTCAAGCGGTCGCAACTCCGACTGCCCTTCGACGAGGCCTACACCGCACAGCCACAGGTCGCCGCTTCAGACCAGACATGTGCTCTTTACTTGAAAAATGTAATGGATTACAATTACAAATTACCCAGCCTCAAATGTAATGAATTACCGTTACAAATTACTTTCTCTGAAAAATAACAGATTACTTTACTCGTTACGTTACAAATTACTTTCACGTTACTTTCTCCGTACACTTATCCACAATAAATAGAAATAATTTTGATATTTTTCATAAACGTTCTGCAACACTACGTTTCATTTCTCATACGCCCGTATTATAGTTATCCTTGCAAAAATAAAATATTGTATTTCAGAGAAAGAGTGTAGGTGCACTCCGTTCACCTGTAAGCTGACAAGGCACCGAAAGCTGCAACCACACCCAGCATCTATCTCGCTAGCTTAAGGCCTCCGGAAATGATCCCTGGAATTGTGCAGAAAAAGCTAGCGGTGCGCATGCTCAGTAGCAGCGTGTACCTCCGCTACAAGGTTCGGAGCTAAGTAAGCGATCTACTGGGTGATTCAAGGAGACGGCAGGCTCTTTAAATCGACCACAAAATTCGGTTTCTTAACCTATCGCGCTACGATTTTGTGCAGCGTTGCCCCCAGATGGTGCATTTTTTTGTAATATTTCCAAAGAGCGAACTTACCTGAGGAAAAAGTAAAGAAAGAAAAGGCTTAGCTCTTATGGAAACGCAGCGACGCCACCGGTCTTCAAACAACACGGCGCCGTTTCGCACGGGAGACAAGAGATGGCGCAACAAACGCCGCCAACGAACGAGCATACGGCGCCGAGAGCCGGCGTGTTTAGCAGACGATCCTTTCGACTGAAATGCGGCGCGCGTTCCGCAGGCGGCGACAGTCGCAGAAACAAAAACAGGCGCGGTAACAACAAAGAACTGCAGTTCCTTGTCATCTAAAGACGCCGGCTCTCGGCGTCGTATGTTCGTTTGTTGGCGACAGTTGGCGTCGCGACCGCTTGCGCCATCTCTTGTCTCCCGTGCAAAACGGAGCCGTATTGTTTGAAGACCGGTGGCGTCGCTGCGTTTCCATAGGAGCTAAGCCTTTTCTTCTTTACTTTTTCCTCAGGTAAGTTCGCTCTTCGCAAATTTTACGAAATATATGCACCATCTGGGGGCAACGCTGCACAAAATCGTAGCGCGATAGGTTAAGAAACCGAATTTTGCGGTCGATTTAAAGAGCCTGGCGTCTCCTTGAATCACCCTATATACATCGTTTCACCTTATGATGTACCGCAGGAAAGGCTACAAGCGCGAGCTCCTCGCTCTAGGGCACATCTTGGCGGCACGAGCTCTCGCGCTTTAAGAGCAGCTGCCAACGCTCTGGACTCGCGTTTCTCGCCTTCACCGCGGATGAAGTGGATGAAGTGGATGCTTTCTTCACTTCATCGAAGGATCGCGGCAGCCATTATTGGCGAGGGGACTAAAGTATTCTTTAGGGGAGCAACTCCAGTCGGAGCAACAAAATGCCCGAGGGACGAACTGCTCGAGTAACTGCTTCTAAATAGAGGGCGCTAGGGTCGTGGGGATAAATGATCGCAATTATTCCCTTTACGCACCTCTTTTTTTTTTTTTTTTTTAAGAGTGCTCGCGCCGTTGTGGTAAGGAAAACATGGCGTTAGCCGCCTGAAACATGACGTTTACGCGGTCGTTGCAGTCTCGGCTGAAGCCTGAAATGCTTGAAACGCGAAGCCTACGCATTCTACGCAGCCGTGGCAGAGACGCTGTATACGCGATGCCGCGAGGGGCTAGACGCTTGGTGACGCAGCTATGTGACGCCCGCAGTATGCGACGTCTCATTTCGTGCTTCAGGAGTGCGCAAAAGGCGCAAGTACTTTTCTCTTTTGCATGTCGAACTCGCCGCTTGATAAGGGCGAAGCAGGTAAACTACCAACGCCTACCGCTGGTTTCCGAAGTCGAGCCTTCTCTCGACGTCGCCACTCGGTGTAGACCTTACTCTTGCTGAGCAGGTTCGTCGCCGACGAGGTGGATGTGAACCATGTCATGCATAAACGCTTGCGCTTTTTATACGAAAATATGCTCTGTCATTGCGAACGCTTACGCTGACTCACAAGCTGAATTTGAAGTATTGCCAGCATTTGTATTTCGCCTGTACACTGTTATCGCACCACCGTTACTCACGGCGTCGCAGGTCTTCGTGCTTGCCTTTCAGCGCTGCCGCGGCTCTCCCGACCCAAAGTAAATGTTACTTGTGGTTTGTTACGCGTAATGTATGTAAGCACATATGTGTGAAAAAGATGCAGGAAGCGCAAAGCTGCGCAAGCAAACAAAATTATTTTTGCGACCTATAAAATGGACGTTACATCGCGTCTCTTAACCGAGATACCTGCAACTACTCTGCTTGACGTTATCATCTGGTGGCGAGCTATTTAACATTCTTTCATGCTCCATAATATTTTATGGTTACCGTGCTTTGCCGTGAAATGAGCCAAACAGCTTGCTTTGAATTATCAATTTTGAGAGCGGGTTCAGAGTGTGGCAAGAGGACTCAGTGACTATGTTCGAAACGCAACTTCCTTATCTGCGCAAGAAGCTGGCTTCGTCAATAAACACAGTGCTTGAAAAGCTCGTGTTATAATTTAATTTGCTGCTCCTCTCGTCCCGAAAGCAATGACTTGATCAGATGGGTGCGAAGAAGCTGACTGCTTTTCTTGCGTTAGCTGCTTGCAGACACTAGGTCAGTAGCCCGAGGCATTTGCCTGTCCCAACACTATGCCGAGCATGTTCGGTTGAATCGCGGCACCGTTCACATGTCAAGACCGACAATAAACGGGGCCTCCACATTAACCTTATTGATCTCGATTTGCTGGATTCGGGGCCGCCATATTGAGATGCAGACGAAGGAGTAACGTTGCTTTCCTGCTTTCAGGCACGAAAGGTTTTCCTTTCTAAAGGTACATAGGTTACAAGATCGCCCCTTCCTCTGTGGAGAATTATATATCCACTTTTATTTAAGGTGTATTGTTCAGAAATAAACCTAGTGCGTAAATATATATTCTGAATCATAGTACCTTTATAGTGGACGTCGTGCTTCTATGAATTTTTAAAACATTTTGTGCTTTATTTTTTATATGTCGGCAAGGAAATTTCTTCAGTCTAGACTTAAAAACAGTTTTGAATATTTTGCAAAAAAATTGCCAGTACTTTTAATAATCTACTATTTTACAGTTTATTTACTTATTTACTTATTTAGAGTTTATTTATCAATCTACTATTTTCAGTTTTAGTTAACATTAGGTACGCTATATGGGAGAAGATATGGCACATTGTATATGAAGCGCGATTTAGTGGGAGTGACCTAATTTTGTCAGTACCTGGTGCAACATTATTTTAGTGTTTTAATCCTTCAAGTTTGATCAGTGCATTTCTCTTAAACATTATAGAACTAATAAAAGGCTCTATTCCACTCAAGTGAAATCTTCCTGAGATATTACCTTTCTTATATTCACCCATACTAACAAAAAGTGAGTTCGTAATGTTTGTAAAATATTTTCCGATAATGTTTATTGTATTGAAAATAATCTTGTCTATAGGAGCTTGGGCCACTTTACCTGTAATATCATTGACCGCGTTTCAAATTTTTGTAGGTTATTTCTTAAATTGCTGAGCATGTTCTAACTATATCAACTTTCTTATTTTTTATGCTTGCTCTTAATTTGTTTTTAGCTTGTCTAAACTGGTAGAAACATCTTTTGCCTCGCGTCTTGACAGCTATTGTATATTTATATTTTTAATTTCTAATTATATAAATACATTCAATTATCAAAAAAATTATGTTTTTATTGCATGGTGGCACATGCAGTTTTGTAATAGCTCTTAAAGAACTCCGAGAACAAACTAAATTTAACGTCAGGATTTATATCCTCATATAAGCTATTCCAGTGAGCACTTTTAATGAAAATTAAGAAGTTCGAGATGGTTTCCTCGTTTATTTTACGGCATGAAAAATATTTTCTGGCTTCACTCTTTTTTAATCAGGGTATTTACGCAAAATATAAGCAGGTGATCGCTGATGTCACTTGAGAGGGCCCCAGCTGCAACTTTTCTATCGTGTATATTTGGGATTCATAAGTAGAGTAACGAGGCTCAATTTTAAAAGAATCTGGGGTAGGGCTATCCCATTTGAGCATCCCGTAGGTTACTGTAATATTGGACAGTTTTGTGGAAGTTCTAGTATTTAAATTTATGTCAATGTTTAAATCACCCTTTAATATAAATAAGAGTTGACAAGGAAAAACGCAAAATAGGTAGGGTTTCCCGGAGATTAAAGAACTGGCGGAGGCATTATGTCACGAATAACAAGTGATGAGGCGGCGAATAACTGAGTAAACTGAACGTTTAATGGGGCGAACTTGTGCCCAAAATAAAAATAAAAAAGGAGACAGAAGATAACAGCAGAGCGTCATGAGCGTCGAACTCGCCGTAAGAGCAGAGTCGGACGCTGGGCGAGACTGACCCCGCTCACCTTGCGGAATCGCTTATATACCCTCGTGGGTTTCTGGATCGTTCGCCGTAGAACTTTTGGTGCGTAGAATATTCGGAACTCGATCACACGAGAATGTTCTCGAACTTACGAGAAGGCCAAGTTGAAAGACGAAATAAAAGGACAGTTCGCTAACCGATATCGAACCTACACCTACCGCGCGACAGTCAAGCGCAGTAACCACTCGGCCACGCACGCGCTTGCTCGCCAACGCGCGTGGCATTACTCTATCTTTTAAAATCGCATCGTCTCGATGCGACGTGCCAGAAACGAAAACAGCAAAACAAAAAATAATGGCAAACTATTCAGACTTGTGCAACACAATCCTATCGAGCGAATTACAATACACAATTCAGTTCTATCGATCGTATTACGGCTTGAGGCGCACGACGTGGACGACTTCCGGTCGTGGAGGGCGGCGTGATAAAGTCCGTGTTCCATCGGGCATCACTTTGTGGTTCAGATCCCCGAGTCGACGAAGCACTTTGTAGGGTCCAAAGTAGCGCTTCAGGAGTTTCTCGCTGAGACCCCGGTGGCGAATCGGTGTCCAGACCCACACCCTGTCTACGCGTTGGAAGTGGGCGTCCCGACGACGAAGGTTGTAGCAGCCCGCGTCGACGCGTTGCTGGTCTTGAATCAGGAGTCGGGCGAGCTGGCGGACGTCTTCGGCCCGTTGAGCAACAACGGGCCGAAGACGTAGACAACGGGCTGAAGACATGTTCGTCGTAGAGAATTCTGGAAGGTTCCCCATTTCCGTACAAATTATGCACTGCAGTCTCTAGCTCATAATCTACCTACATTGCTTAACAACATTGTAATGAACCGCATCGATATTCATTGTATAACTAAGAAAACATTGCGTACTTTTTTGTGTTGTTAGGTTAAGACGAAAAAATTGTTCTCTAGTGTCGGTGATTTTAAAAATTTATAGGAACGTTTTATATTGTTTGATTTGAATATTATAAGAAATATTTAGGATTGTTTACATGTGATTGTGTTCCCTGTACATGCAGGGGCACCGGACCCAGTCAAGCTAGCTTCTGTTTGCTTTTTGTCCGGTGTCCTCGGCATAATGTTGCTGAAAATAAAGTTCAAAGTTCAAAGTTCAAACCTCGGCGTCGTCGTTCTCATTGCCAGATGGCTCATGGGGCAGCATGGCGTCCAGCTTGGTCGTTACCTTCCGACCATTTACCAGCTGGAAAGGTGTGAATCCAGTGGTCTCTTGAACCGCCGTATTGTAGGCGAACGTGACGGAGGGCAACACCTCGTCCCACGTCTTGTCCTTTACGTTGACGTACATATATAGAGATCATGAAGACGAATGTCTTGTTGAGTCGCTCTGTCAGCCCGTTGGTCTGCGGGTGGTACGCAGTGGTACGACGATGGCTGGTGTGACTGAGCCGGAGGATTTCTCGGGTCAGTTGTGCCATGAACGATGATCCGCGATCTGTAATCAGAACTTCGGTTGCGCCGCGCCGGAGAACGATGAACTCGATGAAAAACTTGGCGACTTCCACAGCAGGCCCTGAAGGAAGGGTTTCGTTTAGGCGTATCGCATGAGATAATCTCTGGCGACGATTATCCAGCGTTTTCCCGACGTTGACGGCGAAGAAGGACCAAGTAGATTTATTCCGATCAGCTGGAACGTTGCGGTCGGGGGAGCAATCGGCTGCAGGAGACCTGCCCGTTTCTCCGGCGGTTTCTTACGTCACTGGCACTCGTGGCACGATTGGGTGCAGAGGTGGACGGCTTTGGGGAGCTTTGGCCAGTAATACTTTTCACGAAAACGGGCGAGTATTCGGCTGTGACTGAGGTGTCCGGACGTCGGGTCGTCGTGACACGCTACAAAGATCTCCTCCCGAAGGTCGGTCGGGATCACCAGAAACCACGGTATGTTGTTGTCCGCGAAGTTCTCTTTGAAGAGTACACCTTGTCGAATGGCGAAGGTCGGAAGTACTCGGGATTAGACACGTGGCACGGTACTCCCGCCCTCTTCCAGGTGCTCGATTAATGCGCGCAACTCAGGATCGCCCCGTTGAAGTCGTGCCATGTCGTCTGTGTTCAGTGCTTCTAGGAAGCACTCGTCGTCATTGTCGTCGCTGCAGCCGGAAGGGGTTTCGACGGGGGCTCTGGACAGGCAGTCGGCCTTGCTGTGCTTGCGGCCTGACTTGTAGACCACAGTCATGTTGAACTCTTGTAGTCGGAGACTCCATCGAGCGAGGCGTCCTGACGGTCCATGAGGTTCGGAAGCCAGCAAAGCGAGTGGTGGTCCGTCACCACGCGGAACGGGCTCCCGTACCAGTGCGGATGAAACTTCGTGATTGCCCAGATGATCGCCAGGCATTCTTTCTCAGTCGTGGAGTAATTTTCTTCAGCCTTGAACAGTGTCCGCCTTGCGTAGGCGATGACTCACTCGATGCCTTCTTGCCCTTGGACCAGTACTGCGCCCAGTCCCGCGTTACTTGCGTCCGTGTGAATCTCGGTTTCCGCATTCTGATCGAAATGTCCAAGCACAGGAGGAGTCTGGAGTCGTCATTTCAGCTCGTCGAATGCGTGCTGCTGCTCCTCGGCCCATTCGAACTTCTCGGCGTCCTTCGTGAGGTTTGTGAGCGGTGCGGAAATTTTGCGAAGTCCCGAACGAAGCGTCGATAGTAGGCGCAAAGTCCAAGGAATCTTCGCACGGCCTCCTTTTCTGTCGGCGCTGGAAATGCCGCGACGGCGCGAGTCTTCTCGGGGTCTGGACGGACGCCTTTGTTACTAACCACGTGGCCTAGGAACTTCAGTTCGTCATAGGCGAACCGGCACTTTGACGGCTTGAGTGTGAGTCCGGCGGTCTGAATGGCTTGGACAACAGCTCGGAGTCGTCGCAAGTGCTCGTCGATGTCACTTGAAAACACTACGACGTCGTCAAGGTAGACGAGACAGCTCTGCCACTTCAGCCCTGCCAGTACCGTGTCCATGACACGCTGGAAAGTTGCCGGCGCCGTGCATAGGCCGAAAGGCATCACCTTGAACTCGTACAGGCCATCCGGCGTGACGAAAGCTGTCTTCTCTCGGTCCCGTTCGTCGACTTCGATCTGCCAGTAGCCGCTCTTCAGGTCCATTGAGGAAAAGTATCGAGAGTGGCGCAGTCGTTCCTAGCGTGTCATCGATTCGGGGAGTGGATAGACGTCTTTCTCCGCTACCGCGTTCAGGTTCCGGTAGTCCACGCAGAACCTGAGCGCTCCGTCCTTCTTCCTAACCAGCATGACTGGAGAGGCCCACGGACTGCTTGAAGGCTGGATTATATCGTCGTTCAGCATTTCTTCCTATTTGCTCTTGGATGACCTCCCGTTTTTCTATGGAGACTCGGTACGGCGATCGGTGCACAGGGAGCGCGTCGTCCTCGGTGACGTTGCGATGCTTCGCAACGGTGGTTTGGCGCACCTTCGACGACGTCGTGAAGCAGTCGCTGTATTCGGCGAGGAGGTCACTCAGCTGCGGTTGTTTCGGGCCTGGAATCTTGGGGTCAATGTCAAGCTGCGCTGGCGGCGTAATGTCTTGCTGAGGTGGCAATGATTCTTCAGCAATCGCGGCGATTTCGGCGGCGTTCCAAAGTTCCTCGACGTGGCCGACAACGGCACCTTTTGTGAGGTGTTGCGCTTCTTGTCGGAAGTTTGTCATGAGGACCACGGTGCGCCCATCCTGATGTTTAGTTACTCCTCTTGCGACACCTATTCCTCTTCCCAGGAGCAAATGAAGGTTGCATTCAAGAACAACCTTGCCGCAGGTAGCTGCATCGGTCTCGACGGGTACGACAACGCTTGATGGTGGCGGCAGGTTCACGTGGTCGGCAGCGACTCGGACTGCGGCTGACGCTGGTTGGGGTTTCTCTGAAGGTGGAACAGGCGTCCACAGCGTCAATCTGTTTTCACCAAGGACGATGACGGCGCCGTATTCACACAGAAAGTCCATGCCGGGAATGATGTCTCTGGCACAGTCTTGTAAAATGACGAATTTCACAGGGCACGTCTCACCGTGGATCTCGACGCGAGCAGTGCATCTCCCGACTGGTGTGATGAGATGCCCTTCCGGCGGTTCGTATTTGAGGTCCATCCCACGGCGCTGCCACTTTTCGCAGGCGGCGAGAGAGCCTCCACTCAAGACTGAGTAGTCTGCTCCGGTGTCCACGAGTGCCGATGCGTCGAGGCCGTCGATTACAACGTTTAGGTTGTTGGACACCGTTGCAGGGGCGTCGGTGCTATGCGGGGCGTCGGGAGAGTGGGAGCGCTCCGGCGTTCTTGGAGGCTCTTTGCTTCCGTCGTTTTTAGCAACGTCACCTCCAGGCGTGGCCGCACTTAGTTTTCCCGCTGACGCAGGGGATACAGGCTTTCTCGGCGGGGTCGTGGCGCTGGGGATGCTGAACGTCGTGGGGATGGGGAGCGAGCTTCACGGCGGAAAGGCGACACTGGGTAGGGAGAGCGTCGGAGGTACTCCTCGATGTCGCGAGGGCGTTCGTCGTACCTTGGGCGCGGGTCGTTCGGGTGGAACCAGCGTAGCCCTAGTTGTCTGTAGGGGCATCGACGGTAAATGTGGCCGGCTTCACCGCAGTGATAGCAAAACGGGCGTCGATTTGCGGTCCTCCACAGGTCGGTCATTCGTGGCGCTGCTTGTTCGGGATGGGCGTGCGCCCGATCTTCCTTGCGTCGGGAAAACTGCGGCGCTGGAGGTTCACGTCGGGGTGGCGCCGTTTACGTGTGAGCAGGGGGCGGTGGTCGTCGGGTAGTTGCGACGTAGCTCAGCGTCGGTGGTTCAAGAGCGGCGCTGACAAGAACGTGTGGCTGCAGCGCCTGCTGCACTTCTTCCCGGACAATCTCGGCGATTGAGGGCGAATCCGGGCTTGCGGCAGCAGGAAGAAGCTTCCCGATTTTCTCCTGCTCGACGTCCTGGATGATCTCGCGGAGGTCCAGGCCGTTGCAGTTGGAAGTCGAGAGGGCAGCGACGCCGGGAAGTCGCTGGTAATGTGAGGCCCGTGCTTGAAGGGCACGCTCGATGTTTGTGACTTCCTTGACGAAATCTTCGACGGCGGCTGGGGGTTGCGGACAATGCCACCGAAGATGTCATCCTTTACGCCTCGCATCAGGATCCGAAGCTTCTTTTCGTCAGTGGCTTGAGGGTCGGCGCGAGCGACCAGGCGCAGAACACCTTCGACAAAGCTGGTGATCGTCTCGCTTGTGCCCTGGGTCCTCATTCGTAGAATTTCCGAGGCCCTCTCCCTTCGATATTGGTTGGTGAAAGTCCGTCTCAGAGCATCCTTGCAGGCGGTTCATGAGGTCAGAGAAGTTTCGCGATTCTCGAACCAGTGCGCTGGCCGTTCCTTCGAGCGCGAGGTAAAGACTCTGTAGGCGCTGTTCTTCCGTCCACCGGTTGTGCTGGGCCACTCGCTCGTACTGCTATAGCCAGTCCTCGACGTCTTCATAAGGCTCGCCATGGAAGGACACAGGCGTACGGGGAGCGACGGGTAGGACAACGACGGGTTGAGTGGTCATCCTCGTGGTCTTCTTCTGCTTCTGCTGCAGGGGTCCCAGTTCCGGGGATTGGCCTCTGGTACGGCGGCTTGCTCGGGCGACGGCGTCTTCTGCGAAGGGCAGACTTCCGGGGCTGAGCACCTCACATGGCCGGGATGTGTTCGGAGGTGTACGCTCAAAGGGCATAGAAGGCTATACCCCGCACCTCCACCAAAATGTCATGAATGACAAGTGATGAGGCGGCGAATAACTAAGCAAACTGAACGTTTAATGGGACGAACTTGTGCCCAAAATAAAGTACAAAATGAGACAGAAGATAACAGCAGAGCGTCGCGAGCGTCGAAGTCGGCGTAAGAGCAGAGTCGGACGCTGGGGCGAGACTCACCACGCTCGCCTTGCGGAATCCCTTATGTACCCTCGTGGGTTTCTGGATCGTTCGGTGCAGAACTTTCGGTGCGTAGAAAATTCGGAACTCGATCAGACGAGCATGTTCTTGAACTTATGAGAAGGCCCAGTTGAAAGAAGAAATAAAAGGACAGTCCGCTAACTGAAATCGAACCTACACCTTTCGTGCGACAGTCAAGCGCGGAAACCACTCGGCCACGCACGCGTTTGCTCGCCAACGCACGTGGCAATATACTCAACACCTGTCTTCCCGCACGTAGAACCAGGCATGTCACATCCGAATTAATATCAGAAAACTCTTGAACAACGCGGTATTCGATATTATCCTTAACATAAATTGCAATACCTTCTCCTAGTTTTTGCGAACGCGTTAAAGTTTCACATTTGTAGATTTAAAAATTCGGTACTCGGACACTTTCCGTAAGCCATGTTGCGGTGAAAATTTTCACGTCTTACGTAAGGCATAAGGACTAAAAATATATTTCAGAATCATGCTGTTTCCTTTTTACACCTATTCTAATAAAATCAATCAGACAACGCTGTCCTTCCTTGATATGAAAGTGTTGATTAAAATTAGAGATGTTGAAGTAGTCGCAATCGTATTGGCTCGCTACTTTGGGGTAAGGGACTTAACCATAACTAAGAAGAAAAAAGACGGTTTCCCAGCATAGACAGTGCCTATTTAATTTTCGCAAAATTACTTGCGCTCTCAAAGTGAATAGCTGACTCGCCTTTTCTTTTCTCAACTATCAACTTACTTCTCTGTGCCATGCAAACTTGTAGTCGAGGTACTGCGCTTTTCATCTGTAATCGCAGAACAACTTTTTTATTGTGGTGATGTGCTCTTTGAGATACACCCTACCTACACCTGATCTACTCCTCAGTTTGTGTTTGGTTGCAAGTCGTGTGTTTAGCTCAGTTCAATTTCAATAATTTTTACCCATTGATAAAAACATGTTGCTGAGCGCGGCGACCGTCTGCTATTGACCTTTAATTAGAAAAGTAATGAAATTTACCCTCGCCTTTCCGGCGCACACATTTTTTTGTAATTTTTTTTGTTTGTTTTTGTTGTTGCCGTTATTAGGTTAGCACATGTCATAGGACTTCCATATTGAACATTTATTTTGAACACCTTCTCAAGTAGTTGCTGTGGTTGCCAGGTGCTGCAGCTTCTTACCAGTTAATACTATACTGAATACTTTTATGCCTCTTTAATTCCAACTTAAACTATTGCCATGTCGTTTGGGCAACACCAACCAAAACGAGCTTAAAATAGCATTCTACTTCTTCAAAAGAAAATGTTGCGTTATAATGCAAACGTTCCGCATTAGGATAATAATCCCTGGAGATTGAAAACAAGGGGTACAAAGGACAAACACAAATCTCCAGACACAACTAGGTGACTGGTGGGCGACCGAAAATATCCGCCTGGTCCTGGTATCAAACCAGGGACCTCTCCATATCCAGTGGAGCGTTCTACGAACTGAGCTAACGGGTTTTATCAGCTGCCATCAGACTAACACCAACAGGGTTGACCGGCCTGCATTTTAAGGTTATAATGAAAGTGCATTTAATGCAATGGTGCGTGCGAACTGGACATCGTCATTCTTGTCCAACTCACTTGCACATTTGCATTACTTGCATTATCATTGATCCGGAATTTTATCATTCAGAACCTTTCTTTTCTAGATAAAAATTAATTTGCATCGAAAATATGTATGATTAACGTCTACTTTATTCCGCCATTTCTTTTTATCTACAGCATTTATAAATTTCTTGTATTCGACTTCCCAATTAAATAAGCACCAGAGCATCATCAATACTTGTAGAACAGATATAATATAACTAATCCCTTAACAACACATTTTTTTTTACAATTCGTTTAGTTTAGCATAACGACGCTTCGAAATAAATATATTTTTCATAGAACAGATGTACGTATTTTGAATTTCAAGAGTGGATTTACGTTCACATTACACCTAGCCTGCTGAATGTTTTTGATGTGATTTTTTTGTATATATATAGTAAACGAAGAGGGAGAGGGTGATTATTAAATTTACTACATCAAATTTAGAAATTAGGGTCCTCTGTAAGGAACTGACCTTCTGTCCAGCAACGGATGGATATAATGAGTTTCAGTTGTACCAGAACTTGGACAACTTCTCGCCCAACCTACGTTTTAGGCAGTATTTTCACAAACGCCCACAACACCGTTATGTCTCTCTCCCTTCCGCTCCGAAGATACAGTGTACTCCGAAAACACAGCGGAATAAGTATTTAAACCTTTACATAGAGGTTGTCCACCTAGAGGTTTTAGCGACCTTTGAATAAAAGCCGAGCTCCTAAACACAACCTCTCAGTCTCCGAAAACTAGTGCCTGAGGGGTCTCATCTCCAGAGAGAACATTGCTATTAATAGCGAGTTCGTTTCACAAGGACTGACACCGTTCGAGTTCTCTGCCAGAATGCATCACACTCGTGGAGTGTCGCACGGATAATTGGCCTCAAACAAACTTGCCAAATGCACCGAGTGCAACGAATTTAATGCTGCTGCCATCTATGTTGTAAAAGAGTACCGACCTCAAACCGAAACCAATGCATTTCTGTTCGACAAGATGGGTGGAAATGCGAGAGTGCAGTTGCTACCAACCTTCATCTCTAAATGTTGGTCACTGCAACCTGCAGTTTTTATTTGCGATGAATTTAAGCAACTCAGCTGTCGTAGAGATATTTACAGACGGCGAAAATTTCCGCAACCAGCTGACCACAAATCAACTTGGGATTATACTGGAGAAAACTGATGGTGCTGTCCTCGCAGAAGCTTAATCCGTTGAGCATGGTTTTATGCGTGAATCACTGAAAGGGTACGTTTTAAAACTAGTCTGTTGGAATATCTTGCGAAACGTTTCGTTCGACTTTCGATTTCGATCGTAGTTACAGGTGGATCAAATTTTAGCCTTGGTGAGGGCGTCAAGAACGAGAAATTTCTCAAGCAAAACGCGACGCAGCAAGATAGTTGACGTAGATACAAGTTAAACATAATGATGTTGCCCAAGCCTCGGGTAAAAATCACTATATTCAGCTTTCTCGGATGCTTGTTGGATAGTCACAGGTTTCTGCTGGGGAATCTTTGTCGGCAAATGTTAAATTTTTCAGCCGCAGATGTATGGTAATTAAGTTCTCGAAGGCCGCTGATGCGTTTGTTCTGAGCATTTCTTTACACACTGTTATATTTCAACGTCTGTACGGCAACAGAGCGACAAAAAACTTGCTAATAAAGCACGGGTTGTGAATTGCTTCCTTTATAAAATAGCAGACGCTCACAATTCAAGCTCGCGTTTGATACCGTTGCCCGTGGGACACATTTTCTATTAAAAAATCTACTTTTATCCTTTCGTTTCCGCTACACGAATGATACACAGTAGCAGGCCGACACATCGTCGTCCGCTCCCGCTCCTCGCCGGAACGAGGCATGACGGGATTGCATTTTGGCGCACGCTCGATTTTCTCGGTGCAGTGGGTGCATGCATGCGTGGGGTGCCGGCGTTCAAACGAAATCGCAGAGTGCAACCGCTCGTGGAGTGCCGGCAGATACGAACCGGCTCCACGCTGCAAGTGGGCACACGTGGGCACAAGTGCCGTGAAACGAACTCGCTATAAGCCAGCTGACAAAGGCGTTGCTATCGTCGTTCTCAACGCAGAAGATTATATCAAGGAAGGCTTCCGACAGCTAAATCATTCATAATTCTACGAAGAGCTACCTCAGGACCCGACATCGGAAATTGAGTCGGTCGTCCTGGCTGCTTTCTCCGACCAAAAAATTAAAGTCCAACTAACTAACGATATTTTCTTATTCTATTAAGTAATGGCACCCCAAATCGGGCAGTTTTTACACACTACCTAAGATACACGCACAAAAAACCAAAAAAACCGGGAAGGCCTCTTGCATCAGGCATGGGAACCGTTACTGAGCGGTATCAAAATGTTTTGGTTCATTAATCAGAGAAATCCCTCCAACCTTCCCGTCGTTTTTGAGGGATACTAACCACTTTTTCCGAGAGAAAAAGGGGGTGTTGAGGTGGAACTTGATGGGTGGCCAGCGTCGCCTCTCGACCGACTGTGTCGCCCTCTTGCCCCAACGACCGACCCCGCGATGCTTTGGTCTTGTGTTTGCTTGACTCCCTAGATTTTTTTTTCTTTTTTGAGTGTTGCTTTTCTGCTTTATTGACCGACACCGCGGAGCTTTGGTCTTGTGTTTGCTTAACTCCCTCGTCGTTTTTCTTTTTTTTTTTTTTTTTTTTAAGGACGCGGGTGGTTTTTGTTGGTTTGTCGTACGCGGCGGTTTGAAACCCGTGCATAGGAACGAAGCTTCGTTTTATCATTCCCTTCTCTCTCTCCTTTTCTTCGTAGGGGGCGGGGGGGGGGTATTGTGTGCTGACCGTTCGCACTCTGCCATGGCCTGATGAAGACCGGTCCCCACTCGGAACGTCGTCCAATAAACATATGAGTAAACCTTACGTAATCACTTTCGGATCCCTCTCTCTCTCTCTGTCTCTCTCTCTCTATATATATATATATATATATATATATATATATATATATATATATGCAGGTTATTCCACGGAACTTGAGCCGAGGTTTAAGAATATTTTGGTGCAGTTTAGGAAGACGAAACCAAATGAATAAGGTTGTTCATTGTTTGAAGCAAGTCAAGCTATTTTTTATATTTTGCCCAATTAACTAATTAATTAAAATTGATATAATGAACTTCTCAAATATTTAATTTAGAGCGAAAGTTCCGAAAACAATGCTGTAGAGCATCCTTAGAAACGTCGAATTCAGTGTTTTTTATCGAGAGAACTCTAACACGGTTCGGATTTCCGGGCTTAAAAAAAAACAAAATCTGCCCGAATTATGAAACAAACACAAATAAGCGAATTTTCAACACAGCCCAATCAACAGTGCTTTATTCAGCATTCAGGCCTAGTTTATTTAAGCCTCGGCTGAGAGCGCTGCAATACAAGGTGCACATGCGAAACGTCAGGCAATTTTTTTCATAATTCGCCAACCATTTTTCCGGAGCCCTTAAAAAAATGTGTGCAGGTTTCTTGATAAACAAACACTGAATTGTATGTTTCTGAGGACGCTCTACGACTTTGTTATTGAGACTTTTGCACAAAAAGTAATATTTCGAAAATTATTCAATTAATTATAAATAATAAGTTAATTTAGGAAAATACAAAATCAGCCTGACTTGCTCAGCCTGACTTGCTCCGATCAATTAAGGAACTTATTCGCTTGGTTTCATCTTCCTGAAATTTATGAGAATATTTTTAAACATTGGCTCAACTTACGTGGAACGCCATGTGTATATGGTAAGTCATGTCCTGAAAATCGAGTCTCTCGGCGAAACTGTTGATTGAGCTTCCGCTGTTTAATGTTTCTCCCGGGAGCTTTTTTCACTTGGTTATGTATGTAAATACATTATCTTCTTTAGTGTGGCGCCATTGTATTAATGCGTATATGTGCCAAAAAATAATTTGTTTTCTTTGTCTACTCTTTGTTTCTTGCAGCTGCTGCCCATGCGACGGGCTCCCAGACAGCGTCAAGCTTACTTTATCAGCTTTTCGTCGAAAAAATCCTCGTAGAGTACGTCTTGAAAAAAATAAATATATATTTGAAACTGAGTTTTGTGCTTGAGTGTCTCTGGAGAATAGCACCATTTCTACATTTTGTTTAATCCTAAGGCTGAGCGTAACCGAAAGCTAAATGACATGCGAACGCACGTACACACACTAAAAACGAATTGTCACGGTGCACTTTCTGGATCTGATTGGATTTGCTACGAAGAACAGAACCCACAAAAGATGCTAAGAGCAGTGACGTTCTGCTTCTGGTGTTTCTTGATTGGGGCCATCAACTCGTAGCCTCCGGTGCGCTCTGATGCCAGGTGCATTCGCACCCCTTCTTCCTTCTTCTCCTCCGGTGCGCTAGCTCTTCTTTTTTCTTTTGGTTATTTAGCACTCGCCCGCCATCGCGATGGTCTCTGGAAAGCCGTAGGCGCTCTTCCGAGGATATCGTTGCTTTCACGAATAAAGTCACTTTACCCTTTATTGTTTAGGCTTCGGGAACAACAACCTTAGCAACAAAAAAACAAAACAACAAAAAAACTACACTCTAAAAAAAAAGAAAAAAAGAGGAAAACGGTAGACGGAGAGTTTTTTTGTCTTCCATTCACGCGTCCCTATACGGGTCCGAGAAGCATGGAAGGAACAAGACGAGTTCTCCCTTCTCTGGCAGATATGAGGATATCTTCTCCTCGCGCATTTCTCTTTTTTATATTTTTTTTATAAAGAGGCGCTCTGTGTGCGCAGTTTGATAAGCAGACTTTGTGCACCCCCGTATCCCAAAATTGTTAAAGGATAATACCGCCGAGAGCCAACCCTGTAAGTGAACCGCAAGACGTCCACAATACCCTCATTTTCCAAGTCCTCCGAAGACGACGAGCATTTCGGCTGCTTCGCTCATTTAGCCGTCTGCACCGTTTCTACCACTAATTTGAGGAGTTCAAAAAACAAGGCCGTCATATAGAGCGAAGTTCCGCAATCGTACTATGTACACTGGGCATGGCAGTCCCGACGATTTTGGGCCAGCTGGGCGTCGGCTTGTAGCATGCAAGCGGTTCCGGCAGCCGTAGGCCAGATGATACAAGTACGTCCAAGAGTCGAGAGCTGCTGCCTGCCCGTGAAAAATGAGAGTGCGAACTACGCGTAGCAGCGACTCTCGTGCCCAATATTTGTCTGTGCCCCTAATGTACTACGCTCTCATTGAGTGCGTCAACCGATGATCGCCCTGTTTTTGTTTCTCCGCGGACAACCAGCATCGCTCAGACACTAGTGTTTGTTGTGAAAGTGGTTGTGAAGAGCTATATGAACGGTGGCCGATTTCTATGGATTTACGAGTGTCAACCGACGATCATCTGATGATCATCTTGGTTTGTATGCTTGTGTATTACCAATATCGCTGAAACAATGCTTTCTTTCCGGGAAGTGGTTGTGAACGAAGACGCGACCGGTCTCTTGAGTCTCCGTGTGTTTCGTAGAAAAATGCATATGTTCTCTGGTTGCTATTTTATATCAGATTTTAATGTTATAGTCAACCGTTTGTGCGACTACGGTTCCCTATAACAAGCGGATTTCGCATATTGTGACGCTAATATACACCGTAACTGCGATCGTACTATGGCCAATATCGCTGTCGTCTGTGCCTCACTCCGGCCGCTTCCGGTAAACTTGGCTGAACAATACTCAAATATTGCGGAAAGGAGACGTGTCCCTGTCATCAAACAGTGGCGTGTATTAGTGATTGGGGAAGATTCCTACGGCATAGTGCACCGGTATCGTCGGGGTTCCCAAGGCAGCGGGACGCTATCGACTGCGCGTCAATTTTACCAAGCTGAACCAGGTCGTCCTCCGAGAACAGCATTTGATGGCGACCGTCGATGTGTATTCGGGCTACTGGAAAGCACTAGAATCTTTTCGAGACTTGGCGCAATGTCCAAGTTTCACCAAGTAATTCTCTCCGAAAGCTGCCAATAGTGCGAGACGTTCATTACACACTTCAGGCGATTCTATTATCGATGCCTGCCGTTCGGAATTACGTCGGCCCTAGAGGTGTCCCAGCGTCTGCTGTCTCTGATTCTTGAGGGAATTAAAGGATAAGTCAACATGATAGACGACATCCTGATATTCGGCAGATACCGTTCTAAGCTCGACAGCAGACTCCAATTTGCCCTAGAGAGACTGCAGCAAGCGGGGGTATACACTGAATGCCTCCAAGTGCCGCCTCGGGTTGTCTTCCCTCAAGTTCCTGGGTGTGGTATTGAGCACCAACGGCATAGTACCAGACCCCGACAAGGTCCTACGCGATCACGGTAACCTATTTCCTCCAGACATGCAAGACATGCGGCGACTCCTGGGAATGCTGAACTATATCTGACATTTCTTGCTGTGCCTGTCCGCCTCATCCGGGCCAACCTGTCTGGTCCTGAACAAGGACATGGTCTGGACCTGGGGGACTAGCCAAGCTTCAGCCTTCGCCTCGCAGAAGAGGATGGCGACATCCAGCTCCTGCGTGGCTCGATAGAACCCAGAATATCCCACAGCCATTTCTGAAGGCTCCAGATCGTACTTCCAGGGCGCCGTTCTCCTGCAGGAGCAACTTCCGGTGAGCGACGAGCGGTTGCCTCTTTGGCGCGCTCACCAACTAAAGAAAAATCGTATTATTACAAACCTTATTTATCATTTAATTATCACCTTACCCTTACCAACAATCTCTCGCAATTGTCTGGCAATATTGAGGGTGTTTCACAAACGGTGGACAAATTCGATATTGCAAAAACTACGCGTCGCAACAAAAAAAGTACTTGTGTCGTTTTGGTCCTGGGACAGGGGCCTTTTTAGAAATATTATTAAAGTCCGGGATAATTAGATTGTTCATTATTTTTGCTTAATTAACTTCTTTAATATTGTATTTAAGGGCATAATTTCAATTAAAAAAATTGCCCAGCATCATAATAAAAAAACACCAAATCAACAAATTGCAGAAGGAAATTGCTCACCATCATCGAAAAACACTAAATCAACAAATTGCAGAACGATAGAAAACGTTCTGCAATTTGTTGATTCAGTGTTTATTGATGATGCTGAGCAATTTTCTAAATGCAACCATACCCATAAACACAATATTAAAAAGTTAATTACGCAAAAATAATTAACAAATAAATAGGCCGCTGGCCCAGGACCAAAACGACACAAGCCTTTTTTTGTTGCGAAGAGTAGTTTTCGAAATATCGAATTTGTCCACCTTTCGTGAAACACCCTGTATACCGGAATAGTAAGATGTACACAAATCAGTTCTTATTCCAGTTTTGTGAAGTTGTATGACGACTTCTACAGCTTCGCGATTTCGACAATAGAGAATTTTAGTAGATCGTGCTGATGACTACAATAACGATACCCGATACTCCGCCGCAGCCTATGCGCTTGTATGCTATCTTTTTCTGTATCGTTATCGGGGGGATCAAAGGCATCAGAATGATCTATAGTAACTCACGAATATCAAACAACGTCTGCAACGATCAAGCTTTGCTCTATTTGACGACGGGAACTTGTTGGGAACATGATGGGAACTATCGTGGTAGCGTACCTCCATTGGACAACGCTCTCGCTCTGAGTCCCGTACGTAGACTGACGCACAGTTATTCTCTCGAGCTTTTTGGTCTAGCCTGGCTGTAACCAGATGCCACATCCGATTTGACGCCAGCAAGTCGCGTCTTCATGGCACGGGAATCCGAGTGTGAGACCCTTGATGCAGAGGAGTCAGTTTAAAAACAAGCTTCCGAGAACACAACCTTCCTGCCCTCCTAGCTTCGTAGTCGACTTCGGGAATGTGCCCAGCGAAATAAAATAAAAGGGCCAAAACATAGTGACACTCGCTTACACGAGGAAGACACGAAAAGGAAATTTGGACTTTTGGGGTTCCCTCCCGCACTCTTGTATTGGACGCCATCAACACAAAACTAAGCATACATAAGGTATCTCTAAACAAAAACAAACTTCTGGAGAATAATTTCCAGACAATGGAAACTATCGACACAAAGTAGGGCGCGAAAAGAGGCCAACAAAACTGCAACGCCGCTACAGAGGAGAACGCCGAGAAATATACGCCAAGGAGAACAAAACCAGAACAGACCAGGAGGGCTATGTTCGACAAATGCTTCTCTTCTCCAAAGAAACGGAAGTGAGGGAAGTGACAATATCGCGTCCGATAGGTTAGACGTTCAAATCACGAAGGTTCCCTCTTTTGTCATTTGAGCCTCTAGCCAATCCGATGTGATTTCGGCACTTCCGTCACTTCCGTTTCTTTTTAGGAGAAATGAAACATTTGTCGAACACAGCCCTTCAGCTCCGCAGTTTTAGTTCTCTGTTAGATGACACTCTACACTTTTCCCTCGGTCGTCGTTTCCGAGGCAGAGCAGCGACGATGTTGAAGATGTATCAAGGACAATAAAGCGCCCATCTAAAGCCCCGTGCATGGGGCTTCGGGTACTGAATACAAAGCAGTACAGTTAGAATAAATCGACTTCATGCGTGCGGGTCTTAGGCTACACAAAGTCTTGCTTAATGAAAAGAAAAAGCTATATGAATGTGTTCAATCAACAAATAACGTATATTAAGGGAAATGAATGCACGACTTGTTTATTTTTTGTGCTCGAGTGTTTATGCGACAAAGCATATGGGGAGCGTTTATATATTTAACAGGGTACTTTATAAACGAGATGAATGATACCGACCGAGTTTTATGTAATATACGACATAGGACCGTAACAGTTCCAAAGGTGGCAGGCATTTGTTTAACGAATAAAAAATGATCAATTTATCATTGGACACTCGTTTTCTGCAACAAGCTAACCCTTGTACTTTTTCCGCTGGTTGATCTCGGGGCAACTTCTAGGCGATATTGTCTTCTAATTAATTGTCCGGCTTTAACGTAATGTATATCGGACGGTAAGGCTTGAAAAAGTACTGTCGTCGAGTGTATTTAAGCTTCCTTGCAATGTTTTTTAAGCTCGCACCGTAAGTCAGTACACACTCAAAGGCTAGAAACAGTCTTGGATAGTAACATGTTACTATACTAACGCGGTACTGTAAATGTGTTACTTTTTGGTAATCTTTACCTGTAACGAGTTACTTTTTTTTCAATGTAGCTTGAACTGTTCTTATATCACTATTCTAAAATAACGATGAAGGTAACCACGTTGCTTTTGTCGTATTTTCCAGTTTCTTGATGAATCCGATATCATTCAAGGAATACAATCCAGCTATTCCTGGCAATCTAAAAAAATGTGTTCCGATATTTCAAGTGTCAAGAGGACCTTGCACAAACTTGTGAATGCCTTCATTTTCGCCAGTCACGACTCAAATGTAGCCGCGTATAGATAAAGTTATTATAGTATAGATAAAAATTATTTAGATATCTTTACGCACGCGCGTGTACTTTTTGACTGGACACTTGCAGCTTATTGTCTTGAAGCAATACCACATAGAAGACAAGGCCTGCGCATGACGTCATCGTTAGTAGATCCCGGACCCGCCCCAAGCGGCAAACAGGCTGAAGATTGACGAGAGTATGGGCCGCGTCACAACTGCGTCGCATTCACTGGCGGCCACAGCTGTGTGCGCGACTGCTGAACGCGAGTTGGTAGCGAGTTTACAGTTCATTTGCAACGTGCATGCGGACACTCCCTTGGCCAGGAGCGCGAGCTAGCACGCACCCCTGGCTTTGAGACGTGCATTTTTAGCGCGCGCGCTCGTTCTGCGGAAGAACGCTTCGAAGCAGCGGCCTCAAGCTCTCGAGCTTGCGGCGTTGGTTGCATTCTCTGCTTAGGAATGAACGGAGTGTAAACAGCGCCCTCAAAAATGGCGTCCAGTGTCAGCGTCCAGCAGAGGGCTTTGCAGCCCTTCGAACGGCAGTAAGGCATTTTCACACATGCATTTGACGCTCCACGTGAACGTCTCACTTCATCGTATGCTATTGCAATATACACTCGGCGTGGGCATCTGTTTCATTATCTGCTACGCAAACGACTGAAGCAGGCGATGGAGCAGGCGATGGAGCAGACGATGGAGCAGACGATGGAGCTCATCCGGGCTAGCTAGGGGGCGCTGAGGGGATCTGCTAGCGATGCCGTTTAGAGGAGGAAACGCGCAGGCCTTGAATTCTAGGTGGTGTTGCTTGAAGCACTATCTATGTTGCCGTTTCTTTTTTTTCCTGTGGAATCGCATTTTTGTTGCATGAATCAACGGCGAAACATTACTTGCTGAGGGTTCTGGGCATGTTTTGTATTCTGATTAACGCCACTTCTCCGGCGTCATGCGCCTAGGCAAAAATGATTGCTGCTTGCACGGGGTTTGTTCCCGGCTTGCCGGGGACGAAGTGAAATATGTCTTTGGACTCCGCGAACCCAGCGCAACTATCTATGAGCCAGCAAACTTCTGCCAATTATATGGATGTTGGTGAGAACCAAGAACTATCGTGCCTGGTGTACAGAGACTACTTTGCTGTAGTGAAGGTGGTTGCTAACAACTTGAACGCAGTGTGCAAGCTTTGCAACAAGAAGCACTCCGCCAACAATTCTTAGTTAATGAAAAAACGGTTAAAGTACAGGCGAGCTGGTGGATATTTACCATGTTCGAACTTAACCCGACACTGGGGTAGAAACAGAAACTTAAAAGTAGAGGGGACAGAGACAAGTGAAGAAGAGAACGTCTCAAACGCAGCTAAAAGATTTATTTAGTCCCACATCCTTATAGAAGGAGGTAAAGATATCTGAATAATTTTTTTTTATCGGAGGTGTATCTGAACTGGTCGGACTCTGTTGTGTTTGATCGAATTCAAGGTTTTGGAGAGGACACGTGTTTTGTGAGGCGTTATGTGGATGATATTTTTGTGTGCACCTTCCGGGATGACCTGTTGAACGGTCTCGAGCATTTGATAAGATCAGCAGCCCCTGAACTTCGCTTCACCGTAGAGAAACCGGAGAATGGAGTATTACAATTCTTGGATGTGCGAATTCACACTGATAAAGGTCTCTGCTGGGAGTACGGCAAAGAAAACCCGAAACCTGTTCTGTCAAAAAGGAGCTGCCATTCGAAAACGGTGAAAGCGGGAGTGGTAAAGTCTTTGATCAGAAATGCTCTAGACCGATCGTGCATACATTTTATCACAAATTCGTTGGAAGGTCAATGGAAGAGACTAAGAGGGGCAGGGTATGAAGAAGAGTTCATGAGAAGGAATTTAGATGTACACACTAAGGAGAAAAAGGAAAGAGAAGACACGTCGAAAAGACGGATTGCTGTGATCCCGTATTTTCATGGAATTTCATATTACCTGAAGGCGTGTGTTAAGCAGTTTGGAGTGGAAACAGTTTTTAGTTCTGATTTCAGGTTAGGTAGATTAACTCCTTTTGAAACTGAATTGCATGAGTGCAGGAAAGGTCACCTTGAAAAATCGATCGCTTGCAAGAACAGTGTAGTGTATGAAATTCCGATGGCGTGTGGCTTTGCTTATGTAGGGCAAACTTCGAGGTGTGTTAATGACAGACTAACAGAACACAAGAGAAATGTAAGGATTAACGCAACTAACTCTGAAATAGCTAAGCACATAAATGAATATAACAATTGCACTGCTTTGTGGTCAGAGACGGAAATAATACATAGAGAAGTGAATGACCGTAAAAGACTGGTAAGGAAACAATTCGGATTAATCAATCGGTAATTGTATAAGTCAGGCATCGTTGCAGTTGGGGAACAATGCTAAAGCACTTTTGGGACTGTAAACAGTTTTTTTTTTGAAGGGTGAAGTGGTTTTGCGCTTGTTAGAGTGTGTCCATCAGTATCTGTCTGTTGTGGTTATTGTCCCGGTTTGGATATATTCTTCCCAGTTTTTGTGTTCGCGGAGATCGTTGGTCTTTGTACTCAAGTCTGGGTCTTGTTGGTTCGTGGGTGTAGTGTCAGTGACACACAAAGGGAAGGGAAAAAGAAGGAGAAAACTTTTTTTTTCTTTCCGGAGAAGTGGAGGGTTTGCCCCTGTTCGTAGTAGTTGCTTGAGGGGGCGTCCCATTGCCTTGTTATCTTTTAGATTTTTTTTTGTCCTGGTGTGTTGTGCCTTTGAAAGGGGCATGTTGAGTGTTTGTGTTACATTGTGGTTGTGAGTATATAAGGATGTGGAACTAAATAAATCTTCTAGCTGCGTTTGAGACGTTCTCTTCTTCACTTGTCTCTGTCCCTTCTACTTTTAAGTTTCTGTTTCTACCCCAGTCTCGGGTTAAGTTCCAACATGGTAATTATTAATGTTCAAATCAGAAAAAAACACCTATTGGTGATGTTTGCTGTTTATTTTGTTCGTATACTTTTTCTAAGTTCGCAGCTGACCTATAAAGTTCCAAATTTCCGCTATGATGGAAGCCCGACTGATTTGTGTTAAAATCTGTTTTTTGTGCACAATTATTTGTTCGTCATGTAATTTATAAAAATCATTATTTCGCGTTTGCAGAGGTTGACACCCGGAAGCACTAGTGTGGTTCTTCAGCACCTTCCCCACCACAACGAAGAAAACTGGAAGTGAAAATTAAAACTTTATGACTTTCTTTCCTCCGGAAAATCGTTCGACAACGAGTTCCACCTTGAGCGGTATCGGAAAGTTTGGTGGTCAACTTTATTAGATGAAACGTGCCGTGCTTTTCATTGTTGAGAACAAGACATTTCAAGATCCTGCACACGGCTGGAAACCAAGTCGAACTCTTATGACCCAAACAACTATGGTAGCTCACGTCGACAGCATATACAAAAAAAGGAAAGCTTCTTTGGTCAAGGACCTTGAGGAAACTTCTGTCGTTTGCTGTACAGCAGCCAGTTGGGCGGCAGAAATCAGCATGTTATCTGAATTCCTTACTTCGTCGTAGGAATCAAAGTCGCTTTAATTTTATGTATTTTAATAAGAATATTTTTTTATTTATTTTAGAAGCTTCCTTGGCCTGAAAGGTACCTTGACGGTGAAAGCTTGGCCAGATATTCTCCTGCACTGGCTTGCCGGCGACTCCATGGCTGCCATATATTCGACAACCTAGCTTATCTGCGTGATATCTTTGCAGAATATAAGCTCAAAAACAAGACCTAGGCAGTCGCCACCGACAATGGCTTTAATTATACTAACTTATTCAGGTAGGCTGAACTTGCAGTCAGAAACTCTGAACGTTTCTTTTTTGTGCTCAACATTGTGCGCTTGTGGCTTGCCTCTGTTTTCTATGCACTTCGGGGACAGTTAAGATGACAGTGAAGATGAAGGCGGTGCGGTAGCCCCCTTCAGCACCAGAGGTGCTAAACGGAGATCGTTATGAAACAGCTTCTACGGATGTAATTCACTTCTCATTGAAGGCTCGCCGGTCACGCTTTAAATCTTATTGCAACCGCCGACGTTGAGAAGGCGTACAGTGATCGTTTTTGCTGCAGCATTATAACGGTCGCTCTTTCTAAACACAACTATTTTTGGAACAAGCAAGGACAGTCTGTCCCTGCAGCTTAATTCATCAAGGAGAAATTAGGAAGGTACTTTCCAGTTCCTAACATGACGAGGCAAAACGTGCTCTACGATTCCTTGAGCTTCTTCTAATACACTTCAAAATTCCAGATCGACGCTCTGTGCGATGCCTTATCGTTGCCGCGACTCTAAAGGAACATTTCTTTTTGAACGCTGAGTACTGTCAGGTACGCTCACGGCGTTTATTTTCAATTATTCAGGGATATAATTTGCTATACTTATTTATTTTATCAGAGAATGAAAGGAATCACCAGAGCCCTGACATCTTACAATAAGAAAAAATACATGTTCATGGGAGCTCTATTGCTAACTATGCAATCCCTCTCGCGACACCTGTGTTCACTGCGTGAAAGTGCAGATCAAGCTGGTTGTCAAGGGAAGGAGAGTTTTATTTTATGTTTCTTATTCATGCCTTCTTGAATAGCTCACTCTCAGGATATGGACATACTCTGCTTCACCTTGCGTCCCTCGGAATCGAAATCTGGCATATATTTCGTTACGTTCATAAAATGTTCCCTATTTGGAGGTGCTGATGACCTCAACTGTGGCGAAATTGTTCTGGCTGCCGTAGTAACCCGAAATGTAGGTTTTCAAGGATGTAGAAAAACGTTTAACATGATTTCACACTGCGGGACTTGGGTGACGAATATGAATTAGAAGGCGCTGCTGCCAGCGTAGAAGCAACATTCACAAAAATGTCAACCGACGCTGATGACAAACATTATTTATTTGAACTACGTCCCCACGTTGTGTCTTCCAGTGAGGCGCAACGGCGGAGAAATGAAACTTCGAAGGAAACGGCACTGTGTTGCCTCAACGCGTAACCGACAATCAAAAGCTTGTTTCTGCGACACAACACACCAATTCCATTCAGCGCCAGTTGAGCGCTTGTTTACCAAGGGCAGGAATGTGTTCGCCATGAAACGAGAGAAACGTTCACACATTAATTTAGGGGAGCAACTACTCCTAAGTTACTATGCAAAGTAAAACGCCTACTGTATGTTGGAACTTTAGACAACGGCATCGGCTTGCCTCTGCAGAGACCATCGAGCGCGAGGGTAGGAACTGAACATTGTACCACAGCGGCCGGATGCAGCCGAGACAATGAACAGCCGGGAAATTGGAGACGGACAGAAGGAAAACCAGGAAAGCCAGGACACTTTGCCTTGTGTATGTCTTCAAATATTTAAGGGTTGTTGATTTATTCGTAGTTATCGAGTCTTGAAAGGGAACCATGTTAAATCAACCTGAGACTGGGGTAGAGAAGAAAGATGAAAACGTAGAAGGGCAGAAAATAGACAGGACGACGTCTCAAGACGTCGTCCTGTCTATTTGCTGTCCCTTCTACGTTTTGATGTTTCTTTTTCACCCCAGTCTCAGGTTAATTCAATATGGTTAATATTCACCAGCTCGCCTGCAACCTTACGTATTTTTCTTGAAAGGGAAGTTAAGGACAGATCGCAACACTAGAAGTTGGTACCGAAACCCGAGAAGAAACTGCTGCACTACAAATAAAGCCGACGAGCAACGTATGATCGAAATCGACAAAGAGAGAAGGAATGTAAATACTGAATGAGCGAAACCTGGTAATCGACGGCAACATCTACGATAGACCGACACAAGCAAGCAGCTCTACAAGCCAGGACTGAGCGGTAATAAATGTCCTAAGAAAACGATAAAGGCATCGAACGTAAGTAACGAGGCTTCCCAGCCAAGCAGAGTTTCATTACAGTCAGCTACGTCGAACATCACTGATCTCGATATTTTGATCGTGTGCCTAAGCCTCGCTCGGGACCAACTCAACCACGTAGATGCCGCGATAGAGTCTTTGATTTCCGAAAACGAAGCAGAAGCAGAATTCACGCAGGTGGTAGAATATTCTGGCAAGATCATCACGTGCCTAGCGAAGCTCAAAAGAATGTGAAGAGCCCGCAGGACAGCCAACTAACAAGCGGGCATTCGAACGAGGAATGGGGAGCAAGAAAAGTGACTGCAAAAATCAAGCTTCCAAACTGGGAGCTCACCAAATTTAACACACACAAAAGAAATTGGCAGCCCTACTTGAAGCGATTTCACATCGCCATTTATTAAGATCCGAACCTATCGCTGTCATAAAAATTCAACTACATGAGGTTAGCCCTGGCTGGAGATGGAGCAGCCGCCAGCGCAGGACTGCACCCAATCGCTGAATGCTACGTCCACGCCATCGAGGCGGCTCGGGAACGAAGAGGAGCTGTTGCAGGACCTGATGAATGGGCTCAATGACATCAATAAGGTGCCGTCATCGCGCAGCGTCGAAGCTCTGCGGCGTTTCTACAACAGTGCCCAGGCGCACGTCCGGGACCTTCGGGCGTTGGGTTTGACGGATCAGCCCTACTGTGCCATGCTCTACGCGGTCCCGCTTCGGGCGCTCCGGACTACATGAGGCTGGAGTTCAACCGAAATAACTATTCGGGGACCGCCGAAAACGCCACCACCGGGGAATATAAGCAACCTACCTTTGCTCAGACTCAACAACGGAGCCAAGACCCATTAAGGAAGTGCGCGCTCTGCTTAACTTTCTCAAGATCGAGGTCGAGAGCTGGGACAAAATATCCAAGGGACAATCCGATGGCGCCGGCGGTAACCTACACGTTGTTTTCCTATGAATGAACTGCCCAAGAGGCCTCCAAACTACGGGAAGACTCTTTACTCCACCGCTACGGCCTGGCATTGCAGGATGGACATCATGGAATGTTTTCTTTGCAAGTCGAAGGCGCACAGCACACCAGACTGTAACGCAAAGTTATGAAGCATGATGTAAGGCGCAAAAAAAATACATACACAAGGAAGAACATCCTCAGCCTGTATAGAAGCGAAAAGGGCAGCAAACCGTCTGTCCTTCTGCGAACGGTGATCGTGTGTGTGGAAAGTAAAAACAGAAGGAAATGGGTCCGCATTCTTTTCGACAGCGGTAGTCAGCGCTCCTTCATTACAGAGGAGCTGTCGAAAGGACGTGATTGCTATCTTCTCGGGACGGAGGTTCTGAACGTCGAAGTTTTCGGCGGAAAGACTAGCGAACAAACATACCGCAGAGTTGAGGTAATTTAGTGTAATCATCACAACGACCAGCCATACGAGGTAGACGTCCTTGAGGCGTGTTCTATCTGCGAACAAGAGCACCCAAGGCCGGATAAAGACAAGCTTCATGATATGGAGGAGCTCAGACTAACGGTGGATGAGCACCTGAACGGACTGGAGCGCAACGGGGCAGGGATCTTTTTGGGATCGTATCACTACTGAGGATGCATTACGGGAAGAGTCAGTCAACTGGATGAGAACCTGACGGCAGTGGAGACCGCTATTGGTCGGCATGGACGCTCCAAGTCGACTTCAAATGTTGTGAGCTCTTCTGAAGTGATAGTCCTGTGAACTTCTGTGAGCGGCCAGTAAAACACGTCCGTCCTGACAGGTTTTCGGGAGCTCGAGAGTATAGGTGTCGTGGACGGAAATGTTCAGGTTCACTCCGACAGCGGCGTCATACAGCACTTCGAGGGAGGCGTTGCCAAGTCCGATCGAAGGTACGAAATGAGCCTCCCTTGGAAACCTGGTGTAAAGATTGTTTGCTATCGGGTGATGGAATGGCATATACTAAAAAGCATTGAAAGTGGCTGAGCAAAAATACTGAGCTCATGCAGATATAAGATCAGTCTGTTCAACTTTAAGGCGAGAACGGAATGGCTGAGATGCGTCGAGTGAGGAGAGAACTCGGGTGACCGCGTGTACAACATGCCTCACCAGGCTGTTTTGCGAGAGGGCAGCAGTACGAAGAAGATGATAATCGTCTTTCGGTGCATCTTCACACGGACCAAACGGCAAGTCACTAAACGACAACCTGGAGAGCTGCCCGAGCCTTAACCCGGACCTTGTTAGCATGCTTCTCAACTTCAGTCAAAACCCGGTGGCACTGGTTGCGGAGGTCGGAAAGGCATTCCTTCAGATTGGAGTAAACCTGCAGTATCGCAATGCTCTACGGTTCCTCTGGTACAAAGAACCACCTCAATAAAACTAGATAACCCCGGAGGTCCATGTCTGGCCTATGACCAGAGTCATTTTCGGAGCCACGTCCAGCCCTTTTCTGCTAGCCGTAGCCCAGCGACATCATTTCAAAGAAATGGAGAGCGTATTCTCAGAAAGAGCGGAGCTACTGAGTAGATAGGTCTACGTTGACGACCTCTTGGCGGGCGTGTAAAGCGAAAAGGACTCCCCGACGTTCAGTAGCGAGGCGATCGAGATATTTAGAGCAGCGGCGATGAAGCTCCATAAGTGGGGCTCCAATAGCTCAGCACTGGTCAACATGCTTGAAAAGAAAGGTTCCCATAAGAGACCACTGGGTCAACAGACGGGTGTGTCGAAGATGCCCGGTCTGACGTGGAAGCCGAACGAAGACAGCCTCTTCATTTCGGCGAGAATACGTGATTGAGTTTGACCGCAAAGAAGAAACACCAAGCGTGTCGTACTCCAGACGACGGCACGCCTGTATGACCCCCAGTTTACACTCCCCCTTCATGGTGCGAGCCAAGATCTTGTTTCAGGAAATCTGGCAGCGGAGCCTGCGCTGGGACGAGAAGATACACTGCCAAAAAAACTGATGAGTGGCTGGAACAAGTGGTGCAAAGAGCCCACCACGGTTCAGCGGAACGTTCTACGACAGCGAGCTGAAAGGCAACATTATACAAGGAACGTTGGACGTGTTCTCGGATGCCAGCACCTCCGCATACACATCCATGATTTTCATCTGCTCAACGGATAACACCAGAGTAAACACTGCGACACTCTTGCTGGCTAATTGCCGCCTGTCGCCCCAGAAAGATATCTGTCTTGCGAGATTAGAGCTCATAGCCAGCTTGATTTGATTGAGGCTGTTTAAAGGGGCACTGACCCCAAATGGTATATTTGTTTTTGTTGTCAAGAAAAATTCAAGTTGCAGTAATATACACTAAAAAACTATACCAGAACGCGGACACAAACATTCCCACGCGCGCGCGCGCCTTTTTATTTGTGGTGTTTTCTCTCCGGCTGTTCACCTCCTTTCTTCATTTTATTTGTGGCGTAATAGATTATTACGTTTAAAAGATCTGTGAGCGACATTTTTATAATATTTAATAACGGCATTCGTAAAACATGTTTTTACTTAACGTAATTGTGAACGCACACGTCTCTTTTTATTGCAATTCCAAAAATCGGAGTAATGTGTAATGTCGCCTCCTGGCTTAATTTATCCTCAACTCCGAAAACTCGGCGGCGCTAGACGCATGTAGCACTCAGGGTGATCGACGAGTCGTGGAATCGGACGAAGTTATCTTTTTTAGGTGCCCGACGACCTCTCAGATTTCTAAAAGGAAATCGTAAAATCGTCAAAACAACTGTGCTTTGTGTCAGTGTACCGTAGTTTCGATTGTGGGTCCGCCGGGGTAGTCTTTCACTCAGAACCGGCGCGACGTGGGTCCTCACGTCGCTCACAAAAGTTCACTGTGCGTTCTCCTCGACCTCACACCATTTCAAAGAATTTGAGATCGCTGATTGACCCGTAAAATAACTTAAAACTCGAAAGGGAAGCGTCGTCTGCCCACAGCAATAGGCGGCACGCACGGAACGTTTGATCGCGGGACGCGGGCGAACACGACATGAAGGTGTGATAGAAACACGAGTTGCAGGAAGACTCATTATTTGACGTCACTGCACTGGCTCGGATCGCACAAAATCTTCAAATCCGGCTTTCTGAAAACAAAAAGATTTTTTACTTCACAACTACTGAGTTCCCAAGTTCAAAATCTTGAGTGGGATGTCCTGCCATCGTTTTCATCATTTCGGATGATAACAAAAAATATTATTTTGACCTGTCTGTGCCTTTTAAGTACGGAAGGACACACCTCGAAATCAAAGTGGATGAAGTCCACTTCCGGACGAACTCCTAAATTACTCTGCATTCAATTAGGGAAGAGCAATACAGATGGAAGACGTTCGTAAAAAATAGAGTGCAAGAAATGTAAGCAAACTGCAAGGAGTCAATGTGGCGCCACTGCCAAAGAACGGAAAGTCCCGCCGACATAATGACTCGAAGTCTGAACGCGTATCGACTGCTTTCTGCACCGCTCTTGTGGACCGGAACAACCTGGTTACTACTACCCGTGACAGAGGGGCCTGTGGAAAATGACAAAAAGCTTTCCCATGACGAACTCGAGGAGCGTACTCCGAGAGCAGAACTCTTCGAGGTAACTGCATCTGCACCGGAAACGTTGCTGGACATGTCAAGTTTCAGCTCTGTATTTAAACTCAACAGAGCGAAAACCTGAATTTTTCTGTTTGTCTATGACCTCAGTTCGCCAGAAAAAAAAATGATGGGGCCACTGACGGCGAGGAGATGCAGGTAGAGCACCACCCCATTGTACTACCTAAAAAGCATCGATACTCAACGTTGGTGACTGTCGACGCCCATCGCCAGGTACTGCACGCGGGCGCCAGAGACACTCTGGTGCAGCTGCCCGAGAAGTACTGAATCCTCCAAGGTACAGATTTTTGAAAAAACCGGAGGCGACGGACGACGAAAAGGGGACCACACACAAAATGTATCAAACGCAGCTACTAATCTTTAATGGCACAGTCATTTATATACCATATCTCCCACAGGTCTGCGGAAACTGCACACGCCACTGGGACTTTGAGCCAGGGTACATCTCGTCTTGATCTCAGTTCAAACAACCGCACTCAGTTCGTACAAAGCATTGCATACAATCTCCATTGCCACAAACCCCAAGTTTGGACCCAACGCACCACACCTTCATACAAGCACCAAGGCCTCACCCGCATCTCGTACAAAGGCCCCACACTGAAACTAATAAACCGACATCGAAAAAAAATACAGCAGCACAAATGTTCGGGTCGGTTCGTCTAGTCTGATCGCATTTCAAACCTCCGAACTCACTTCGTACACAGCATTGCAAACAAAGCCCCATTTTCACAACCCCCAAGGTCGGACCCAGCGCACACCTTCACACAAACTCCAAGGCCTAACCTGCACTCGTACAAGGGCCCCACACAAAAACTAATTAACCAACACAAATAAAAAAAAACAAATTACAGCAGCAAACATTTCCGGGTCGCTTCGTCTAGTGTGATCTACGGCTGACGTATACAATTGCTTACAGTCGTGATTCTGATCGTCTTTTTCAACACTCTTTTTGTACAGTCTTTTTCTTTGCTCAAAAGAATAGTAGATCCCCAATCCGGCAAACAATTACTGCACTCATGTACATGTTTAGCAATCTCAGAGTTTGGAGACCCGTTCTAACTTTTTACCTGCCCTCATGTGTTCAAGCTGTCCCTCATTCGAGCATCTTTTTGTCTGGCCCACGTAGGTAAAACCACAGTCCATTGGAATATCATATCACCGACGTGCCAATCATCGGCGGCTTCCCTGTGTCGTTTTTGACAACCCCGCGCCCCACCCGCGAACGGCGTAAGCCTGTTCAACTTAAAGCCTGAAGTAAAACCACCTTTACCGTGAATTTCCCAGCAATCGCCAACAAGTTGTGCGAATATTTATGGAAAAAAGGAATGCACACTACCCTATCTGGTTTCTCCCTTTCTTTCTTCACCTCTCTTCTAAGTCTCGCCCCCACTTCCTCGCGACCCCCTCCACAATGTTACTCTTATAACCTGCCTTCTTTATGCGTGGCAATTGCCTCATAACAGCTTCATGCACTTTGTGTTGACAATATTTTTTAAGGGTTGTCTAGCAGAGACATTACTAACCCTTGCTTAATCAATTTTGTATGACAACTTTTTTAAGGCAACAAAGGTTTGGCCCCTAGCTTTTCATATTCCCAGCACAACGCGTCCACCGTTTTCAACCTAAGATCCAAATACTGCAGCACCCATTCATCAGGCTCCTCACTGCTAAAGGTCAACTCAGACGCTGCTTGTACTATGAAACCTTTGATCTTAGGTAGTGCTCCCTTCTCAACCGAACATATCAAAATGTCATCAACGTATCTCTTGATCATCACTGGCTTTGCTGGGAACTACCTAAGATCAAACATGTCGAAAGAACACTTTCTGTGTGCCTTTCACAGATTTGTGTCGCGGAGAGAGTTATTCCGCGTAAATTATTCGGATAACACTTTGACGTTTAAGCGGGCCTCAAAGGAGCTAAGTGAAGTGTGGAAGACACTCCGACACCCTGATGTGATCCAACATTTTGCCAATGCTGGCATAGAGCGGCGGTCTATTGTTGAACGAGCGCCGTGGCCGGAAGGGTTTTATGAGAGTCTCGTGCGCTTGATGAAAGGGTCATCGAAAAAAGCAATCGGAAAGAAATGCCTGGGCGCGGACGAATTAGCAACGGTTTTCACCGAGATTGAAGCAGTGGTAAATTTGCGGCCACTGACCTTTGTCTACAACGAAGTTGGAGAAAGTCATCACTAGAAATGACGGAACTGTAGAATGTGCTCGCGCTCATTCGGTGGGGTGTGTGTTGGACTTTAGACAACCGCATCATCTTCTCTCTGTGGAGAAGATGGAGCACGTGGGGCGAACTGAACTTCTAACCGCAGCGGCCGGATGCAGCGGAGACGATCAACAGCCGGGAAAGTCGAGACGGACAGAACGAAAGATAGGAGGAACGCGATCGGACGACTTTAGATGTTTCTCTTTGGCTTGTGTGTCTTCAAATATCAAAACGGTCGTTGATCTCTCCGCAGTTATAGAGTAAGGAAAACGATTAACTACTGATCGCAGCACTATTTTTGCATTTCATGTACTACCGTATTTTCTTGGCTATAGTCCGCGGATTATACATGTTTAAAGGTTGACATTTTAGGCTGTGCGGACTATACAGGAATTTTCTTTTTCAAAATCGTTGATTATGACGAGACGTGACAGAATTTTGAGAATGAAAGAGTAGGTTAATGTTGATTTATGTGTAATACCAGTTTCTTTGTAACCTAAGTAAGCAGACATTTGTCAAGCTGCGCCGTAACTAAAAAGCTACGCCTTCTTTTTTTAAATGGAATTGTAACGGTAACCAATTACTCTTTTGTGGCTATAACTCTACAGGTAACTTGGCCACTTTTTTAAAAGTGACTATAACAAATTATTTGTTGCAATTAACTTATCCAAGTCTGGCTAGAAGACACACAAACGCGCAGGTTAAGAGCACAAGGTCATGACGCATTTACTAAGCCTAATGGGTTCGGCCGGCACTACCCAGGCTAACGAAGGCAATGAGGGACGTTGCACTCGATGATGTAACGCTTTTTGCGCTGCTATGTCGCACCCGTAGGATCGAAGCATCCAATGCGCTTAATACCTTATAGTATGAGTGGCAGGCGCGAAGAGATTAGTTTGTGTCGCCATTTCGAAGAGTAACTTTTCGTAGTAGCATAATGACCCGAGAGTGTTGTTATATAATAGGTTAGATCAGTAACCTACGTATTTATTTTTTAAAGCGATCAGCTTTTCCCAACTTGTACAAATGAGGCTATGTACAAGGGTCGTTCAAGTTTGACCGATACTTTATTCCTACAGAAGAAACTATATATGCCAGAACCGCAAACCTTGATCAGTTTTCGAAGTATTTCCCGTGCTCGTCCAGACACCCCTGCCATTATTTCGGCCTTTTTCCTGACTCCTTTGGAGTAGAAAGAACTAGGCTGCCTGACAGGAGTCCGACGAAAGTGTCCATGCGTTTCAATATACAGCATGAGTCAACGGCAGGGCGTCACTTATTTACGCCGCACGAAGTTTGGCGAAGGCTGTTGTTCTTCGCCAAACTATTGACACCATTCGTACAATTTTCCCCGCGATGTTGTTTCTTTTTTTAAATTTTACTTGCAATATTTTCAAATCTGCAACTTGCTTAACAATGTCTTTCAATAGACATTAAAGTATGCATAGCTGGCCCTACAGCTACAGTTGCTTGCAGCAACAACTTAAATATCATTAAATGTAAAATTATTCGGAGAAATAATTTAAAACTAGAATTATTTTAAGGAATACTGGTGATGTTTTCCAACATTCAAACACTAGATGGGGTTCATCAATTAGTTGATGATTAAAATCTCGAAATAGCAAAACGTTAGCATTTTGACAGCGTTTTTTATGTTCTCAATTATACAAATAACACTAGTGTCACTGAGTGGTGAATCACAATTGTACCACTGTCAGGCGGCATAGAAAATGCTATTTACGCCAAATTACATTCAGGATTTTCAAATGACAGACAAAATAGGACCTGCCAGACGACAACCAAAAATTACATTTAGGTGCTATTTATTGAGATTGAGGGCGCAATGTCGCCTCGGGTACACAGAGCACGTTTGCGTCACTAAACAATTCTATCACGGCAAAACCTATTGTGGTGTGAAGTGTGCTGGAACAACAACATGTAACAGAAAACCGGGATTGAAAGTTGCGCACACGGATATTAAATATATACGGAATCTGACGAAAACGACGTTTGTGGCAACCATAAGACGAAGTGTCCGGCAAAATTCATTCGCCAACGTAGCGCTCTCATAAGCCATTCCATAATCCCCGCCCCCCGTCACTACAACTGAACGCTTGCTCGCTTTTAGTTTTTCGCTGATTTTGGTAGTGCTTGCTTCCTCTGGTTGCCTCTCACGCTCGATCTCCATCTGCCGCGTTCACTTCTACGTCTGCGAGGGATCCTGGTTGCCGTTTTGCGCTTCCGCCGCTACTATCACGGCAGTAAGGGTTGATCTTGGTTCGAGCGTTTCTGGCTGTTAAAAAGCCGTCATGTTCATCGTAGACGTATTCCACGAGCTTCGCCTCGGAGAGACTTCTATCGAACGGTTGAGTGCTGCTGCTACAGCAACTAGTGGCACACACGCATCCAAGCATACTCAGCAAATTAACCCGGGTTTGAAGACAGGCTACCGTGCTTACTACACACTACGTCTTCAAGCAGCCGTTTGGGGGATGCCGGCTACATGATCAGGTATCTTGTGGATGTGTGTCGGCCCTACATGGAGTGCTTCGTTGTGCAGGTCACTTGTGTGCACTTAACCATCTCAGTGAGAAAGCGAGTCGGCGCTGTAAAGTCACACTTCACTGCTGAGGACTGAACCATCGCCAACTTCATCGCTGTAGGACACCCCACTGCCAAGTGATCGCATCCATCCTCGGACGTGACTGGACGAAGACCGTGAGCGCCGTACAGACTACTGCACGGTTTACTTTATATTTGATAACCAAACTGCCACAGGATCGCCGCAATCCCTAAAACGTCACTGGACGACTGCCACCTGGGACAACACGAGGCTCCAACGCCAGCGTTTATCAAAGGTACATCGGGTGGTAAATACCATTTAAAAAATGTTTATTGTTGCAAAATACAATTTACTAACAAATACGGATGTATGGATTAGTAGAATAAATCCATACATAAATACATGTTTTCTAGCCCTTAGAAAATTCAGGCGATCTTGTTAAAAACTCATAAACTTAAACAAAAAAGAATACCCCGTACTTGTTTTCCTATTACTTATTGAAATTGAAAAATTACTGACATAGCTCCTGCCAACATTGTAAAGTTATTTTTTAACGGCTTTAGATGTGAATAAAACAGGACTCGACTGATCGTCTTCGCCATTGTAATAAAACGGGAATAGATGTGCACGTTTGACGGGAAGGAAATGAAGAAATAACTTTTTCTAAATACGAGATGACAGCTTCAGCTTCTAGCGCTTTAAATACTATGCTTAGAAGCTATGAAAAATTTTCCGTTCTGTGGAGTTTCAACCAAATGCACCACGCTAGCTGCGAGTAAAACTTTTGCGTGGTGAAATTTTCTCTGCTCCCTTTCATTATTGGATGTCGAATTTCGAGAATTAGCATGTTTAAAGTGCAATATACTTTATGCCTAGAGGCCTGAGGCATCTGAGGCATTGTTTCTATCCAGCTAGGGTGATATTCTTGTTGATCTACTCGACCACTGTTACCAGTTTTGGTATCTGAACGTTGGGAGAATGAGGCAGTGACCGTGACCATGTTCGGGAGGTAGACAATGGCTAGCATTCTGGAAGCAGTGACGCTCCAGGCACATGTGGCCAAAGTCAACGCCACCACCGTGTCCCCATTGATCCTGTGTAACCACGTGTAACCTTGCCCAGCCAAGGATATCATCTTGCAGGGAACTTCACGTTGATCAGTCACTTTGGTACAAACTTCTCGACATCACTCCGAAGTTCTTGTAGGGTGATTCCACGTCAGTTCATGCAATGATGGTCCGGGTCATAATTTAGATATTTTTGTTAAAAATATATATGAAAGCCGTGTTCTTGGGAGGAACATTCAGCTATATATGAACGCCGTAACAATTTGTTTTCGCTGAGATATAAAATGGAGAAGCTCGAGGCGTGGAAATTGAGAAGATTTCACAATGCTACTTTGCACAGTCGTCATTTCCTCATCGAAGCTTTCACGTCACCATAACTTTTGTAATACGTTTTAAAAACAATATACAACACATACACAAAAAATTAAATATATTAATAAAATATTTCTATGCAAACAAAAAAATCAAACATGGCATAAAAACGCGTTTTAAAGACATATTCACAATTTTTTTTGCAAATAAACCATCTTTCATAATACTTCACAAGACATATCAAAATGAGCGTCTTTAAATATTCTTTACGAATATATAAAGATAATATGCCCACCCTTAATTATATTTTAGTTATTAACGCGGAAATGCGGCTGATTTCTCAAAATGTGGCAAGATTGGGCGTCGATATTTAAAAAAACTCCATCTTTTATTTTCTTTAAACTCCCCTTGGCACTTTGCAGTAACTTGAACTAACCTGTGATGGCAAAAGATTGAGTAACATATGACCTCCGAACGGGAAAAGCTACGACAAACCTTCACTCGGAGCGAGCCGACGTCTTCGTCATAGCGGCTTTGCCGCACAGCACCGAACATTTCGAGCGTTAGTTATGGCATGTATTTTATATTATTAAAATTCTTTTTTTCATAAGGGGTGAATATTAGTGACGCGAAAAGGAACTTTGAGCTGGAATACCATTAATTAGCTTACAATTCGGAAACAAAACGGCCCCACTCTGCAAATTCGCAAAATATGCATACATAAGCTTAAAACTCTCAGTTGCGCGAGTGGCCATGTATACATCCGGCCTCTCGGCATACGATGACTTCCACAGATGAGATGCCTGGATTCCTCCCACAGGTTTTACGGTGGTCCACTTTGCTTGCTTCACCGCACGAAACTCTCGAACTCGAAGATAGTTGAGCACTGCGCGGAGTGGTTTGACGCGTTCCGCGAAGCGCTGAAGGCATGCAGTTCCCACCAGGAACGCAAGCCATTGTACACGCTTCTGCCACCAAGCATCTCGAAGAAAAAAATATTGCGTCTGGTGCCGGAAGCGACTGCCTACATGATTGATCAAACAAGAAAACTGAAGCGTAAAGGTGGTGTATGGGCAACCCCTGATCCCTACATGGGGGAAAAGGCGAACGCCGAAGACGTGAGGGTTGCAATTGAGTACTACACACGCGACGACCTCGCATGCTCTGTTCAAAGCCCCAACAAAAAGGACGTCGTTAAAGCCATGATCAACGACATGTCTAAAGTCGTAAAAAGGTTTATGACCCGCTCTATTAAGGAAGCTTACCAGCTGTTTAGGAAGGACCAGGCACGTATCCAGTGGGGGGAGGGCGTGGGCACGCCTCCCCCTCCCGAAATCTTCCATTTTGCTAGGGCCTCCTCTCCCCCTCCCCCTCATACAGCATTTTGTCATGGCCTCCCCCCCCCCCCCCCCCGAAAACAAATCCTGGCTACGTGCCTGGGAAGGACCATCCCCATCCAGAACTGGGCATCTCCAAATTTTATTCCCTACGACCAAAATGGGTAAAAAAAAGTCCCGAGCACGAGGTGTGCGCGTGCATATATTGCGTCAATTTTCAGTTGCTTTTAACGGCAATAACAAATGCCCCAAAGAAGACATTTACTGAAAACGACCTCAAGCGCATCTACCTGTGCTGCACTCCACAGAACGATTGCTTCCTGCGCCGTTGCGAAAAGCGCCCAAAAACGCAGAGCATCTCGCTGCAGTCGCTCCATCTCGACGAAGACGAAGATATCTGTTTCGCGTTATGGGACGCTGGCGAACTCGTCAAAAAGGTTATGGACACTTCCGCCTTCCTGTGGGAACTGGAGTGCGAAAAGTACATGAGGCATTCTTACATCCGTGACCTTCAATGAAGCCTGATATGTGACACAAGAACCGCCTTACCAATCAAGGCAGTGATGTTCCACTTCGACATTCATATTAAAAATAGCGCAAAAAAGACGGTCGCGTCGCATCGGTGTATATGCAGCTGAAAGAGTACAGTTTCATTAACACCATCTAAATTGTAAATATTAACGCGGCGCTTTTTCATTTCCTTTCCTCGTTCGGTTTGTGCGGCGGGGTGATGCAGCTGTTCTGCTGACTTTTAGGAACAGGCGGTGGGCGGGCTGTATCTGCTGTTTTGACGGTACGCCACGTTTTTGTTGAGAGGAGACTACACGCGTGCACAGCGATAGCAAAGTTGGAAGCATTCAATAAACTTTAGTTGCCAGTTAGCGCTTGTCCTGTGTGCTTCTTCGTCTTTTTGTCCCGTCTTTTTTGCGCGATTTTTAATATGAATGTCCATTACCAACTTGCCCAGCAGACCAAGCTCTTACAACACATTCCACTTCGATTTTGCGGAAAAGTGGACAGTACTCTTCCCAACCGAAGTGCAGAGCTTTCGTTGGAAAAAAAACTGAAGTGTCTCTCTTCACAAGTGTGGTTACGGCCACGCAAGGCAGGCAAAGCTTTGCCGTTGTCAGCGATGGTACACGACACATGACACGCTCACGCTCTTCTAGCCACAGAGGCCATAAAAGAGTATTTTGATAAACGTTACCCAGTCTTTTTTGCAATAATTTTTGGATCAGACGGGGCGGCGGCGCATTTCAAGAATCGCTTCCAATTGCACGAATTGTCTCGAAAGCCATACTCTTCGGCAAGATGGATCTTTTCAGCCACTGGACACGAAAAAAGTGCTTGTGGTGGAGTAGGTGAATTGTAAGCTAATTAGTGGTATTCCACCTCAAAGTTCCTTTTCGCATCACTAATACTGACCCCTTATGAAAAAAGAATTTTAATAATATAAAATACATGCCATAACTAACGCTCAAAATATTTGGTGCTCTGCGGCAAAGCCGCTATGACGAAGACGTCGGCTCGCTCCGAGTGAAGGTTTGTCGTAGCTTTTTCCGTTCGGAGGTCATATGTTACTCAATATTTTTCCATCACAGGTTAGTTCAAGTTACTGCCAAGTGCCAAGGGGAGTTTAAATAAAATAAAAGATGGAGGTTTTTAAATATCGACGCCCAATCTTGCCACATTTTGAGAAATCAGCCGCATTTCCGCGTTAATAACTCAAATATAATTAAGGGTTGGGATATTATCTTTATATACTCGTAAAAAATATTTAAAGACGATCATTTTGATATGTATTGTGAAGCATCATGAAAGATGGTTTATTTGCAGAAAAAATGAGAATATGTTTTTAAAATGCGTTTTTATGCCATGTTCGATTTTTTTTGTTTGCATAGAAATATCTTATTGATATATTTTAATTTTTTGTGTATGTGTTGTATATTGTTTGTAAAACGTACTACAAAAGTTATGGTGACGTGAAAGCTTTGATGAGGAAATGACGACTGTGCAAAGTAGCATTATGAAATTTCCTCAATTTCCACGCTTCGAGCTTCTTCATTTTATATTTCAGCAAAAAAAACTGTTACGGCGTTCATAAACAGCTGAATGTTCCTCCCAAGAACATGGCTTTCATATATATTTTTAACAAAAATATCTGAATTATGACCCGAACCATCATTGCATGAACTGACGTGGAATCACCCTGTAGTGATGGATAAAGTTCAGCCTACATGGAGTGTGCACAGGGGCTTAGAGAATTAGAGTGGGCACAGGGGCTTAGAGAATTAGAGTGAGCACAGGGGCTGTCCTTTGGTTTACTTTATGTGCGAGTAAAGTCGAAGCTATGACCATGAGAATGTTGACCTGAACAATGTTCGAACTACATAAGTGTGCATGTTTTGTGGGGGCATTGAAAGCCTGGAGCTCGCACTTTAAATGAAGCGGAATTCAGCGTCGCGAGAATAATGAGAACGGTTTTCGCTTTGATTCTTCACAAGCTACACGGACCAAGAGTAGACTGGAAGATAGTTGTTGGGTATGAGCACCCCACATAGGTGAATTTCAAGGCCGCATTCTGGTTCCAGGACGACAACCTTCAGCTGGACATCAGTTTTCGAGTCTTCAAGTCAAGTTATTAACCTTTAACCTACTAACGGGAAAAAAGACGAATACCTGACAAATGATGTGTCAAGACATGACCAGGCGGCTCATAAGGAACTAGGAAGACAACTGAGGAATCTCGTGACAAGTTTGATAAGTATTAATTACTTTTCAATATTTACAGTAACAAAAAATAAGCTTTGAATAGACTACTTTTCAGAGGGGGTTACTCTACACATTTCCACTGCCAGGTAAGACAGAAAAGTGCACCTTATTGTTCAGCACTTAATTTGGCATAGTATGGCCAATAAAACATGCAACATTCCTGGCCGAAAATAAAAACTGTTTGGGGTGTCAGCACCTGTGCTTTAGAAGACCGAAATGCAAAACCCCAGCATCCACCTGACTTTGAATAGAACTTGAATGATGCGTGCAGTGAACTGGAGTCAGCTGTTCAACATAATTCAAGGTAGTCTGGTTTGTTGAATGCGGTAAAGGGTGTCGACAGCATGAGTCAGCATCTTTTACTCATCAGGGGTCATCTGGAGGTCACCAGCATGACAACATTTGAAAGGACTTAGAGGCAGATGGTTATCCAGTGACCCTTGCTGCATACAGTCGAAGTGTGTGTTGCAAGACGACAATGAGTTATGGTTGTATAAGGTGCTTGTGAGTTAGGCGGTGAAATGATTACTACAGGACAACGTTCACTCAACAGTGGCTGCACAAATATGCGTAAGAAGCAATGCCTCCCCTAGTTTTCATGAGAAAAGTCTTCTTACGGTGGTGGGTGTTTGGTGGACGAGCGTGTGAGCGCTCTTTAGCTGGGAGCACGTGGGACAAAACATCTCGCTACAAAAACAGCGGATTCTGGGTTCAGAGCCCACCCTTGCCAACACCACGTTGATACCGAGGCTTACATAGTAAATTTAGTACGTTAACTACCTTCCTTGATCAACCGCAGCACGTCCATTGGACATGAGTGGCGAGTCAACATTCGGCTAGAACTCGTGGGCAATCATTGCTTCACTGATTTAAGATTAATTCCGGCGAAATTGAGATAGAGCAGTCATGTGCAATCTCTGCACTACGGCCATTGTGGTACGGTAGTAACTTCAATACTCCCTTGCTATCCGCGTGTTGTTGCCTTTAGCGATGTACCAATGTGCGTTTGTGCATCACCAAATTAGTAGTTATACCGCACTTGCTAAACTTCTCATGTTAGCATAGTGAACTGTCGCAATACCTCAAAGACAAATAAACTTTACACTGTCGAAACACAAACGCTTAATTTAGTTGCTTTTGTAGAACAGACTAGACAGAAACCGCCAGCTGTGTGGTATTGAAGAGTTCTAATAATACAAAGCTATAATAAAGACGAATGTCAAACATCATTACTATTAAGGAAGTTTTTTTCACTTGTTACATTAAATACAGAAGTTTAAGAGGCTGGAGCTCCTTGCTCAGCCATTTTATTTAGAAGGCCATCACTGCTGCTGCAGGTGACTCTTGCATCGTTACGATTCTACAATGGAGCATGTCGGCCTGCTTCAAAACCGATCCGAAGCAGCTTCTACGGCTATGTGGCCTTTTCCTTTTCACTCTTGTCAGCTGCACATTATTACTTGTGCCGGCGCTTATACCACTGACTTGTCGGCCTTTTCTGTAACTCACGGCGTCATCACTAACCTTGCCACTGGTCTCAGGTTCCTTAGGGTCAATACAAGTGGCGGCCTTGATGCTGGCTATTGCACTGTCCTCCTCTGCCACAAATTCTTTTATTGCTGCCTGTCCAGACCGGCACCAGAAACATGCCAATTTCTCCAGTGCTTTTGAACTGCACGTCTCAAAGCAAGAGAATGTCACAAAAGTGGCTATGGCTGCAGGAACCTCTATCTTATTTTGGTAGGCAGTGATTCCATGGACTTCTAGCTTTTCTATAATGTAGCCATCTCAGTTTGCCTACTTGTATGGTGGCCCCCAGCAGCCGATATTTTCTGGAACATGTAGATATGTTAAGTGACAACTGTGCATCAGCTGTATTCAATATATATATGCAGTACCGTAAAGCACAACAAACTATTTTTAGGATAGTTTGGAATAAAATTGTGCACAGATAATATACCTGGTGATATGATGCCTAGACGTAAAGACAAGTCGAATATTTAGCTTTGAAACTGTATGGGATTATCCAACATCATGTTAAAGAAAGCTAATAATTTAAAACGTTGAGAAACTGACTTCCTGTAGCATATTTTATGTGTTTTGGGGGCACACCAATGGGAACGTCAAAGCCGGCAATAGGTGACGTTCCACCCGGATGAAAGAAGAAAAGCGTGAAAGAAAAATTATATATATATATATTAAGTCAGAGATACGTACTTGCGGTGTTGCTATGCTAAGAGTTTATTGTATGTATTACGACATTTTCGCCGAGATGCTCGGCTTCGTCAGGAGAGCCTCTCGGCGAAACTGTCGTAATACATACAATAAACTCTTAGCATAGCAACTACGCAAGTACGGATCTCCGACTTATTAGATTTTCCCGTTCCATTGTTCTCAAAATACTCTGCCTCACATATATATATATATATATATATCATATATATATATATATATATATATATATATATATATATATATATATATATATATATATATATATATATATATATATATATATATATATATATATATTATTATGAATCAAAGTTTTTACGAACCCGCCAAAAGCCAAAATAATGAAGGGTTCGTAAAAACTTTGATTCTTTGATTCATTGGATTAAGTGCGGATCATTCATCTGCATGTGTTCGTTTATTTCCTCCTCGGAGACCACGTATGATGGTGTAAAGTGACCGTGATGTCTTTTCTAATGTTTTTATTTGTTAAAGAGATAAGGTAGGTTGAAGTTTTGGCTATTTCGAAAGTTGCGGGCACCGATTCCCACGTTGCTTTTCTTTTTTTTTTACTCTCAATAAGGCCGTTTTTGCATAAGCTGAAGAATTTGTCATAAAATTAAGCCACGACACAACGAGGCTTTAAATATTTAACACGTGCAATCCAATTAATATTTCTAGGAAAACAAACGAAAAAAGTGTACTGTGGTCAACACTCAAATCCAAGTTAACTAATAAAAAAAAACTATCATCAAGTCTCTTCTTTTTGGAGCTCCTTCTTGGACTCAAAATGACGGCTTTTAATGTTTGTATTTTACTGTAAGATAGGGAATGTTATTAAGTAATGAGGCGTTCACCTAAATTTGTGTGGTATCCAGCCGTTTTTTGAAGATGTCTTTTTAATAACACAAGTTTTATGCAAATTCCAGAAATTTAGAGCATGATAACGACACAACTAATATTCTTTTTTCGCAATAATATTTTTTGGATTTCAGAGGTTTTTTTCCAAGTGATGTTTCTCGTACATATCCAAGACATTAAAAAAATTGCCGCATCTCCTTTGGCTTGGGATGTTCCATTAGTGATCAATAAACTAACAGCATGCACCTGCTTTTATAGTCTTAGAGTGGTAGTCTTTTTTGAAAGGACTGGTTTTGGATTTGTTTTATCATATTCCCAGCACAGTGCTGCACCCGCATGAATTTGTAGATCCAAGAACTGTAACAATTCATTATCTAGCTGCTCCACCGCTAACGTTTGCTGAGGAGCTAATGACCTTATTAAGTTTTCTAGCCTTTCCGCAACTCCAGTTTGAAGATATCATACAACGATACCGTCGACATATCTTCTGAGAACACAACTCTCCTAGGGTATATTTTCAGTCCATCAATCACGGCAGAATCAAAGAAGTTTAGGTAAACACCCACCAACACTTCTTTTTGCAGATATTCCTTTACCTGATACTCCACAACAGTTTAACGAAGATAAAGGTCTAGAACCGCCAACAAACTGTCTACGCAGAATCCTGAAGTTGACTGGAACTTCACTAAATTAAGCTCTAGTACTTTTTTTAACTCTCTTCATTACTTTGGTCTTTTCCAAGGAATAGAAGAAGTTCTTTTCATATCCTTAGAAAAGTCGAACACTTCCTGTCATGATGATTTTTCAATAAACCTATTTTTGGTGTGTGTTCCTTAGCGACAGAGGGTTTGCTAGATGAACATACCCGAGTCCTTGTTGCAGAAACGTGCACAATACCTTCGGTCATTTTCCGTTTTCATTAATGACCGTGTGACAAGGAAGCTCCGGTTTATGATCTCTCAGAGAAAACTTAAAGCTCAGTAGTAAAATAGATAAATGGGCTAGTTGGTACATCACTGAATGGAAAGCGCCGAATAAACAAGGACGAAGAAGGGGACAGAGACGAAGCGCTTCGTCTCTGTCCCCTTCTTCGTCCTTGTTTATTCGGCGCTTTCCATTCAGTTAAAGCTCAGAGTCGACTGCTTTGAACCCATTATGCTGTTCTGCTTGCCCTCGTTTTGTTCCTCCTTACGAAGTTCCTCCTTGTGAAAATCGGTTATTTAGCGCTTCCATTGTGCCTTCCTCTGCACATGAAGGGGTTTATTAATAAACGTATTAGCTGACTTTGAGACATCATGTGGCTGACTTCTTTTCCTGCCTCTTCTTCTTCGGTTGATTGTTTCGAGATTTTCTCTACCAGTCTTAGGTGTTTTACCAAAATGGTAAACTTACAGCAGCTCGCCTGCACCCTCACTGTGTTTTCGCTCTCGAGTGGTCAGATATGTGCGAATGACAGTGAAACTTCTCATACTCCTTGTATTAGGGAATTGGCGCAGTAAATAACGTCAAAAGTTTATTTATGCGCTCTGCTAAGTCATTTCACTTAAGGAATTCCAATTCCGCTTAGAAGGGAGCGTTGTTTTGTAACAGGACACTGACACTGTGACTTGAGCGATATCAGTCAAACCGTTGCGTCCCAATAAAAGGCAATCTTTATTTATTAGAACAGCGAAAATGCAATGATGCTATATTACAGCTGCCAACTATAGATCCTCGAGGTCTTTGCACTGCTAATGACTGAGCTTCTTTCTTTGCGCTCTCGTTTCAGCGCGATCGATGGCGGTCTTTTTCTTGCGAACAGCAGCTGGTCAAAAGGCATGCCGCTCACAAAAGAAGTAAGTGTGGCGCCACGCGTGGCCGGGATGCAAATAATGCCACAGCGCGAAGCATCCACAATACTCTCGTCGAAACAGTACAGTCATGTTCCGCCAGGAGGTTCTGCAGGCTCCGGACAGTGCGCGCTCTGCTGTTCATAGTCCTTTCCAACAAGGCTGCACTACATTTCACAAGGCATGTCAGCCAATCTATGAAGCTGTTGCCTGAGCAAGAAACGCGAAATTTTCAACTTTGCAATGTGAAGATCGCTACTATGAACCACGACTTCACCGGTCATGCCATGAACTCGCTTGAGGTGCGCAGTGCTGCGACGGCCCACACGCGCAAAACAAGTACAAGGCGGCCCTTCCTCCCGCTAATTGTTTTGCGTGCTCGCGTTCACTTCACAGATCACTCTCACTATCAAAGTTACGTCTTAACCAAACGTGTTGCTTGACGTTTCGGTGTTATGACGGAGTGTGACACATGTCTCGAGGAACCGGAGGGCTTTTAAATACGCCAGTATGCCGGCGCAGAAGCAGGCGTTCCGTTTCTGCTACCGAAGACAGTCGAGGCGGTCGTCTCACATGCTTTGAGTTCCGACGTCGGGTGGTTCAGTTGACAGGCGGCCTTCTCTTCGCGGCAGACGCCCCCCCCCCCCCCCTTCTGACATCATAAAAACACGTCAATGTTCAACGCAACTGCAACCAACGATCCGAGGGCCGACCGAAACGGGCAGACGGCAGGTTCATTGCCATTGGGTCTAGTAGATTACCGGAGTTATAGATTTAGCAGTTATACCTCTCAGGCCAATTCCAACTAAACAAAAAAAGAAACTGCACTCCAAATTACCAATACCAATAAAATGGCCACATATTTAAGAACTAAGGCAGATAAAATTGGTAAGTTTCAGCTAGCTCAGCAGACACACGTTATTGCATAAAGAGCGAAAAGAGTGATGCTACAGTTAATATCCAGATCATTTCAAATAATGCAAAACCTCTCCCCAAAAAACATAATGGTTTATTTACTCATTTTAATTTGAAATAACCTCGATAAATATTATTTGTAAATGTCTTAAGTCATCTCTACCACGATTGCTTTTATAAATAGTTTTCGAAGCCGTAGAAGCCACTATTAAACAGATGTCAAAATACAGAATACGTTAGTTAGCAGGATGCAGGATTTCAGCCAACTGCTCTAGGGAGGATTAGTTTATCCCGCCATTATACACTAATATTATAGACAAAGCAATGTATTGGCGATCATTGCCAGACATATGTAGTGGGTATTCGAAGAAGAACTGCCAGTCCATGGCAAACCTCTGCTTTGAAATAATGTTCACCTCTTTTGAAAGAGCCACACGTTTTTGAATGAGAAATATTTTCCTCTCCACTTCGCGGGTAAGATTTTTAAGGTTTCAAATATATTTTTTAAGTTTTGTTAGAAACAATCGCCTACTATGGATAATACGTATATGAGCATATTTTTGGCAAGCTGGATTTTTTATATGACAAGGGCTAAAACAAATTTTGCTTCTGAACAAGCACACATATATTCCCCGGTAAGTCATTTAAACAGTAAACTAGGTTCACGCAGATTTATTTCTCAAGCATTCGGTAATAAAAAAATTAATATTACCATGTAAAGACAACGAGGTATCTATTATTGCCGAAGTTTTTCTTTATGTATCTTAACTATCCCTATAATTATTACTCATGGCCTCAATAGATGCCGTAAAAATGTACTAATATTTTTATTTATTTTGATATCTTCAGGACCCAGGGGCGTAAGGGAGAGGGGGGGGGCAATATGATTTTAAATGCATAAAATATGTACATTTTTCTTACAACAAAACCAAAACAAATATAACAATGTCCTGGACAAGACATATTTTCGATTACGGCGGTCTTGAAAGATGAGACGTCCTGCATAATGACGATGGAGCACGGAACGCAGTTACCATTTATATGAAGGGATGAAAAAAAAATTGTGCCAGTGGTAAGAAATTAGAAAGAAACATATTTGTGGAAGTGGCAATATTTACAGTAGTGATGATTGCGAGTAGAAACGCGCGCATACAATGAAATAAGGTAATGTATCAAAGGATGCGTATTTGGGAGTTATTTTGTAGTTATGACAACAAAAGGCGGTTGAGGCGTCTTTTGTTGCACAACAGGCAACGGTAACCCAGAGAGGGCCGTTGCACGTGTTGAGTAACTGCGAACAAGCTCAGCTTTCATGCGTGAGTCCGGAAGAACATAACGTTAGGAAATTGGCCTTACTTTGTGGAATGAGTGGCACGCTGCTGAGTTTCGTACGTAATTTTGGCTGATTTGTATCAACTTCCCTTAAATGTAGTATGCTGTGCCTTGCGGAAAATGGGTGAATAGGTAAATTTAAACCTGACGTCTTCTACCCCTCCACTTTTCTACCGCGGAGGAATTCGTTAATAGTAATGTTAGAGTATTTTTTTCTGTTCACTATAAAAGGCAAAGAAACTACTTTAGGTTTAGAAGTGACAGCGTTGCGGGGATTACTAAACCTTCTACGCTTTTGATACCAGATTCCAGCGATTAGTCTCGCTATTTAATATCATTCCTGACATATATGCCTTTTGGGTTTGCAATGGTTAGCTAAATTATTTTATATGATGTATGCATTTATGTTTTTAATATATTATCCTTGCCGTGAAACCAAAGCAGAGATTTGCATTCAATAAAATTTAAGACTCGTAACACGCACCTCCACAAAATATACTTTGAAGACAAGCGGGACTTTTTTCCTCTACACATTTTCTATTATGGGCGCCGCCATCTTGAGAGTTGCGGCGCCGACGAAGCCGTCTGAGGGCTTAGCACTTGAAATACCGGCTGGTTGTAGCAGCACAGCTACCTGGGTAGGAAACGGTGTGGGCATGGGAGGAACTAGGCTAGATTTGGCTGTCATGGGCTACATTGGCTCACTTGGAACTTGGCCAGCTGCATCAAGCTGGCTAATGGCAGGCCATCACTTTTTTCCTCGAAGAAACGGGAACAAAGACGGTGGGATGTTTGATTTAGTTTCCAGAACGAAGGAATATATGAGCAGTTCAATGTAGTTTATGCAGGTAAGCTTTCCGCATTTGATAGTTTAAGCTTCAGTGGTGGCACGTAGACGTTTTTATAACCTTCACATTTCATAGTGTAATAGCTTACTTTCCAGTGATAACCTAATCAGAGTTCAGGCGTCAGATTGGAATCAGTGCTCTTGTCCTAGGTGTAGCAGTCAGGTGCATAAGAGTCACCATGAGTCTGATACAAAGCCCTCGCGTTTAGCGCTCGCAATCATCTTGATAAATAAGAATCGTTGAAAAACATGTGAATTTCAGTAACATTGATGATAATGCAATTAATGCAAAGGTGCAAGCAAGCAGGACAATCACACCGATAATGACCTCTGGAGAATAGAACTAGGGGAACCAAATAAAAACATAACTTTTTCAAATAGAGCTAGGGGACTAGGGCGTGACCGAAAAAATCCGCCTGGTCCTGGTATCAAACCAGGGACCTCTCTATTTACAGTGGAGCGCTCTACCAACTGAGCTAACTAGAAGTTAGACATCAGTAGAGCAAACAGGTTTAAGCAGCTGCCACCTGTCTAACACAAACAAGGATGAACGGCCTGCTTTTTAAGGTTATGATGATAATGCATTTAATGCAAAGGCGCAAGCGAGCTGGACAAGAGCAACGATAGTAGTCTCTGAAAAAGGTGAACAAGGGTTCACAGGACAAAAACAAATCTCCAAACACAGCAAAGCGACTGGTGCGCAGCTCAAAAAGTCTGCCTGGAAATGAAGACGTCCCACGGTTCAATACCAGTGCAGGGTGTTACGATGCGATGTTATCGCTTATCGCTGTCGCGGCCGCAGCAGAACTGCTGAGTCAGGGGGCGTACCTCTGGTGCTTGCTGCCGATATAAGCGGCATCGCCGGCAAGCTTTGGGCTTTTTTTGGTTCCGGCTGCCGAACAATAAACGCTGCCAAATAAACGTCGGTCTCCGGATTCGTCGATTCTCCCGGAGAAACGTAACAGCTGGTGGCAGCGGTGGGATGGATCGACGACGCCGGGTTCCTTGGGTGCTGTCGGTGAGTGCCTGGGGCTTCCTTTCCGTTCACCGAGCAGCTTAAGTGTTTAAGGCGGTTAGTTCTGTGGTGTCGGCAAACGGTTGATACGGGCGCTGGGCAAAAGTAGCCGAACTTTTTTGGAAATTTCTGAAAATGGATCCGATAAATCTCGCGGCGATTGTGAAGCCCGATTTAATGCTCTTAACGGAAGAGCTGGGTGTTAAAGTGGTCAAGGCCATGACAAAGCCCGAGATTATCAAGGCCATTGAAGATTGTGGCGCGGGCGCCGACGAAATTTCCGAGTGTTGGAGCGAGGTGCAGAAGAGACGAAGGGAAGCGGAACTTCGCGCGCTCCCAACGTGCCGCTCAAGAGGAGCTTCACGCGGCTCAAGAGGGGCTTCGCGTTGCTCGAGAAAAACTTGAGCTAGAAATGCTTCAACGTAACTTTGACGCTGGTGAGGCCATTGTGGTGGATAACAGCTCGAAAAAGTTTGACATGCGAGCCCTTTTGCAACCTTTTCGCGTCGGCGGAGACATGGGTCTCTATTTAGTAAATTTCGAACGGGTTTGCGCTAAGATGGGTCTTGTAGAGTCGAGCTGGCCTCAAAGGCTCTTGAGTTTACTGCCAGCGGAGGTGGCCGACGTTTTGGCCCGACTAGATCCTACAGCAGCCGATGACTACGCGTCCGTAAAGTCTTGCCTGCTTAGGAAGTTCAGGTTGTCGCCTGAAGCTTTTCGACAGAAATTTCGAGAGACAAGGAAAGGACCGGACGAAAGTTACGCGGAGTTCGCTTATAAGCTTAAAGGCTTTCTGGAAAGTTGGCTCCGTGGTGTCAACTCTTACGAGGATCGTGAAAAGGTGCTGGAGCAGATAGCACTAGAGCAGTTTCTCTCCTGTATTCCGACAGGTCTAAAGGAGTGGATTCAGGATAGACCGGAAGTAGAAACGGTGCAAAAAGCTGCAGATTACGCGGATGAGTACTGCTCTAGGCACGGGAAGAAAGTTGTTGAAGAAAACCGTAGCTCCAACCGTTTCTACGAACGATGCGGACCTCGCACGTTCGTGAAGAAAGGCGCCGAAAAGTGCAAAGAGAGTGAAGTACCGACAAAGGGAGTGTCGGATTCAGACGAAAAGAAACGTAAAATGAAGGCGTTCGAGGAGCGTAAACCAATAGTGTGCTACAGGCGTAAACAGCCTGGTCATGTAGCTTCTGGTTGCCGCGTCCCTAAAGTTGCTCCCGTTAACTTGTGTCTGGGAGAAGCGGAGGACCTACTCAGGCCGTATCTGTATGACATGAAGATAAATGGTAAATTCTGCAAAGGTTTACGAGATACCGGCGCCACGTATGATCTGGTACACTCTTCGCTAGTGGAGCAAGAACATTTTACAGGCGACTGTGTGTGGATCCGTCAGGCCTTGGAAAATCGGGCAGTTAGTCTGCCCGTAGCTAAGGTAAAACTAAACGGACCTTTCGGAGTAGTGGAAACGGAAGCAGCTGTTTCTGACGGAGTGCTTCCAAACTGTCCGTACATACTGTCAAACAGAACTGCAAGGCAATTGAGCGAGTCGGGTATACCGCTTGACATGAATCCTGTTCTAGTCGTCACGCGCTCAATGACAACTAGCGCAGTGCCGGAAACACTTCAGACGGAAGCGAGCGCGACGACTGGTAAAACCAGCAGCGGGCCCGATGAAGAGCCGAACGAAGGAGCTGACATGACCACGCTGGTTTCGCCGGAGAGCAGCAATTTTCGTGCGCTAGCCGGTGTAGATAAGCTTACGCTTATCGCCGAGCAGTCATCCGACCCGAGTCTTTCAAAGTGTCGTGATAGCGTGGGAAAAGAACACAAGCCGAACATCTCCTTCTTTATGAGCAACGGCATTCTTTACCGTAGTTTCAAGGACAAATCGGGGAACGAGGTAGATCAAATTGTCGTTCCATCTAAGTATAGAATTGCATTACTCGAGCTTGCTCACGGAGAAGGGTGGTCGGGACACCTAGGAATCACAAAGACCAAGTGCAGGCTTTTGGCAGAATATTATTGGCCGGGCTGCTTTAAGGAGGCTGAGCAATTCGTCCGTTCTTGCGACACCTGCCAAAGAACAGGACGACCAAACGAGCGCCGAAAGGCGCCTCTCACACTAGTGCCCATAATCACGGAACCTTTCAAAAGGCTAGTGATAGACGTCGTAGGACCCCTACCTACAACTAAGACGGGTTTTAGGTACCTGCTAACGATAATATGCCCAGCCAGCAAGTTCCCAGAAGCCGTTCCAATGAAAGAGCAGACATCGGTCGAAGTAGTAGATAACTTGCTCTCGGTCTTTTCTCGGATCTGGTTTCCTAGTGAAATTCAATGTGATCTGGGTAGCGTTTTTACCAGTGCTCTAAGAACCAGCTTTTTCGAGAGGTGTGGCATTAAGATTGTTCACAGTTCTGTAAGCCACCCGCAAAGTAACAACGTAGAGAGAGCGCACTCGGTAATGAAGCGCATTCTCAGGGCCCTTTGTCACGAACAGAAAAAAGAATGGGACTTGGCATTGCCCGCTATGCTTTTCGCGTTGCGAACCGTTGCTCACGAGTCAACTGGTTTCACGCCAGCGGAACTGGTCTATGGACGCAATTTGCGTTCACCTTTGCGGTTGCTGCGCGAGGGCTGGGAGGGTGAAGCCGAGAACCCAACAGTGGTGGAGTATGTGCTTTCCTTACTAAACCGTCTCCACAAAACGCGTGAGCTAGTTGAGGCGAACCTTGGAAAAGCGCAGTCGCGAGGTAAAACCTACTATGACAAAAACAGCCGCCTCCGAACGTTTAAGGTGGGTGACCAAGTTCTACTTTTGAGGTCTTCTAAGGCTCATAAGTTGGAATTGCAATGGGAAGGACCAGCAACGGTCCAGCAGAGGCTATCCAAGACAAATTACGTGGTAAAACTGCCAGGTCGCAGAAAAGAGGTCCGCATATACCATTGCAACCTCATGAAGCCGTACGTGGAAAGGGTGCAAGTAGTCAGCATTGCACTAAACCAACCAGAGGAAGTTCCTACACGAATTCCTGAGCTGGGAAAAACCGGCGGGATCCTGACAATCGCCGAAGTCGTAGAGGCCGCAGTCGATAAGACGCTCACCCAAAACCAGTTTTCGGATCTTACGGCATTAATTGGCAAATACCAAAAATTGTTTTCAACTATTCCCGGAAGAACGAGTCTGGTCGAACATGACATCGAAGTGAGGACTCGGTCAAATATTCAGTGTAAGGCCTATCGCTTTTCCCCCGCCAAGAAAAGCTATTAAAGGAGTCCGTAGACCAAATGCTAGAGCTAGGGTTGATTGAGCGGTGCGAGAGCGACTTCGTGTCTCCTATGATTCTGGTAGAGACTCCAGGAAAAGAACCTCGTCCCTGTGTGGACTACCGAAAGTTAAACACGGTAACGGTAACAAAAGTCTACCCAATCCCTAATATCGAAACTTGCATTGAGAAAGTAAGCAAAGCCAAGTTTATCTCAACCATCGACCTCGTTTGAGGTTACTGGCAAGTGCCACTTACCGCGAACGCCAGCAACCTTGCCGCCTTCATGACCCCGTTTGGTGTTTTTAAGCCGCTTGTCCTGAGCTTTGGGCTGAAAAACGCACCCTATGCGTTTTCGAGACTGATGAATCTGGTACTGGTCGGAACAGAGTCTTTTGCGTTGCCGTACCTAGACGACGTCGCTATATTTTCGGACACGTGGAGAGAGCACGTTCAGCACATAGAACAGGTGTTCTCGCGCCTGCAAGACGCAGGACTTACAGTCAAGGCGAAAAAGTGTAAGTTTGGCGGAGGCGAAGTATCGTATCTCGGACACGTAGTCGGTCAAGGAAGGAGGCGTCCACAAGAACTCAAGGTTCAGGCCATTAAAGAGTTTCCCTTGCCACAAACAAAAAAAGATTTGATGTCCTTTATCGGACTGGTGAATTACTACCACCAGTACATTCCCCAGTTCTCTGAAAAGGCGAGTCCCCTGACGGATGCGCTCAAGAAGACTGAGCCCACTAAGATCGAATGGGACGATCGCAAGATACATGCGTTTGAGGCTCTTAAGTTAGCCTTGGCGACTCAGCCCGTATTAGTCAGCCCTGACTACACAAGACCCTTCTTAGTGCAGTGCGACGCCAGCGAAAAAGGACTCGGCGTCGTTCTTAGCCAAGAAAATGAAGGGGAAGAGCACCCCGTTTTGTTTGCCAGCAGGAAGCTAACTTCAAGGGAGCAAGCCTACAGTACCATCGAAAAAGAATGCGCTTGTCTCGTATGGGCTGTAGAAAAGCTTCGCTGCTATCTCTATGGTTCGGAGTTTATTTTAATTACAGATCATAGACCGCTCACATGGCTTCAGCAGCTGTCCCCCAAAAACGGTCGCTTGTTACGCTGGAGCTTGACCCTCCAGGAATATTCTTTCTTGGTTCGACATAAAAAAGGAAAGCTTCATGCGAACGCAGATTGTCTGAGCCGAGCGCTCTAACCGGCGCACAGTGCGATTTTCTGTTTCTTTTGTCTCATCTGCACATTTGTAAATAGTTCCATTCAATTTCATTCATTAGCTGTCCATTCCCGAAAGATCGGGAACGATATTTTCAATAAATTCTGGCTGCGTTTGGGGCATATTTTGTAAGCTATTTCTTTTGAATAATTCGTGCTCTCGGTGAGTGGAAAGGGCGTTTCGGGTGCCTCCGCAGTTTCTGTGGTGCTTGGTTGTTGTTAGCCCTTCTCATTCCCCACAGAAGCACGACGGACCTCTGTTGTCATCCCGACGTCCTGGCACCGACGGCACGTGACAGCCGCTGCTACTCCTGGGCCGCTGGCGACTTTGGCTCATGGTCGCAAGGAACGCCATCACCGCTCCTTCCTGCGCCTCTTGGACCGCACAGTCGACGCTTCCGACCAGTCAAGGACACTGAAAACTGCAGTGACGGTGTTGGGCCGCGCGTCGACGCTTCCGGCCAGTTTCGCAGACGGTGTTGGGCCCTGCGTCTCCAGGACTTCCCGCCCTTCGGATCAGCGCAAGCTGAACCTGTATTCGCTGCGAAGGTTTCTTCGAGCAACGACTGTGAAGTTCTGCGCAAGCAGCACGAGGACTACGCCGTTCGTTTGTCTGTCGAACATTTCCAAGGACGTGCTTGAAACCTGGAGAGTGGCGGGAAAATTGTTTTATGCGGTTTCGCCCTAAAAGGGGAGGAGTTGTTACGATGCGATGTTATCGCTTATCGCTGTCGCGGCCGCAGCAGAACTGCTGAGTCAGGGGGGCGTACCTCTGGTGCTTGCTGCCGATATAAGCGGCATCGCCGGCAAGCTTTGGGCTTTTTTTGGTTCCGGCTGCCGAACAATAAATAAACGCTGCCAAATAAACGTCGGTCTCCGGATTCGTCGATTCTCCCGGAGAAACGTAACAAGGGTGGGTTTTTTCAGTCGCGCACAAGTCACCTAGCAGTGTTTGGAGATTTGTGTTTTTTCAATGTTTTCCTTTTCTTCTTCTCCGAGGATGATTATCGTTATTCTTGTCTATCTCGCTTGCACCTTTGTATTGCATTATCTTGAAAGCCTTAAAATGCAGGCCGTTCACCCTTGTTGTTAGACTGGTGGCAGCAGTTAAAACCCGTTTTCTCTACTTACGTCTAATCTCCTGGTTAGCTAAGTTGATTGAGCGCTGGAAATTGAGAGGACCCTGGTTCGATACGAAGAACAGGCTGATTTTTTCTGTCCCGCACCAGCTGTGTTTGGAGATTTGTGTTTGCCCTTTGTTGCCCTTGTTCCCCTCCTCCAGGAATTATTATCGTTATTCAGTAACAATGCAGTCATATTCCCGCTGCATGTTCCTCTGCTGATCGCACGCATTGCGTAATTCTTGTTATGCTTACTAAAATTTTTGCGCACATGTCAACGATGCTGTATTAGCCAGACAGCCTTAGATTTTCGGGTCTTGTAACATGGTAAAAAAAACACTTGGAACAAACTGACGCACGATGTCCGTTTCGAAGCCTTTTCGCACAAACCCTTGGCGGTTGCATACGCTGTGCCAGCCGGCAAGAAAAAGTCTAACCGCTGGAGGGTGCGTCGTTGGCGCACAAATATAAGGTGATACGAGTAAGGTATACAGTTACAATATTTTGTGGGATATAGTTTACAATATAACAATAATTCCCAAGTATGATTTATGAAAGAAGTATATCTACCCCATAAATTGGAGAGCGCTGAGAAATTGGAGACGTCTTGTCCTGTCTTCGTTCTACGTGTTGCTTTCTCTTTATACCAGTATATCCTTGCGCAAAAACATATAACAGAGTTATTTGCTGTACTTCTGTAATAGAATCTAAGTTTGCAGATGCACCCGTCTGATATTAATACGAAATATGTGCTCATATGTATGTTGTTATAAAACAGGCTGGAGATCTGAATATATCAATATAAATTGTATTGCTGAACACTTGTATGTTCCTTTATTCTAAATCGCAATTTTTTCTGCCAATTTTTACCAATGAGGATTTGAATAACTCATGCTGACAGTGTAAGTGACAAACGTCTTGCTAATATCTTTTCTGGGCCTGAAAATAAAATCTTTCGTCTGTGTTGTTAAACATCTGTATATTCTGGGGGACAACATTTTTGATAACAATGTTCAAGTCAACTGCTACCCAAACAAATTAGCTAAACGAACTTGTGATCGACCGACAATAGCCTCTCTCATAACAATACACAATCAGGTGAGATTGTGGCTGCACTGGGAAGTTTGATAATGTTTTATTTAATTCAAATATACAAAATCTTGTTCACGCACTTCAAACTTCGCAACAGACTTTAAAGAGTAAACAAATATAGTTAATGCTAAGATAAAACTAACAAAATCAAATTGATTTGATTTAAAATACATTTATTTGTTTTAAATTGAAATATCATTTGTATTACTCTAGGTGTTGTATAGATACTTTACCACTAGATGTATTTATAAGCATCGCAAACTGATCTATCGATTCATCCGATCCTTGACAACAATTCGGGAGAAGCAAATTGCTGTAACTGTAGAGTACGGTTTAATAAACAAGTTTTTTTGTGAAATCTCCATCATAGCAGAACAAAAACACATTTATTTTTCAGTTAGTCAGACAGCTGCATTTTTTTGTTCTTTGACTTGAGTGCGATAGACGATTACTTTTCTAATTCTGTTGCAGTAGGATGTTATTTTGCTGACTAAAGAAAGCATGGTAAAACTGAAGCTCAACGCTCAGATTTGCACATAAGTGTACTACTTCATTTTGCTGATTTTTAACCTCATGCAAATTTATTTTCTTGCTTCATGATATTTTTAATACAAAACCAGTGAACGTATAGAGCAGCAAATGATAAACGAATGGTAAATAAAAAGTATTTTATTTCTTATATTTAAGGGAGAGTTTTGATTTAAACCGTCTTCGTAAAACTGGTTTGACATAAATTATAATTAAAGTTATAATCTGAATTACGATTTAAATCGTATTGATTATTTTTCCACCCCAGTTGGAGGCGCAGGTACGTTGGTATAATATTTAGTTCTTAATGCGTGCTATTTATATAGACCCAAAAGATTATTATTAAAACTCAGTTTCCACGATTTCAAAACAAGCCAAGCAAAACCTTCCCCCTCTTTCACCAGAAAACAGCAATAACAACAACAAACAAAATGCATACTGGAGCTAGTGAAAAAAAAAAGAATAATTAAGATGGAAATAGGAAAGCATGTTCGTTAAACATCTTGATATGTGAACCCAAAGAAGACAAAGGGCACAAAAACACGTCAGACACGGTGGGACGTGTTTTTGTGAGTCCCTTGTTTCCTTATACGTTCGCATACCAGGATAATTAAGACTTTCCTGCAAAACATCAACATCAGCTTTAGAAAGAGAAATAAAAAAATAACTTAACAGGTAGCCCGTCAAGGTATCTGAGGCCGCTGGGTCAGTTTTGCAATTACTCGGATACGATGACACCCAATCTATGTACAATTACAATAACCACTCTCCATATCTTTTTTGCAACGGAACTGTTGTAACTGTGAAGGTCATATAAATATGGTCCTTATTAAAACTAGCTGTTAAAAGATTATGCGTTCTTAATATTTTCGTTAATGTTAAGCTCGGCTTATGAGCGTGTTACCAAACTTCATTCGAGATAAGCGCTACTTCTGTAATAAGATGAAACCCCGAAAATATAAAACGTTTGATATTTTGCTTTCTTTTAACCAAACTCTTTGGGACACAAACTTATATTGTAACCGACAGTAACCTCCATGTTTGGTATCTGTAAAGATGTATGGTGAAACAATTTTTCTTTCGTATTTTTATAATAAAATTAATCAATTGCTTACGACCAGATGGGAAGCCAAATACACACTCGCTCTGCTGTTTCCATCCATTCTGCTTTATTCGGATCCGGTCGGTTTCGTATCGCTTGGGTTACTTCCTGTCGGTTCTGTTTGGATCTGTTGAGATTCGTCGGCGTTTCGGTCGGGTTTGTTCTGATTTGGTCAAAAACGAACTAATCAGAAGGGACCAATAGGAATCTTAACGGAACAGAACGAGTAAACTGCGACTTTCAGAATGACATCGTGTGATTTTCGGCGCAGCGGAGTCTGACTCTGCGAACACCGACAAAAATACTATCGAAACGAGAGCTTCCCTATAATGTTAAAAATTTACAAAAATGTCCTCCTCCAAAATAAATTTTAAAAAAATTATATTTTTTATTGCAAAAAGGCAAATAAAAAATCTACACTTAGCCGAATATTCTCATTATCCGCCCAAAATGTAGCAATAGCGGACCCAACCAAATGCCAAAACTTTCAGAGCTAACCGTTACCCCATTCAAACGTTCCTAGTGATTTCTTCTTAAATTAATATTTGGGAAGATAGCGGACGGAGGAGGTTCTCTAGAATAACATTGAGCTGAATTACGTGGGTTATCGACAACGGGTTTAAATAAGCTTAAACGGGCTCCTTGTTTCTCAAAAAAGTTTTCAGCAAAAAAAAGATCACATCACTTTTAAATTTTATTACGTTCAGTTTCGAAACTTTGGCATCTGGCGCAGACGACTATTGTGCTACATTTTGGACGGAGAACGTTAGGCAATGCGTGGGTATTTGTTGCAAGAAAGAAATAATTTTAACTTTTTTTGTTTGTGTGTGAGTGGGGGGGGGGGGGGGGGTGGAACGCTGTATTTCGCTTGTCCGCTTACATTGGTCATTGGCCGGCATAGGTACCGAAAACTTAAGGAACACGGGCCCCGGCGTGTCCCGAGCTTCTTACTGTCATTCGCGACAATCAGAGCACGGCATCAGCCGAAAAGAAAGTCGAACAACGAATCAAGGAGCGAGGAACACCAACGTAGTAAGTGACGCCTGGTTTTTCTCAGACTGATCTATACAGAGATGCGTCGTTTTCGCTTCTTTTAAAATTGTTTTATGGTAGTTATTTTGACTTTACTTTGAAATATAAATTAATTTCTTACTTTTTTGGAATGTGCACGAATACAAAAATGCTTATCACTTGTTTTTGGTGATATAGCGCGGCTCGTCATTAGGACCTGGATCATGCTGCCTTTTTTTAATCATTTAGCGACTTATCATTTAGCGACTACTAAAGTCGTAGCCTATGAACGGAGGGTAGTATTTTTGGTGATTCTCTTCCCGTCATACACTGAGCCGCCAAAACGTTATACCCACCTTTACATTGTGTTGAATGGGCGCGCCTATAGCTGACGCGCACCAACCGAATTATCTACAAGCTTCCGATGCTGACGGTGGATGAGGGCTGCCAGGGTTACAGGTTTATACTTTTGTCGACTACATGCGCGTTTCACGGGAAATGCTTCCGATTTAAAAGACTTTGATAAAGAACAGATAATTGCGTCAAGAAAAGTGCTCACCCTTTCGTTGCTTGTTTTTCTCACCGGAACCAGGAATTGCCCAACGAGACAACGATCCCGGTCACTGGGCCAGAGTTGTGCTACAGTGGATTGAAAAGCCGAATGATGAATCCCAGTTAATGTCTTGGCCACCCTAACTCATCAGATGTCACTCGCACAGAACACATCACGGATGCGATGATGCGTCAGCTCAGAGCTCACAAGTCACCTCTTCGTAATCTTCAAGCATTGCACGTTGAAGCCATGCCAAGATTGGTTGCCACTGTTTTCCGAGCCAAAAGGGGATGAACGCGGTATTAGGTGGGGAGTAATGTTTTGGCTGATTATCGTACACGCAACCGACTTATAAGAAATTAAAACTTGTCGTTTAAGCACCTATCGAATAAATACCTTATATGTTGTTCTAATGTAAATCGGGCAACATAAATGAAGTTGAACGAACGACTAGAGACAAGTACTTCTCAGTAAAAAAACGAAAGGCTCAATTCAGAGTTGGAAAACAACACATTTGATGATTTATTGATTACTTAAAGCGCAATTACTTTATTTCTACTAATTTGCCTTCGATCAGAAGCTATCCCAGGTCTCTTGTTCGCCCGTGCAGTGGGTTGCACGTCACACTAACTGACTTCACTATGTCACTAACCTATTTGACCTAGTAGCATTGGGTCTTAAGTCGTGGTCTAAAATGAGGTAACGTCGCCTGACACCACGACTTCTAAACATAAGACATAACGTTTACATCGCGATGAGACCGTATTATGGGCGAACAGTAGGTGTTGTTAGAGGCGGGGTTTATGCCGCACGTCCGGGAGCTTCCTGGCTCGTGACGACGACCATTCCCCGAAGTGAAGAACCCAGGGGTCCAGTGGAGGTGGGAGAATTGGTAACGTAACGAACGGTTTAATTACATGGTTGCGATACAGTCGTCAAATCCGAGAGAACTAACGGAGCAGCCTCACGCTCCGCCTTATATAGGGTCCGTTTTCTCCCTCACTCCCCGCCAGGGCAGCAAGTGCGCAGCAGCAACCCGCCGTCAAGTGCGTCGTAGCAAAGTCCGCCGCGTCGTAGCCAGAAGTGCGTCGTAGCCAAAGTTCTCCGCAGTTAGGTCATGCCTCTCTCCCTTTCTTGAGCGCACCAACCCCCACGCACACACACACGTCCCGTTGACGTCACACGGACGCGCTGAGACCTGTCTCGTGCAGGCTCAGACAGGCGGCCGACGGCCCTGGACTCGTCGGGACTCGTTTCGTGCAGGAACAGACAGGCGGGCGACGGTGCCGGACAGATTCATGACTCGTTTCCGCAGCGTTGAAACTCGGAAGAAGGTTGCCGAAGGTTCCATTCTTAACAGCCCCTCCGGGGCCAGGGAAACCTCGAATGGCCGGTGGTACAATCGCTGGCCTGAAGAGGTGGGCTGGGAGTAGGCCTTGAGAAGACGCTGCAAGCACCAAACAAACTCCCAAACCTCTCACAACGGAGGCATCAGCGGAAACGTCCCCCACAACACCACGCCACACAGCAGTCAAACGCTCGGAATTCGCCAAAGACCCGCCAGACTGGATTACGGATTACAAAAATTTGCAAAAAAAACTGCAAATTTAAAACCTTAGGACAATTGCGGGTATCGAGACCCGCTGTCGCCAAAACACAACTCATTTTTCCAAAGAGGTCACTATGAACAAAATACAAAAGACAAAAACTCTTCGCAATTTGTGAGGTCTTTTTGGGGTTTTAACGAAGTGCCCCCACTTTGATCCTCATTCCCGTGGATGACGGAGACCTCTGAGATCATCACTCCCGCTTTTGGTGATATCAGAAAAATCTGCTCAACCCATCGGCATTGCCGTTAAATTTGCCTTTCCTGTTTCTTACGCTGAAGTCATAGTGATCGATTTTCACGTGATTTCTAGACGTGAAGATGCGGTCCTTATAGCGCCGATAAAACAATCCGCCTTTTTCATGCCCCGTCACATTGGTCCTAGCAATCTCCTGAGCTGTACCAAGAAACTCTGACACACTAGGGTCGCTCTTCCGCTCGACTGTCAAAGACACTCTGTCTACTCGCAGCAGATGATCAAAGTTACGTGACGCCGGAGCTACGAGAGATCTTTTATTGATCCCGTCTTCCTCCGCTTTTTTCGCCGGCGCGTTGGGACGGCGTACGCTTTCTAGTGCTACGAGGTCAGGCTGTTCTACAACCTGGATCCCCTCATCCCGTTTCTCTGCCTCCAACTCTGGGAGTGCTTGCTCCTCGTCAGCTGCCTCTGGCTCTGGATCACTCGTTAACAAAGGGGCGAGCTGACGCGATTTGGACCTCGTACACGACTGAACTAGTCCTTCTCCCAGTTGTTGACCCCTTTCGCGCAGCAGGAAATCTGACCGGTTAGAAAACAAATAGGGATACTCCAACGGGACTGTTTGCGAGACAGCCGCCTCTGTCACTAGCTCTCCGAACGGGCCAGTTATCCTTACTGTCGCCATAGGCAGACAGACACTGTGCTTTTCGAGCAGCTGCTTGATCCAAACTACCTTTCCAGTAAAATCGGATGTCGTTACATACGACGGATGAACAACGTCCATCGTCGCTGTACTGTCCCGAAGCACCCTGCACGGCTTTCCATTTACCTGGAGCTCGTGAAGATAGGGACGAAGGAGCTCCAGGTCCTCGTCACTACCGGTCACGGTCGAGAACACAACCCGCGGTTTGTTACATCTGGCCGCTATGTGTCCCGGCTCCTGACAGTTGTAGCACAGGAACGGCTTCCTTGCCTCGAACTGCCCTGTCTGGCTTTTCCGCGCCTCGTCTCCGTTCGAGGGATCTCCGTTCGAGGGATCTCCGCTCTTTTCTGGGACCTTTTTTCCTGTTTCTGGCTTCTCGGGCCTGTTTTCTCGCGAGCCGTTTCTCTGTCGGAAGGTCTTGCGCTGATCGCTCCGGCCGGGTTCGCTTTCCTCTCCGCTCAGCTTTCTACGCGTTGCGTACTCCTCGGCTAGCTCAGCGGCCCTTTCGACAGAGTCGACTCCTACCCTGTCCTGCACCCAGAGCTTGACTGACTGCGGAATGCTACGAAAGAACTGTTCGAGGCACACACACTCGACTACCTTGTCTCGGCTTTCGTACACGTCCTCGCTCTTCAACCATTCTATCAAATTGGTTTTAAGCCCGTAAGCGAATTCCGAGTAGCCCTCGCTGCTCTTTTTGGATGCGTTTCTAAACCTTTGACGGAACGCCTCGGCAGAAAGGCGGTACCGTTTCAAAAGGCTGGACTTCACCTTGTCGTAGTCGTCCGCGTCTCTAGCACTAAGGCGCGCGACAACCTCTGCAGCCTCACAGGGCAACAAAGTCAAAAGCCGTTGCGGCCACGTTTCTGGGGCGAAGCTCAACTTCTCACATGTCCTCTCAAAGTTAACTAAGAATAGGCCCACGTCTTCCCCAACTTTAAACGGCTGCAGGAGCTTCTTCATTTGATACGACTCGGTCTCACTTGCTCGTACCGGAGCCCCAACTCTACTGTTCTGCGAGTTTAATCGCTGTTGTTCAATTTCGAGCTCTAGCCTTTTCAGCGCTCGCTCCTCTGTCGCAGCCTGCTCTCGTTCCTCTCTCGCTGCAGCCTGCTCTCGTTCTCGTTCCTCTCTCGCTGCAGCCTGCTCTCGTTCTCGTTCTCGTTCCTCTCTCGCTGCAGCTCTGCTCCTGCTCCTCTCTCGCTGCAGCCTGCTCTCGTTCTCGTTCCTCTCTCCTAGCGTTCTGAAGCAGTTCCCACGCAATTTTAATTTCCTCTGCTTCTGCGCTCTCTGAAATCGCTTTACTGATCTCAGATTTCTTCATCTTTTGCTCCACCTCCACACCCAATTCTTCACACAAACAGAATAAATCTGTTCTCAGTAACCTCATTAGATCCATGATCGCTGCTCTTTAGCTTTGGCTTTGTTCTAAAACTTGTCGCAAGGTTGTACACAAACCCAGCGCACGAGTCAAAACTTAAGGATTCCCAGCAGTTCAAAATTAATTACCCATAATCTGAAGCCTGGCGAATCTCAAAGCAAAGTCCAAACGCTCACCCGCAGATGTAGCACGATGTCGCATGGTCCGATCCCAACCGCTGCCAACCAGTTGTTAGAGGCGGGGTTTATGCCGCACGTCCGGGAGCTTCCTGGCTCGTGACGACGACCATTCCCCGAAGTGAAGAACCCAGGGGTCCAGTGGAGGTGGGAGAATTGGTAACGTAACGAACGGTTTAATTACATGGTTGCGATACAGTCGTCAAATCCGAGAGAACTAACGGAGCAGCCTCACGCTCCGCCTTATATAGGGTCCGTTTTCTCCCTCACTCCCCGCCAGGGCAGCAAGTGCGCAGCAGCAACCCGCCGTCAAGTGCGTCGTAGCAAAGTCCGCCGCGTCGTAGCCAGAAGTGCGTCGTAGCCAAAGTTCTCCGCAGTTAGGTCATGCCTCTCTCCCTTTCCTGAGCGCACCAACCCCCACGCACACACACACGTCCCGTTGACGTCACGGACGCGCTGAGACCTGTCTCGTGCAGGCTCAGACAGGCGGCCGACGGCCCTGGACTCGTCGGGACTCGTTTCGTGCAGGAACAGACAGGCGGGCGACGGTGCCGGACAGATTCATGACTCGTTTCCGCAGCGTTGAAACTCGGAAGAAGGTTGCCGAAGGTTCCATTCTTAACAGTGTGTAGCAAAATCAAGGAAAGTAATTTGGAAGCGACCTTTGCCTTCGAGGTCCTACAATGCATGGAATGCAGTTTCCGGCACGACGGTTTCAATTGTCTCAAATACATAAAACAGTCGTTGCGTTAGCCTTAACGGCATTCGTTACGGCACCCGTTATAGTACTATACTTTTTTTCCAATTTCGATGAAACTGTAATTGGTGTATCATGTGACCAATAAGGGGGGAGCGAAGAACGGCAAGTGGAGCGGGAGGTAGGAGGATAGGCAATGTAGAAGGGAGGAAGGATTGAAGGGGGGAGTGGGGTTGGAGAGGGGAAGGATTAAGAAGGGGGAAAGGAGGCAGATGGGGAGAGGTAGGGGGAAAAGGGAGCAAAAGGGAGCCAGATGGGGAGGGAGAGATCGCACTGTAGGGAGAGAGGGATCGGCAGAGGAGGAGGGGAAGCTAAGAAGGGAATAATGGTGAGAGGGAATGGCGAGAGGGAAGAGAGTGGTGGGAGAAGGGAGGGAAGGGACGCGAAGTATTTTTCCCCTCTGAATTTAGCAGGGAAACTGAATTGGTGTCACGTGACCAGGGAGTGAAGGGAAGGGATGGAGGGCTACGTAGGAAGATGAGAGGAGGGATGGGAAAGAGAGGTAAGAAATGTAGAGTAGGCAGGAGAGGAGTGGGGGATGGGGAAGATACCCTGGGATTAATATCACCTAGTGTTATCTAGATGTTGCTAGGAGGTGAAAGGGATTTGGAGAGAAAGGGAGGGGGGAGGAGGACAAAGGTGGGGGTGAGCGAATTAGTGTCTCAGGTGACGTATATTTTCCCAGTAAATTTAGCGGGGAATCAAATGTTTGTACAGGTCACGTGGCACCAGGTCACGCGACGCCTATTTCTCTCACTAAATTTAGCCTGAAAGTGAATTGGTGTATAGTTAACATGACACCGATTTGCCCTCAAAATTGGCTAGTTATCATCCCTTTCAGTGAATTTTTGACCGATGTGACTATTTCTTTAAGTTGAAATGGAGCTTCGCACACCGAGCTGACTCTTTCTCTCGCAGTTCGAATGAAGTGTTCCTCAGAGAGTTGATTCTTCCCCTCATTTTGAATGAAGTTTCATACCATTACCTAGTCTTGCAGTTACGCACGTGCTTTAATGTTCATAAGGAAATCGTATTAAATGATTTCAGGATTGCTTGTTTATATAAGCAAATATTACTCGGTACTTCAACAGACCACACGTCATTCTCCCCCCCCCCCCACAAAAAAAAATCTGAATCCTTTATTTGATTGTTGAAACCGCTGACCCAGCATCCTTAAAACTTCCATAGCCGCTTAACACACGCTCCTATACCCTGCCTACCAAATCGGTCATTCCCTCTCTGCTATCCCACTTCCCCGTTTCATCCCGCCGAAGATGAGAAGTGGCGCATTTATGGTTTATTTCCCGAAGTTCGGGCTCTCTGCAGGCAATTTGCGCGGTTGCAGCCGGGTGGCTGTTTCCGCGTTCCAATTACTCCTGGGCCCGGAGGGCCTACGTTCGGGTGCTATGACTCGCCACCGGCGCAGCCACGAAATGGGGATCGACAAAACGGACCGATCAACGAGGACAGCCACCGCCTCGCTAGTCGACAACCGGTGAGGGCGCCGACATCTTTGACGTAATTCAGAGCAAAGACGGTGGTTCTATGACGGGAAGCGGTCGGCATCACTGGGACGAACCACCAGTTAGGTCACTCTCCCTAATAATCGCTACGACAAATACCTAGAAATATCGTTCTCGCGTCAAGAAAAAAATATTGCGCCTTATTGATGCGTTGCACGAAGTAGTACTTAAAGACTTGGTTGTCGGAAAATGAAACCACGCTTTTGGCGTTTGAAATGTGTACGTTAGAAGAAGAAAAAAAAGAAACGGGAAGCAAGTTCAAAATATAAACCAAATATATTTTCATTCATCACACGAAGCAGTAAATCAGTAATGCTCCGCCAGAAGCCGGACTTATTTTACAATGGTTTTGAAGCTGAATTCGAGTATATGGCAATACATTTCCCGCTGCAAATATCAAACAACTTCAAAGATGAACACGCTTTTCTTATTTGGAATGGCTGTGCAGGCTGTAGACTTAAGGTTTTTCCCTTTTCATTGGGAAAGGTGTTTGCCTCTATCGATCGCTGTGGACACTGGGCCGCATGTCAAGATAGACAACTCTGCTGTATTGCCGAATCCAATACCTCGGTGCGCCGGCGGCCGCTCTCTCTTTCGCGCGCACCGGACGGCTGCGCTGCAACGTAAACAGTGCGATGGGCATGGGTTCTCTGGAACAGAAAGCGTCAACACCTATAAGGATATATTTGGCTGTTTATGTGTTCTCTCTAAAGAAAAAAAAAGCGGTGTGACAAATATTTTCCGTAGCATCCTTTTGCTACGTCCGCGACCTCCTCGCATGTTCCCAAAAACTACCTGGCAGAAATTCAGTGTACATAAATTATTTCTGCCAGAGGATACGCGGTGTTGTGGTGTGGCATGCTCATGCGGTACGAATCAATATGAAAAAAAGTGGTCAAGCTAGAAATACAAGTAAAAATGTAAGAGTGACTCGTCGTACTACATCGTATTCCAAACACAGCACTAATAGACTGTACTTGTTTTATTTAACAATCATCATTAGCTCCATTCTTACATTATATTAACCTTCTGTTGAAGGCGCACATCGGTGCAATATGTCACTTGGAAACTATTTTTAAGCAAGGATAGCTAAAAAAAGATATTTATTTACTTGAAATGGAGATCGTGCATGAAAGGGCAATATACATAATGGGAAAGAACATAAAACACAAGTGATTGTTTTTGTTTTATGTCATTCCAATTATTTATCTTGTATTCATTTAGCAATTATTTTATTCAGACCGGATTTACAGAAACACTTTCTTCATCCTAAATAAACCCAGGCAGTCAAAAAGGGAGATTCCCGTGTCATAACACATATAAGTATACGTTGAATGAAATAAACTACCAGTGCTACCTTTATCATTAAAAGTAATCAAAGTGTAGATTTCCTTATCTTAACCACTTAAATCTGCTTTGCTGCGTTGTAATTCATCTTGTCACGCGTTTTTGCTCACACTTGGTAGACATAGCTTACTGTACTCAACTCTGTTTAAAGCGATATCTTTATTCGAGCACACAATAAAAGAAAAAACCTTTGAATGTTTTTCACTGCACTTTCTAGTTATACCTTTGAAAATTTCAGGGGACTGCGTACCAATCCTCTTATGTTGCATTTGCTTTGGTTATTTTTACAGACATGTACAAGTTACTAAAAAAGTAATTAAGTTAAGTTACTGAGTATTCACCTCAAAAGTAATTTGAGTAGAGTAGAAATTACTCAAATCTAAAGTAATCGAGAAAATTACTAATTACCGTAAAAAAGTATCTGATTACTTTTGAAGTTACGTTTATATGTTTTTTATGGTAACAAGAAAATACATAGGTTTTGACCCGTTAGCGAAATTGTGCTAGCCGAATATGAATCGGCTCGTTTTTTCACAGAACTGCTTTAATAGCTGGTTCTGCTTCTGCGTGCCTAATTGTTTTACACTTTTTTGTTTGTTTGGTCAATGATGTACTGCGAATGTGTCATTTCTACTTCGAGGTTTAGCACTGCCTGAGCTTGATTTTTTAGACAGTGTTTGCTTGTTTACAACGTTGCGTAATGTAAATGTAAAAAGTACTTGAAGTAAAGTACAAAGTAAATGAAAGGTTATGTACTTCAAGTAAAGTATTAAGTACACCGAGTGCAATGCACTTGAAGTAACGTGCTATAAATATAATATATTGCAAGGTAAAGTACAAGCACTTTTAACACAGTCTCTCATGATGCCCTTTCATTCCATATACAGTGTTTCTTTAACTGGTATGCATTACTCCAGGGGTAATCGGTGGTGCATCAGTTTTTACCGGAGATGGCAGCAAGTATTGTATAAAGTCAAGTCGTCACACAGTAGTTTTACTATCGCTGACGAGCTATTCGACACAATCAACTTATAAGGCACTTATTTGTGCCTGTCTTACAGCCACCATTACTTCAATCAGAGAAATAACCAGATGACGTCTCGAAAGAGCGCGTTTTCACACGACGATACGCCATTTTTTGTTTTTAATTTAGGGGAATGTACCTTGAGGTCGGGAGTTTTACTTTCTCTGAAAGTACCAAAAAAATACTTTAGTAAAGTATAAGTACATGCTCAGATAATGTACTTCAAGTAAATCACAAGTTTTCTAAACAGTAATACTCTGAGCACCATGTACTTAGAGTTCATCCCAACAGTATTTGTTTATTATTTTTTTATATAAAAAAGTTAGGGGAATTACTAAATTTTCTCGAACGACCTTCGAATCTTTGAAGATCTGCATATTCTGAGTTTTAGGAGGCAAGGCAACGCAAAACGTCACCATTGCTTTGCCGTCTAGCATGGGAATATTCGAGTATAGCACGAACTACGGGAGTACCAGACGAGCTTCAGAGCGGGTGCTGCATTTTGTTGCCTCCTTTGAGTGAGGATGCAGTGTCTACACCTTCTGTAGTGGGCGAGAATTTATACGTTGGAGAGAAGCGGGGATTAGCCCTATCTTAAAATGGGTCAAGTCTCCTTGAGCTTCGGGACACAAACAAACGCCAGTCTTCGGCGCTAATCCCGCAGTTACTCGGCCACTCTTGCGTTGTGTCTGTTCGCTCCCCACGCCTCGTAGCAGTGTTGTTGCAGTGCGGGGCGCATAAAAAAGTTGGTGGGTTTCGGACTCTCCACACCACTTTCTTCTCCCCCCCCTTTCCTACGCCAAGTGCTTCTCCGTCTTAGAAAATATCAGCTGATCTTCAAACATCTCATCTCTTGTGTGCAGGAATGTTTGTTGATAGGCAAAACAACCACTAAAATTCGAAAGTAATTTGTAATTTGAGCTGAAGTTACTCGGAAAAAGTAATTAAAGTAAACTACTCATTACCGAAATAAAAATGTAACTGAACGTTAGCAAACTACTCAGAAAAGTAGTTAAACTACAGTAACTTGAGTGGTGTAGTTGAACTACGTGCAATTCTGTATTTTTACACTCACGTCACAAACGATTTCTTGGCATTCAGGGCTCTCAAGTAAATAAAAACACAGCTAGTATTCCTTTCGTTTATCAAACACGTTCTGCAATCTAATAGAGTTTCATGAGCGGATTCCAGCACACTGCAGTGTAACAAATTTCTTAAGCTTTACAGTCGAAAATCTACTTCACCAAATTAAAATTTAACGAGGTAATTAGAAAAATCGCATTGTTCCATTGAATAACGATCATTTAGAAAAGTTCACATCAGGGATTTTAAAGTGTCAACATGTAGGCACGTTTGATATTTGATTTATCGAGCTATACAATGTTTTAACTTACGGACAACAACATCCGATAGTTAATTTATTTATTTTTATCCGAATGTCCTCAAGGCCCATATGGAAAAAACAAAGGGGAGTGGTTGGTTTGTGGGAGGAGAAAATTGGTGTTATCGTAAATGGTGACGATGTTATCGAGGAAACCGTTCCAGTCGTTGATAAATTTGGATAGAAGTAAAGTCTTGTAGGCTGTGGATTTGTTCTTGGGTCAAGCAATCTTGCATGAGTGGTCTAATCTTGAAGAAACAGGTGACTGGGATAAGGGTAGACTGTTTAAGAAAGGAGAGTAATACGCTTCATCAAGGAAGCAAATCCTACATATTTAATCACGCAAGGAAACATTAGGGAGTGTAATTGAGATTTCATTGCCGAGACACTAGAGAAACGGGAGTAATTGGAAAGAATAAAGCGAGCTGTACAATATTTGACGGATTTAATTGTGTTACAAACAACAGATTGGTGGGGAAACCAGAAATATAAAGCTCAATCTAGTTTAGATGAAACAAAAGTGGTATAAATTACGGTTTTGAGGCTGGGTTGTGAAGGAAAACAAAGTAATCTTAAATTACCTTTTTAAATTACTACGAATATAACCAAAACAGCGGTAAGCTGAGAATATTACTTTGTCAAGATTAATACGTGAAGATATATTATTTGTTAAATTAACGCTAAGATATTTATACTGGTTATTTGTCTGAAGAGTGATGTTTTTTAGCGTTAATGTTGTTACCAAGTCGGAAAAAGAGCACGTGGAACATTTATGCATTTGCTTATTAATATTCGAAGAAATCTGCGAAGTACGCGAGGTCAGCACTTTTGCTAATGTCATTTTTCAGTGAGAGTTGTCATCACTTATTAAAACTTCTATTATCCAATAAACAAAACATTCATTTGCAAAAAGGCGATATAATATTATAATGTCAAGAGGGAGGTATAATGTGTATTAAAATGAGTGGGGGTCAAATACCATTCCTTTTGCAACGCCGGAAGTGACGAGGTCTAGACGGGAGGCCGCGTTGTGAAGGAAAACAAGCTGAATGTATCGACTTAAAAAAGTTTCAATTCCCTTTGGAACAAAGGGCCCGGTTTTAGTTAATATAACTTAAACGGAACGCGATTCTGTGGCATTTTGTTGAAAGCTTTGGCGGAATTGAGGAAAACAGCGTCAGTAAGAAGGACATAGTCAAGATATTTGACCAAGCAGTAAGTAAATAAATGAGTAATCAAGAATCGTCTCGGCATCATGTCGAAAACAAGCACAGTCGTAAGAAATATAGCCGGAACACCCCATTTGCATTTTTCATAAAACTACAGCCTCAATAACCTGCATAATTTCCCAGAGTTCAAAGACGGGAACCTAAATTTTGAGAGGCAGCCTTAGCTTACATCAGACTAGCCTTAAGAGACACTCCAATGAATTTTTTGTAAAGGGCTTATATAGGGCATGTATTTTCATAGTAATTTTTCCACAAAACAATTTGTTCCCATAATATTGAATATTGACGCCATTAGACAAAATTTAGTTGTTGGTCACGGCACGCTCTAAGCCCCTCCCACAGACCAGTGGCCCCACCCATTACAACTGAATATACTTGGCTGCTAAAGCTCCTCGCCTGAACACGCTAACAAGCCCAGTGATTCCCTTTCACAACCTCCTGTGCTTCTAGTCTGGCGTCTGACACCGCCTGCTACTCATTATTTCACCTTAAAATGTACCGCTGGAAAGTCTACAAGCGCGAGCTCCTTGATCTAGGGGCAGGTCTCAACGTCACACACTCTGGTGCATTAAAAGCAGCTCGCAACACTATGAGCTCGCGCTTCTAACTTTCGCTGCAGTACAACATTGTGTAAAACAGAGTATAGTTGTGCGAGCAGACACGCGGCAGCATCCGGCATCGTCTGCCATTTCACCAGCGTCCCTCGTCTTCTGCAAAGCCCGTAGGACGCGGACATGAACGCCGGGCGTCGGCGTCCGTTTTCGTCTTCGTCCGTCTGCTATTCCGCTCCCGTCCAAAAGCTTTTACAACGCTCGCAAGAATCCACCAGGTAAGCGGCGTTCTAGCGTTCCACCGTTTCCGAGACACGGTTCAAAACAATTGCCTGTCAGCGTCTGTCAGCGTCTGTCGATGTGCGGTAAACAGCGACCGGGAATACTAAAAACACAAATAAAATAATGCAGTAATTTCAGTTTTTATGCTCTTGATGTTATTCTTTTCGCATGGCATTCGCGAGCAAGGAGAGTGAGCGTCATGACCAATGAGGTAGAGGGGCTTAGAGAGATAAACTGGTATCCCGTTCACCAGGCAAATGTGATCCCCCACTGGCTGCCGCCATATGTTGTACAGTTTTGACCACTAGACACGTGACCGTACCAAATTTTCAGGATTTTACGCAAAAGTGAGCCGACATTTGTATTGCGATCTCTGTAAGAATATGTGATAAACCATGTTTTCAATATCGCTAGCCCCAGAGATGAGTGTCTAGCTCAGATAAAAAATCCAAATACAGCACCGCGGCTGACGGAATATTATACCTGGATATTTTCGTGTGTCTTCGGGAATTTGCATTGCTTCTTCGTGAATGGATGTCTTTTGCCTAGAATGATATATATATATTTTTTTGTGGTATTTGTATTTAGTATTTTAGTTTTTGCCGTATTTGTATTTTAGTATTTTAGTGCACCACAGTGGAGATTGAAAAGTCGTTTGTGGGCACAGAAAGTAATGAATTATTATTATTATTATATTATTATAACGGAGCCATTGCGGAGCTTCCCAAGTTCTTGCCTTAATAGTACAGTTTGCACTTAAAACAAGCGAAACATAACTCATCTCGTCGGCACTCTTATTAAAGATCAATAGGCGATTATCTGTGCCCGGTAGATTGTTCAAAATCTAGACGTAAAGTTATAAGATCACGGGTCTAGTGGTCAAAAATGGGCAACATGGCGGCGCCCCAGGGGGGGGGGGAGGAGGCAGGGGGGTCACTTTCAGCTGCCAGTTTACCGCTTTAATCCCCTTTACCTTATTGGTCGCGATGCACAATTAAATCCTGACCTAAAATATGCGCTTTGGCAGGCCAGGTGCACTGCAAAACTTGAGAGCTACTTGCTTTTCGAAGCGAAATGACGAAAAACTAGACAAACTGTATATGCGAGCCGAACGCCTGATTGCCTCGAGCCAAATGGCTCGCAAATTCTTACCTGTGTGGGTATCACCTTGGTATTAAACCACGGTTGCTTAACAAGCCCCAACACAGCCCTTCCGAACGCGCACTTGCTGCAGTTTGTTGCACACTAGGTCTGTTGAGAACATCTTCCTCCAAACACCACAGTGAACGGAGAACAACTTGCACTCATAAAAACAAACGAACTCAACGAGCTACGCTGGTTGAGCACGGCAAAAACGCCGGGAGACATGTTCGTCATCCTTTGAACCCGAAGCGGGAAGGCGTTCTCGGAATATTCTTGAAAACAATAATGACACTATCTTGACCATGTTTTTCTCAAATAATGAAACTATTGTGGATATAAATACTATTACGGCACGGAGAAACAATCTTACAACCAACATTTCACTCGTAAACCATCTTTCCAACCAATGAGAGCCAAGAAAAGGTGCTTCTTTCTGTGTGTACCTGGCGGGTCCCAGAGCTGCTCCCACATAAATGCATCTAATAACGTAAATACTGATAAAAAAAAGGTTTAGTGGAAAACTGTGCAAAAAAATGTTAAACCCTTTCAACATATTGTTTTATATGAGTGTCCCTTTAATGACAGGGAGGTTCACTAACGGGCAGGAATGTCTGTTTGTTCCCACTCATATACATCTGACGAGTGTAAATATGTGTTCACACGTATACAACCCAGGCAGCACGCCCAAGAGAAACAAAAGCGAACAAGCACCTAACTGCGCAAGAGTTTGACAATCCTAGAGGCAAAACGTGGGCCTAGAAGGTATTTCTCCGAGACTTTTAGTCCTGTGGCTATCAAGTTTCGATCAGCGTCCTTGGTAAAGAAATTAGAGCATGGTTAGGTCTTGATTCGGTTTTGCGTCTTTAAACTTTTTAGGAATTCCCTATAAACGCAAGGAGAAACAAAAATAAAAAAACAAGTATAAAAAGTTTAAAATATCTCATTCATGTTGTTTCGATAGGCCACTGAAGCCGCGAGCTCTACTTTTATTTCGTTAGATTTGTTTTAGATTTGCATGTATCAAACTTTTCGTTATCGCGCTATAAAAAAACTTTGTTAAACGTTTTGTATGACTGTGACTCGTGTATGATCCTATGGCATAACACTGTGTTTATGGCCGCGTATTGCAAGTGCTAAAAACTTTGTTGTTGTCTGTATTACATGATCCTGCCTTACCTGCGTGCTTGCGACCCCTGGTCGAGAACAGCGGGCATATAGTTCAAAAGGTGCAGTGCTCACCAAAATTATACAGAACACAATAACTGATTCTTATCACATTGGGGTGCTATTCCTGCGGCAGCCGAAGAAAAAGATGTTAATTTGGTGAGTATATTTATACACCCGCAATTCAGTCGGCCTCAGTAGTCGTCTGCTGTCTGAGCGGTACATGAGGAATTCAGCCAGTGCAGTACAACCACTAGCCTGGGATATTGTACCTTCATCACGCAGTATTGCTACACAAAGGAACGCCGGTATGATGCTCATTCAGGTTGAAACGGGCCCAGGGGTGGGAATTGAGGGAATTGAGCCCAGGATCTCTGGGTGCTGCAGTGCGAGATTTCACTCCAAGTGCTGCGAGCTGGTGAGCGCTAGACCACTCGGCCACCGATTCATGACGTATCGTTCGATGGATCATCCCGATCAGGCGAAGTCGTTCGCTCATGGTCGTGTGGGGGCCGCGAGGTCCTACCACGTTATTTAAAGTGAGGGCATAAAACGAGAAAACGGACCGATGTGTCTGCCTGTGATGGCGGCTTCAGATCATTCTTTTCACGAGCTCTCCGAGGCGCGTGCGTGTACCGCGCCTTGAGCCATCTCTTTTATTTTTATAAGAAAGATGGATTTGTGGGTGCGTTGCACCCTATAGATATGCCCCGCCCCCTTTCACCGAGGAGGCCCAACGAGTGAATAAATGAAACTAAAGATCTACAACAACATACAAGTGGAACGTTAGCTGTGGTCGTGAGTTTGTCCAGTGAACTTCAGCAGACTTCTTCCGAGACTTAATTGCTGCTGAACCGAAAAAGAAGCTCAGAAATTTTGCCTGCCCAGCCATATACGCTTTCCACCACTTACGATGCACAGGCGGCTGCCAAAACATGTGTGCGCAATCCGGCTAATAATTCAATCAGGAGCAAGCGGCCTTCCCTGCATGGGCTCTTTCATTGAGAACTACGCCACGAAGTAGTTCTTCGGCTGCCGTCGGGATAGCACTCCCACCAGATAAGCCACTTTTCTTTTTTTTTTTGTTTCGTATCAGTCTAGTGAATCGACATAAAAGATAATCGTTTCTTTTTTTTGCGTTTTGTTTGCATGTTTAAGATTGATAACAAAGAAATTTTGATAATGCATCGTAGAGGAGAAAGCTTGAAAGCGCTGCTAAAATGCAGACAAAACGCAAAAAAAAACGATTTTGACGATATCAGTCTGCGATTCGCAAGGTCGGGGGCCCTTATCGGCGCCCCTGCTACCTCCCCTTCCCCCGGTCCGGAGATTGGGAATGGCCTTCACGTGACCGACTTGTTGAAACGGCTGCCCCCAGGATAGCGCCGCTCCGCGAAAGTCGGGCGTTCGAGTGGTGGCGTTAAGTTTGAGGCGCACTGTACCTTGATTTGACCAAATAGCCAGATGAATGCCGAAGTCTGACATTTCACTGGTTCCCCGCAAAAGTGTTAGATGGTTTATGCATGAGCTCAAGATGCCCGTCGGCAAAGCGAACGCCCGTCCTTGAAGCATAACACTGACATTTGCTTTGGAATTTCGATTGGAATTTCGAGTTCTTTCCGACCACTAAGAGAATACTATCGTCGAGCATATTGTGTGTATGAAGACGCTCTTTTTCTGGTTCATCTAGATTCTAGAAGGATATTCAAAGGATAATTTACACCTTCTGTTAGACAAAAAAATACCGAGGATAAAGATCATTATTCATTTTTTTATTTCACAATACTGCAGGCCCTGTTAGGGCCCAGGCAGGAGTAGGGGAAAAAAAGAAAAGGGAAGGGATGGCAAAGACACAAACACACAAGTTCTTCAACACAACACTGATTCCAAATAGCATATATCATTGCAATCTCGAAAAAAATACGTCAGGGGTAGGGCTATCAATAGTGTCTTTTTCTGAGCAGTTCCATTCTATTATAGTCCTAGGACATAAAGAATTAAAAAAAATATTGTTTGTGCTTTGCTATGGCTCTAAAAGACTTCCATGATTAAACCGTGTATTTCGGTGTGTGACGTGCTTTATGTAAGGTGATGAATCTAAATTAAAGTAATTATTCTTTATTAGGTACAAAAACTTCAATCTGAAATTTTTCCGGCGCGATCTCAAAGACTCCAATTCAAGTGACTTCAACATTTCTGATGGGCTGTCTAAGCGACGGTACCTATTGCATACGAATCGCGCAGCTAGCCTTTGAACTTTCTCTAATCCGTCTGTGGCTTTTTGTGTACACGGATCCCAGACTACGGACACGTATTCTAAAACTGGCCTAACTAAAGTTTTTTAGGCGCAGTGCTTGACACTGGAGGGTGCCAGTTGCAGATTGCGCCTTAGGGACCACAACGCAAGTCTCGCAGCAGCACACACATTGGCAACATGCGTATTCCAGTTCAGAGTGCTCGTAATTGGTACTCCAAGGTACTTAACTTCAGAGGCTTCTTTAACTTGAGTGCCATTAATGGTATAGGGAAAGTTCAGTACAGTTTTTTATTCGTAACCCTTAGTAATGTGCATTTCTCCAAGTTTAATGGCATTTGCCAATGTTCGCACCATGCAGAGATATTCTGAAGATTATTTTCGAGAGATTGCTGATCATTACAGGTTTCTACTTCTTTGTACAATATGCAGTCGTCTGCAAACAACATCACCCGAACTTTTTCATCTACGCTGTCAATTATGTCGTTTATGTAGATAAGAAACAATATCGGTCCCAGAACCGATCCTTGTGGAACACCCGATGAAACAGATAACTGACTTGAAATTTGCTTATCTATTTCGATAAACTGGGAGCGGTTTGAAAGGTACGACTGAACGAATTAGACTAGGTCGTTTTTTATTCCGATTGCGTATAGCTTCTGTAATAGTTTATGACGTGGTACTTTATCGAAAGCCTTCGCGAAGTCTAGAAAGATGGCATCGACTTGTTTTCTTTTATTTAGGGCGAGGGCAAAATCATGTAAAGTTGTTATTAACTGTGTCACTGTTGATAGCCCTCAACGAAAGCCATGCTGAGCACTGGTGAGGAGATTATTTTCTTGCAGATAATCATTAATGTGCCTGCACACTATGTGCTCCAGTGTTTTACAACAAACAGAAGTAAGGGATTTAGGGCGATAATTAAAAACGCACTGAGGATCACCATTTTTTAAAATCGGTACAACACGAGCGCGACGGCAGTCAAAAGGAATCTCTTTTTGTTTTAGTGAGTTGTTAAAAATGACGAATAAATAATGCGATAGCCATTCAGCATGGCGTCGAAGGAATTCGTTAGGTCCGGCCCACACGCTTTTTAACATTTAGCCGAAGCAAAATATCAAAGATTCCTTCCCGGCTTACGACAAGGTCCCGCATTGCCGACGACTCATGACAGATGCTATTGGGTTGTGCTGCCGAAAGGGGGCTGAATACGGACTGAAAGGACTTATTGAGTTCGTTTGCCATGTCGATTTTATCAGTGACAAGAATGCCATTAACACTTAAACACTCAACACACTCTTTTGTTCCTGATAAGAAGTTCCAAAATTTAGCGGGCGCTTCTTTCAGAACACTGCTAAGAGATTGCGAAAAGAAGAACTCCTTGGAAGTAAAATTCTTTCTTTTAATTCTTCTTTTATTTGAGAAAGTTCAGATGTCCCATACTTGTTAGTTCGTTTTTACGTTGCCATTTACGTTTTAGTGGAATAATCTCTCTTGTTATCCAAGGATTGCTTCTTTTTGTGTGTTTTACCTTTCTTGGTACATACTGTGCAATGCAATAATTGCAAATGTTTTTGAACATAGTCTGCTGGCTTTCTAAATAACGTTCCTCGCAGAAATCATCGAAGTGTGTCTCGAAGTAGTCCAGCACGTCAACATAACTCGCATCGTTGTAATTTTTAACAATCGACTTTTTTAAACCGCAAAGTTCCGCGTTTTTGAAAAAGTTGGATGTAAAATACTGCAATTTATGATCAGACAACCCTGCTAAAACGTCAATAGTGTAGCATGATATTAGTGGACTAACAAAGACCAGGTCCAAAATAGATTGCGCCATGTTGCCAATCCTAGTCGGTGACGTAACTATCTGAGTCAAATCATTCGAGAACGCACAATCAAGTAACATCTCTGAATCACGTGCGTGTGCTCCCGCCAGTCTCATTTTGAACAGGTCAATATGGGATAAATTAAAATCACCGGCCATGATTAGTCCTACGCGATCATTACGAAAAGACCCAAGAAAGTCGTATAATTGCTCAAGGAACACTGGTGAGGCATTAGGGGGTCTGTATACTCCTCCTAGAACAAGGCTATTCTCGTAAAAGTCAACCCGACACCACAAACTTTCGTGGTTAGGAATGCCTAGTAGTAGGCACGCGCCTAATTCGGACTTTAGGACAACCGCAACGCCACCGCCACGTGACGGTCTATCGTTTCGGTATATTTTGTGTGTCGAAGGAATGACTTCGATGTCCTGTATATCTGAGTGCAGCCATGTCTCGGTTATCAGAGTGCCGTGGGGGTCAAAATCAAGAAGCATTGCCTCGAAATTTGTAAGCTTATTCAAAACACTTTGCGCATTAAATGACACAAGTCGGAAGGTTATTTGCTTTTGACGTCACGGAGCGGTGGGAACACGTTCCTTGCCGGATGTGAGCTCACCTGCGAGTCTTTTTTCACAAAATAAGCCGGTAACACGGAAGCGTTCTGCAAATCGTGCGACGAGCGCCAAATTTGACTGGCATGTCTGGCGTGCCAAAATATTATAAAGCAAAACACCACCCCGTCTCGTGTTAATCCAATCACGGCATTCGAAGAGTGGCATAGTAAAGATTTCCTAGGGGCAAAAATAATTATACTTCAGATTTTTCGAATGCAAAAACTTAGGCGTCTTTCTTCATTTTTAGCAGGGTAGCTCATTTTTCCCCACTAGATATCTTGCTTTGCCCCAAAGGTGAGGTGAAAATTCGACCATGTGGCTTTTTACTGTTGTCACGAATGACAAACGATGAAGCGGTGAATAACCGAAGAAATTGAACGTTTAATGGAGCGAACTTGTGCCCAAAACGAAATAGAAAATGCTACATCGCAGGCGTCGGTGTCGGTGAAACAGCTGGATCGAGCGCTGGGGCGAAAAAGCCTGCGGCTCGGCACGCGGAGCCCCTTAGGTACCCGTGTGGGATTCTGGAACAATCGGCGTAAAAGGTCCAGCGCGTAGAACATTCGAACCTCGAAGAAGCAACAGGATTCTCAATTTTATCGGAACACTAAATTGCAAGAATAAATAAAAGACGCGTGGCTCCCAGGAATCAAACCCTGGCTCTTCGCGTGAGAGGCAAGCACGATAACCGTTAAGCCACGGCCGTACTGCCTACTTGGACAGTTGCGCGCGCAGCATTACTCCCCCTTTAAGAAGTGCATCGCTACGATGCAACACAAAACAAAACAAAACACAGCAAATAAAAGAATGGCAAACTAAAGAGTCATTTGGAACACATTAAGTCCACAGTCCTATCGAGCGTAGTACGTCATCAGGTGCTCGACGTGGACGACTTCAGGTCGTGTTGGGTGGCGTGATGATGTTCTTGATCCGTCGGGCATCACCTCGTAGTTCAGATCTCTAAGTCGACGGAGACCTTGTTTGGTCCGAAATACCGTTTCAGGAGTTTCTCGCTGAGACCACGGCGGCGAATCGGTGTCCGGACCCTCACGCTTTCTCCTTGCTCCAAGTGGACGTCCCGGCGACGAAGGTTGTAGCGGCCAGTGTTGACACGTTGTCGGACTTTAATCCGTAGTGTGGCGAGCTGGCGCACTTCTGCCCGGTGTGCAACCACCTGCAGCGTCGTTGCTTCGGTTGACAGCCAGTTTGTGGGGTAACTGCAATAATACTTCGAGCATTGTCGTTACTTCGAGACCATGAACCAGTTGATAGGGTGTCACCCCGGAGGTTTCTTTTACGGAGGTGTTGTACGCAAATGTGACGTACGGCAGCACCACGTCCCATTTCTAGTGCTCCACGTCGACGTACATGGATATCATGTCGGCAACGGTCTTGTTGTATCTCTCCGTCAGCCCGTTGGTCTGCCGTTGGTACGCCGTTGTGCGATGATGGCTGGTGTGGCTGAGACGAAGGATTTCTTGCGTTAGCTGGGCGATGAACGATGATTCACGGTCTGAGATCAGAACTTCGGGAGCGCCATGCCGGAGGACGGGGGACTCGATGAAAGAGGTGGCGACTTCCACAGCAATTCCTGAAGGAAGGGCTTTCGTTTCGGCATACCATGTGAGATAATCTGTGGGATGATTATCCAGCGGTTTCTCGATGTTGACGGCGGAAATGGGCCATGTAGATCCATTCTGATCTGCAGGAAGGGTGCAGTTGGCAAAGACTTTTCTGCGAGAGACCGGCCGCCCTCGTCGGAGGTATCTTACGACGCTGGCACTCCTGGCATGATCGTGTGTAGGTGGACGGTTTTGGGGAGCTTGGGCCAATAATACTTTTCACGAATATGGGCCAGCGTCTCACTGTAACCAAGGTGTCCGGACGTCGGGTTGTCGTGGCAGGCTTGAAATAACTCCTCTCTCTTCTCGCAGGTCAGTCGGGATTACCAGCAGCGAAGGCAAGCTGCTGTCTCCGAAGTTCTCTTTGTAGAGCACACGTTGTCGAATGACGAGGGTCGGCAGTGATACAGAGAAGACATGGGGGATAATACCCCTCGTCCTTCGAGGAGCTCGATTAGCGCGCGCAACTTAGGATCGTCTCTTTGAGTTCGTGCCATGTCGTCGGAGTTCACTGCGCCTAGGAAGCACTCGTCGACATCGTCGTCGCTGCTACTGCCAGTTGTCTCGACAGGTGCTCTGGACAGGCAATCGGCGTCGCTGTGCTTGCGGCCTGACTTATAGACCACAGTCATGTCGAACTTCTGCAGTCGGAGACTCCATCGGGCGAGGGGTCCTGAAGGGTCCTTTAGGTTCGCAAGCCAGCAGAGCGAGTGGTGGTCTGTGACCACGCCCTTACAAGTACGGGCGTTGTTTCGCCCGTACGGACGAAATTTCGTGATTGCCCAGACGACCGCAAGACATTGCTTTTCAGTCGTGAAGTAATTTGTCTCCGCTTTGGACAGTGTCCGACTTGCGTAGGCGATGACTCGCTCCGTGCCTTCTTGCACTTCAACCAGTACCGCGTCAAGTCCTCCGCTACTTGCGTCCGTATGAATTTCGTTTTCCGCATCTTGATGACAGTGTCCAAGAACAGGAGGAGTCTGGAGTCGTCGCTTCAGCTCGTCGAATGCCTGCTGCTGCTCCTGGGCCCATTCAAACTTCTCGGCGTTTTTCGTGAGGTTTGTGAGTGGTGCGGAAATCCTTGCGAAGTTTCGAACGAAGCGCTGATAGTAGGCACATTGTCCAAGGACCATTCACTCGGCCTTCTTGTCTGTCGGCGCTGGAAATGCTGCGACGGCGCGAGTCTACTCTAGGTCAGGGTGAACGCCTTCGTTACTATCTACGTGACCTAGAAACTTCAGTTCGTCATAGGGGAACCGACATTTTAACGGGGGAAGAGTGAGTCCGGCGGTCCGTATGGCTTGGAGAACATCTCGGAGTCGTCGCAAGTGCTCGTCGAAGTCTCCGGAAAACACTGCGACGTCGTTTGAGTATACGAGACAGCTCTACCACTTCAGTCCTGCCAGTACGGTGTCCATGACGCGCTGGAAAGTTGCTGGCGCCGTGCATAGTCCGAAGGGCGTCACCTTAAACTACTACAGTCCATCCGGCGTGAAAAGGCTGTCTTCTCTCGGTCCCGTTCGTCGACTTCTATCTGCCAGTAGCCGCTCTTCAGGTCCATCGATGAGAAATATCGAGAGTGGCACAGCCTGATTAGAGTGTCGTCGATGCGGGGGAGTGGGCAGACGTATCTCCTTGTCACCGCGTTCAGCTGCCGGTAGTCCACGCAGAACCTAAGCGTTCCGTCCTTCTTCTTAACCAGTACGATCGGAGAAGCCCACGGACTGCTTGAAGGTTGGATTATGTCCTCGTTGAGCATCTCTTGAACTTGCACCTGGATAACGTCCCTTTCTTTAATGGATACTCTGTACAGGGATCGATACATAGGACGCGCGTCGTCCTCGGTAACGATGCGGTGCTTCGCAACGGCGGTTTGGCGCGTCTTTGACGACGTCGCAAAGCAGTCGCGGTATTCGGCGAGGAGTTTAATCAGCTGCCGTCGTTCGGGGCCCGGGAGCTTAGCGTCAATGTCGAGCTGCGCTTGCAACGTACTGTCTTGCTGAGGTGGCAAGGATTTGTCAATAATCGCAGCGATTTCGGCAGAGTTTCGGTGCTACTCGACATTGCCCACGGCTGCGCTTTTCATGAGGTGTTGCGTTTCATTTGGGAAGTTCGTCACAAGGACCACAGTGAGGCCATACTGAAGTTCAGCTAGTCCTCTTGCGACGCCCATTTACTCTTCCTAGAAACAACTGGAGGATTTCCTCGAGCAGGGGCCCTAATCTGGACACTTGGCGAAAAAGGCGGCGATGAATCTGGCGGCCGTGATTGGCCAACGCCGAACTTGACCTTGGCGCCGGCCAATCATAGCCACGGGGTTTCTCGCCGACTTTTTCGCCAAGTGTCCAGATTAGGGCCCCAGATCTTCGTCGCAGAAAGCTTCGGTGATCCCGATGGGTACGAAAACACTTGACCGCGGCGGTAAGTTCACGCAGCTTGCAAGGACTAGGACCGTGCATGACGCCGCTTTGGGTTCCTCTGGTGATTAAACAGGATTTCGTGGCGTCAGCCGGTTTGCTCCGAGGTCGATGACGGCGCCATACTCGCAGAGAAAGTCCATTCCGAGGAGAACGTCCCTTACACAGTCTTGTAGAACGACGAACCTCACAGGGCACGTCTCACCGTGGATCTCGACGCGAGCAGTGCATCTCCCGACGGGTGCGACGAGATGCTCACCGGCCGTTCGTATTTGAGGGCCTTCCTACGGCGTTGGCGCTTTTCGCAGGCGGCGAGTGAGACTCGCACTAAAGACTTATTAGTCTGCTCCGGTTCCCACGAGTGCCAATGCGTCGTGGACGTCGATAAGAAGGTTTAGGTTGTTGGACACCTATGCATTGGCGTCGTTGCGATGGATAGCGTCGGGAGAATGGGAGCGCTCCGTCGTTCTTGGAGGCTCTTTATTTCAGTCGTCTTCGACATCGCTACCTTTAGGCGTTGCCGCATATAGTTTTCCCAACGAGATGGGGGGACAGGCTGTTTCGAGGAGAGGGGCGGAAGGGCGAGAGCGCACGTCGAGGCGAAGGCGAACGGGAACCTCGGGGTGGAGTTGGCACCCGGGACAGGGGTCGTCGGATATACTCCTCGGTGTCCCTTGGTCGCTCCCCAAAGCGAAGTTGCGGGTCGCTCGGCGCGAAACCTCGGAGGCCCATTTGTCGACACGGGCATCTCTGGTAGACGTGATCGGCCTCGCCGCAGTGACAACACAGCGGTCGTCGGTCGGCCGTGCGACAAACATCCGTCTTCCTAGGTGCCGGTTGTTCAGTACGGACGAGCTAGGGTTGCCATTACTGACGTCGGAGCCTCAGGTTGGAATGCCTGCTCAACTTCCTCACAAACAACTTCGGCTATCGACAGCGAAGCAGGCTGCTGGGCAGCAGGCAGGAACTTATTGATTTCCTCCCGGACGACATCCCGGCGAGAGGGCGGCGAAGCCGTGAAGTCGGTGGTAGTGTGAGGCCCGTGCATTAAGGGCACGTTCGATATTTTGGCTTCAGTGATGAAATCTTCGACGGTGATAGGCGGGCTCCGCACAAGGCCTCCGATAATGTTTTCGTTCACGCCCCGCATCAGGACCCGCAGCTTTTCCTCTTCGGCAGCGTTTGGGTCGGCGCGGTTCATCGGGCGGAGAATATCTTCGAAGAAGCTTGTGACACTCTCGTTCGGCCCTTGTGTTCTTTCTTACATAAGTTCTTCGGCCCGCTGTCGTCGCTGCTGGTTGGCAAAGCTGCGTCGAAGCTCGGCCTGGAATTCTTCCCACGACGAAATTGACGCTTTGTGGTATTCGTACCAGGTGACGGCCATGCCTTCCAAAGCGAAGTATACGTTCCGTAGGCGTTGCTCAGCCCCCCATCCGTTGAACCGGGCGACGCGCTTGTACTGGGTTAACGAGTCGTCCACATCTTCGTAAAGGTCACTATTGAAAGTCGCCGGCGTCCGTGGTGGGGTCTGCACATACACGATGGAAGTTGGTGGTGTTCCGTCTTGCTTAGACGTGGTACTCATTGATGTCGTAGTCCTCATTGGCTTCGAGGATAGAGGGACGAATTCCGGGGCAAGCCTTGGGTACGGCGGCTGGTCCAGGTTTCAGGTTCATCAACGGGGATAAGCTTTTCGGGACTTGAGAGAGATCGAGCCCGACAGATCTTCTCAGGGGTACGTTTCACTGGCATGGAACGTAGGACCCAGAACTTCCACCAAGATGTCATGAATGACAAATAATGAGTAGGTGAATAACCGAAGAAACCGACAGTTTAATAAAGAGAACTTGTGCCCAAAACGTAATAGAATAAGGCTGGCGTCGCAGGCGTCGGTGGCAGCCAAACCGCAGGATCAAGCGCTGGGGAGAAACTGCCTGCGACTCGGCATGCAGAGCCCCTTATGTACACGAGTGGGACTCTGGAACAATCGGCGTAGAAGTTTGGGCGCGCAAAACACTCAGACATCGAACAAGCAACAGGATTCTCGAATTTATCAGAACACTAAATTGCAAAAATAAATAAAAGACGCGTCGCTCCCAGGAATCTAACCCTGGCTCTTCGCGTGGGAGGCAAGCACGATAACCGTTAGGCCACGGCTGCGCTGCTTACTTGGCACCGCTGAGCGCGCGGCACTATCAATTAATATCTCCTAGATCTACAGTCTAGTCATTTTCACTCACCGCAATGCCAGGACGCCAAACAAAATGTTCGATTCGCAATAAGAAAACAGCAGTTATTGGAACAGTTCTCTTCTTATGTTACCCTGCCTCATATATATCAGTCGAAGGTGATGCCAGAATTAACGCTAGATGTGCGAGACAGGTCAAGCGTTTTGTGTCGTGACTTGGATTGCGTGCAGGAAGGTATGTTTAGCTCAGTTACTTTTAATGGAGCGTCTTATAGCGTGCGACGATAAACGTTCCAAATGGCATCTGTACAGTACAATAATAATTGGCAACGACCTTGTTCTGGAGATCGCCACAACCCCCACAATCAAGTGCAGAATGTTCTCTTTATAGATACACTCAACTCACTGACGTCACGCCACTACGGTGGCGCTGCTGTAGGTACTGCGCATGTGCAGACGCTTCCCTCCTCCCGACTTTGGTTTCTGCTAAATCGCGGTGCCCACACCTGGTGTGGGCAAATCGGGCTTGTTTGTATGTAAACACTGTGATGGTTATAAAGACTTAATGCTGAACAAGGCGGAGGAACAAAACCCGGGAAATGGTACAAAGTGTCAACCGATCAGTCATTTTGTTTTTATTAATATAGTTGTTTCCGACGATAAGCCACTCACGGAAGAGCTAGGTCAACAATTTTAGCGATAAGCGTGCGCTATACTTCCTGCCTCCCTCTCTTGACTGCTCACCTGGCGCGTCAGAAGAAAGGCCTTGTATACTGGCGGAAACAAGCTGGATTTACCCTCTTAAACAAAAGCAACGAAGTTTATGTGATTATTTTCAGCCACAGATGAAGAAGTCCAGTGACTTGAGAGTCCTGACGATGCTCTTATTGCACCACAACCAATCAGGTTGCGACCTCGGCCTATGAGAACGCCGGAAAACGAAGCAAGAGGCGCGCAAAGACAGCATGTGTCTCGTTACTTAGCGGTGGTTAGTTAACAAAGGCTTCACCAGCAGCTTTCTTGAGAGCATAGGCCATCCTCACACTTGCGCCCGCCAAAGCTAGCGCGAAAATGACGGCGGGCGATGCTCTGAACGAAGTTGGAACGCTGGAAAGTTCAAGGCTGCACAGAATATGTACTATACTTCTTTCAGCCTACGTACAGGAGCAGCCGATGCGGCCAGCTAATGGAGTCAATCGGACAGCGTCATAAACGCGAGTCACTGGGCCTAATTTGTTTTGCTTCTGATTGGTTCAGCAACGATCGAACACGTACAGAAACTTGACGAACTTCATGATGGTGCCCCTTTGACGCTATCTCATTAGTACCATCGGCTCGTAGCTTCGGCTGTGTCTAGACTTCAGGTGAAACAAAGTATAGGTTGAAGTTTTTAAAATCACCGCGAAGCTCCACACTATATGTTACGTACCGCTTTTTGTCACAGTAGTTACAAAAAATTGTTTTTTTTAGACGTGGAATTTAGGCAACTTCCTGTCGCCATGACAGGGAGCCGAAAACGCTCCCTGTTCGGGTATTGTTCGCATGCATTTAAAGGGCAACATCATCCATATATGTTGTGCGTTCCGGAAATACATTTTTATTTTGTTATGTTTTGCGCGTCCACTGGCTTCTTGAAGTGCTGTAATGCTTTGTATTTGACTGGGCAACTTTGCTGTGACAGATCTCCGCGACTTAAAGGCTGCTGCCAGCCGCGGCCGTCAAGCGCGGACAATCTCACGCGCCCGTCGATTCCACTCTCAGCACCAAGTACACATCCTCGCTTAATTTTGAAATCAAGGATGGAGGAATCCAACTCTTTCGGGCAGCGATTAAACTTGGTCGAACGAATCGCACCTGAGTTTTCAAGCAAATGCAAATTGATTCAATGATTAATGAATATTCGCAACTTTTGAACAGTCAGACGCCGAAACAAGATTACTATAGATTCATCTCAACCCAGCTTCTTATAACACCGGCCAACTTGGTTCCGCATAAAAAAATGTAACAAATAAAATTAGAGTTTTTTATAGTTTTTTTTTCTAATATTTTTAGCAGAATCATCTGTTGACGCTAATTTTCGGCTGCATGCGAACTTGTGAACAGATGGTGTATGTGAGAATCCTGAACAGACTCCAGCAAAAATCCAATAAAAGAATAACATAATTTTGAGAGTTTTTTTCTGCGGAGTAATTTGAATGGGATGGATCTTTTCACATAAAACCGACCCTGTAGTTTGGTTCCACGTCAATTTCAGACACGTCACTTTCGAAGTTCGAGTGCTAGATTTTTCATTTCAGCGTGCAATAAAGCGCCTGTTCATAACACGATTAAAGCCAGACGTGAAACATAGCATGGAATCACTTGTGTCGATCTTCATTTAAATTTTATTCCTCGTCCACGTCCTCAAACAAAACAGCGCCTGTGGGTGCCTGCCGAAAGAGAACAGTGAGAACGATTGGTTTATGTCCCTGGAAGTGTCTCGTAATTGCAAAAAATTCGACGCGAATGTAGTTTTTTTTTCATATAGACTGGGTTCTAAAATCTAAAATAGCCTTTTAAAGTCTGCGTCAGCAACCTTATTCACTTGAATAGATTTCGCGCCCTATTTTAGACTTTACAACAAAAAAAAAAATAACGAAATACACAACTCGTTACTTGCGAAATAAAGAAACGCGTTACCGAGCTAAGTTACATAAAAATAAGAATAACACGCTATCGTTTACGATAAAAAGTATCACATGTTAATTTTGCTTTACTATTTATTTATAAATTGGCGGTAACAACGTTTTCTCTGCTTTATTTTTTAGCGACAAAGTTTTTCGACACTGGTACAAAAGGCGTGATCGTTGAGGTTTTGCTAAAGCGGGACTTTTTGGCGTGGGAAAAGACATGCAGAATTTTGAAGGTATGTGAAATGAGTGCAATAATTAACTTCTTGGTGCCTATACTTCGTTTGAGCTTAAGTTCAGACAAAGCCGACGCTACAAGCTAATGGGGTCAATCAAGCATCCTCACAAGCGCAACTCACTCGACCTTATTTTTGTTTTGTTTATTATTCGTTCAGCAATGACAGAACACGTAAGGAAACATGAGGAACACCATGATAGCGGCCTTTAGACGTTGTCCGATTGGTTCCATCAGCTCTTCGCGTCGGTGGAGTCTAGGGATAAGGTAAAAAGATGTATAGAAACACGAAACAAAATGAAGTGCCCTTTTTTCAGGTCTTGGGAAAAATATTTAACCAGGAACGTAAGCACGTTAGATGTTACTGTTTTGAAAAAGTAACGAATACGTTACTATGTTAGTGAGAAAAGTTACGCGTTGCCGCCAGCACGGAACGAACGGAATCGCAGCGCTAGGTCTACGTTGTCCCAATCACGACATCTCCACTCGTCGTCTGAAGCGCACCGCTCACTTTTCTCGGGCACCATCGAGCACGAGTGCCACAATCCTTCACAACCTGCTTTAACAGGCGTACGGTAGTTTCGCTTTGCCCAACTCGAACACTTACGGCGACGACGTGCAGTTGACGAAGCGATGTTTTGCACGCACACGCTCTCCCGTGCACGAAAAGCGCAAAACAATTGCATGCCTCGTTACATTTGTGGGCGTCTAACTCTTTAAATGTCTCAGCGTGTACAGTGTGCTCAACTGTTAAGCATAACGCGGGAGCGGTGGCCAGAGAGACTGCATGCGTCACCTGCCGGCTCACTCTGGCAGCTTATGTCACTGTTGTTTTCTGGAGTTACACTCCCAGCTTTGAAACAATCCCCGATGCGTGACTTGGCGAAAAAAATGAAAGCCGTTTACAACTCCCTGTAACGCCGAATTAGAGCGCAGCTCTTGAGGAGGAGGAGGGAAGGGTACTGGGGGGTCAGTGACCTCGTGGGGGAGTCACGTGACCTGGGGGTCACGTGACCTGGGGGATCACGTGACCTGGGGTCACGTGACCGGGGGGGGTCACGTGACGCTGGAGGGTCACGAGACGATGACGTCATCGGCATCCGCATCGTCATCGTCCTCATCACTGATCACTTCACCAGTGACGTCACTGATGACGTCATCAGCATCCGCATCGTCATCGTCATCATCACTGATGACGTCATCGTCACGTGACCCCCCAGGTCACGTGACCCCCCCCCCCGAGGTCCTCCCGAACGAACCCGAGGTCCTCGAGGTCCTCCCGAAGGAACCCGAGGTCCTCCCGAGGTCCTCCCGAAGGAACCCGAGGTCCTCCCGAGGTCCTCCCAAAGGAACCCGAGGTCCTTCCGAGGTCCTCCGCTCCTCCCGAAGGAACCCGAGGTCTCCCGAGGTCCTCCTGAAGGAACCCGAGGCCCTCCCGAGGTCTCCCGAAGGAACCCGAGGTCCTTCGGGAGGACCTCGGGTTCCTTCGGGAAAATTTACCCATAATGCACCGCGCGGTTACGCCGACGGCAACGGCGACGGCGACGGCGACGCCGACGCCGCTCAAGCCGGAAACGGGCGCCTAAGAGCTGCGCTCTAAAAGAAAAAAGAGGTACCTCTTGGATTTTGTTTTTTGTTGTCAAAGAACGGGGGGGGGGGGCCTTTATCAGAGAAACTGCAAGGTCACTGAGATGTCGTAGTGAGACTAAAATAAAACAACAAAACAAACAAGTAAAAATTTAAAGCCTGGGTGATAAAGAAAGAAACAAGGAGGCCATGGGATTATTGTATCGGGGAGTAGCGACAATCGCAAGAAGAGCCGCCTGATTCTCGCCCATATCATTGATTTAATCGCTAGACAGCTCTGATATCAGTTTCGGCCACCGCTCCCGCTTTATGTTTAACAGTTGAGCACACTGTACACAAGTGTCCACAGGGCTGTCAGGTAGAGCCATGTAACTCTCGCTACGGAAGCCAAATGAAACGAGTGGTGGTGGTGTCGTATGGTCCAGAATTACCCATCGATATAATTGACATCCAGTTTTCGACGTACGTTTTCTGATTTTCTGCCTAGAAAAAACTTATATGCACAAAAGAGGGTACACTGAAGTATTCTAGGCAATCGGAAGTTCCGGTTATTGCACGTTATGTTTGCAGCGAAATACCGAGTATATGAATATTCGTGCAAGGGTTTCAAAGATGAAGCACGGAAAACTGCCATATTATTTAATAAAAGCTCAACCTGCAAATCCCTTTCGAAAAAGAGTTAAATAATCAATTACTATTATCAATACAAGAAAAATGAGGTGTAATGAATAGTGACAGCTATGTACCAGATCAAAACCTGATAAGATGTTTTAAGTGCTTGATTATTTTTATTCGCAGGGCAAGGTTTAACTCCAAGCTTCGCTTCAATTGCAGTCAGAGCGCAGCCAACGCTAGTGGCCGACAGGGACAGTCAAGCATCACCGAAATGACAATCTCAAGGCGTTTCACAACCTTCGGTGCGTGTGACATAATCGGCTAAACAAATAGAGGGCCGTGAATGTGTCTTAACCTTGCGATTTTAGCATATGTATACTCGTATGTGTTTTTTCTATCCTAGCCTTTGACCGCACTTCGACATATAACAAAATAAAGTGTAGGCTAAACTTGGCCCGGAAGTGTTGATACTGAGATTTGCTGCTTTTAAAAATCCAGCGTGTAGGGGACAATCTGAAAGCAAACGGCTTTCGAGACAGGTCTGGCGGACCGTGAGTCCTGCCAGACTGCTAATTGGGATTAAGGCATGACCTGCCAAGTTCCGGGAGATTACGCTTCTGCGCGAGACGTATCTCGCGCAAATGCGTAATAAAAAAATACAACAAAAAGAAGACGTAGTTTCCGATGCCGTTTTGGGACCAAGGTTACGATAGACTGGCAAAAAAGTGTCATTAAAGTAGTCGCATTAATTTGCAGAATGGGTCTTGCACTCTTAAATTGTTATTCAGATTTCAATTGTACAAAGACGTGAGCCAGAAGACCGAGGGAATTAGTAATATAATAGGCAGAGCTTGACCCCATCTATCTGCCTCCCTCTCTCCCACCCCCGCCTAGCCCCAAACAGACACGCAAAAAATATTGCTTATTAATTACGCTGAAAGGAGAAATACACGGTTGCAATGAAATGAAGCTCTTTACCGAGTTAATAATCCTGATGTACAGCAACAATTCCGTATCTGCTTAAGACCTTTGAAGTCCCATATGATGTCGCGTTTTGGAGCGGCTTTAATGAGCGCCAGACATTGGCAGTAGCAAAGATTCTTCCCAAGAAAACATTCTCATTAATTTGCACACATAATGACGCTCTGTTATATTTCCTTGAAGAACAGACTTGTATGTAGGAAGATCTCAAATAAGAGATACGAGTTATCTCGTTTACTTTGTTTCAATGATTATTTTTACTATAGCGGGAAAAAATATTAAGTTTACAATAATCTGTAATGCAGAATTAAAGCGCAGCTCTTGAGGAGGAGGAGGAGAGGGTACTGAGGGGAGGTTATACCCCTTCCTCCTCTTCGTATCCTCGCCTCCTCCTTTGCAGCTTCCCTCCTATTTAGCAGGAACTTTTCGCTAAATTTTCCCCTAAATGAATTGAAAATTTCCCTGCTAACTGTAGCGGCGAAATATTCCCGCTAAATTAAACGGCTAATTTTTACCACCATTTTGCCGCTAAATGACCAATATTTTCCCGTGACATCACACGTCACACGTGACGTCACGTGTGACGTCTCGTGGGTAAAAGTTTCCCACTAAATTCTTGGGCAAAAGTTTCGCTAAATTTGGCGGGAAACGTTTCAACTAAACTTAGCATGAAATATTTTACCCTCGTGATATCACCTGTTATGTCACGAGGGTAAAACTTGTACGCTTTTGCTTATTTTACGCAAAACACTCACAGCTTAATTTAGCGGAAAAGTTTTCCGGCCAAATTTAGCGGGAAAATGTTACCTCTGTGACGTCACACGTGAAATCACGCGTGACGTCATTATGAGAAACGTCGCCGACGGCAACGCCGCTCGACCTGGAAACGGTCGCCTAAGAGCTGCGCTCTAAAATACATCTATTTAAAACAATGAACATTGCGATATTGATTGTTATCGGTAAGAATAATTTAATTTTACTAATAATATGTCTGCATTAATACTGAGCCAGATCTGGTACATCGTGTACAATGCGGGATATGTACGTGGTCACAGACTTTTCGGCGTCTTGTACCTGACTTTTCACAAGTACAAAAAAAAAACAGCGTGTCAACAGACATTATAATATTTATGACATTTTAATAATGGAACGGCACCATTTTTATTGAGTGCACTTGGGCGGCTTTCAGGAACCCCTCAATAGTGTATGAGGGTTGATAAAACACTTTTTAGATTTATCAACCTATCTGTCTCAATAAAAGTACAAAACTGTGTATCTGGAGAAGAAATGAAAGCGGTATTTAGAATAAGGACAAAACGGGACGTATTTTGTCTTCGTTCTAAAAGTCGCTTTCCTTTTAACATGTAACATATCAGCGCGCTCCAATTCTTTGAGTTTAGATGTGCGTCTTTATGTTATTTTGAATCTGTAAATATATCACTAATGCAGGTTGTATTTGGTATTTTCAGATATCTTAAAAAGAAAAAGAAAAGTCAGGAAAGCGACACTAATACTGTCTACGCAGGTGTGTTATGCAATCAGGGGCGCATATTACAGAAGGCTAATCTTCACGGGGTGAGTTGGCTAAACAACTAAAATATGTTTTTTAAATTTTATTTGAAGGATTTAAACCGATGGTTTCAATTATAAACTTGCTGAGCGAGCGCGAAACCCCTACATCTGTCAGTTTTATAAATTCTTGCAGCAGAGTGGAATCACGGCGGAGGATAAAGTAACCAATCCTGCAGCAGGAGGAAGGCTACCGAAATGTGTCTAGCCGTATTACATTTGTTGTTCAGATTAAAATCCTACAAAGCCACAATTTCAAAGATCGAGTTCATTAGAAATATAATAGGCGAAGTTTGACCACTCCCCCTCTTTTCCCTTCTGCCCACACACACGCACACAAAAAATAAAAGACGTTTACAATCCCCTGTAACGCCGAATTAGAGCGCAGCTCTCGAGGAGAAGGAGGGCAAGGTAGGTAGAGGAGGCTATGCCCCTCCTCCTCAACCGTACCCTCCCCTCCTCCTCTCCTGCTCGCCTCCTATTTAGGGGGTCCCGCTAAATTTAGCGGGGATAGTTTTCTGCTAATCTTAGCGGGGAAATTTGCCCACTAAATTTGGCGGGGAATTTATTCCGCTCAATTTTGCGAGGAAATCTTCCCGCTAAATTTAGCGGGGAAATTTACCGATAATGCATCGCGGGGTGACGCCATCTATGACGTCACGTGTGACGTCATCATGGGAAACGTCATATAATGCACCGCGCAGTTACGCCGACGGCGACGCCAACGCCGCTCAAGCCGGAAACAGGCGCCTAAGAGCTGCGCTCTAAATAAATATTGTTTATTAATTACGTAGAAAAGATGAACGCCAGTTGTAATCATAGGAATCTTTCTACCGAGTTAAGTGGTCCTGAAATACAACAATTGCGTACGGGCTTACGACCTTTGGAGTCCCATATAATGCGCCGTTCTGGAGCGGCTATATATCAGCGCAATACACTGGCCGTAGAAAATAATATTTCAGCAAATGAATTCTCATTAATGTGCAAACTTAATGCCGCTCTGTTTGATTTCGCCGAAAAAACGGTGTATGACTTCTTCCAAGTTAACATTGGGCTAACTTCAGGTTTTATTTTTTTATGGTTTGTTAGCTCTTTCTGGAACGATTTCATTCAAGGCTTTTAGCTTACCGGCAGTAGTCTATATTGTAACGTTCGACCGCCGTCCGGCTGATGCCGTTTTCTCATAGGCGTGCCGGAAATCTATGCCTATACGCGTGGCCGAACTTCAAGTTTTGTCAAAATACATGAACGGCGTCGCCACCCCCGCGATTGAACGAAGCGTGAAGCGAATATTCAATCATTCGCATCGGCGTCAGAAAAGGGAAATAGGGCTCCAAATAACTAAGAATTGGCAAAAGAACTGGCTTAACCGACGCGCTAATCGGCTCGTTTGTCGAGGCAGTTCATCAAGTCGGTCCGTTCAAGTTAGTTTGAATATTTCTTCATTGAATGCAGCCATGTCCAAAACACAAGGACTCGTCTTCAGGCGTCGTTACTGAAATTATCCGCAGTTTGTGACTTGTAAGATATGTTTTCTGACAGGCCCAACTGCCTTCCACCAATGACCTTCTCTCAAATGTCTGGCGGTCATCAGTACTATACATCAAAATTCTGTAATTTCTTTTATTTCCAATCAAAGAGCTCCGTATGGCTACTTGACAGCTAAAAGAAAATGCAGAGCAGGCCATCGTACCTCTTCCGGTGGAAACTCGCTGTCATCGTACTTGCGTGCTGCCTTTCGTCTTGTTGATTTCACACAACTATAAGCTTATGGTGCTTGTTAGTCTTGCGAGTTTTCGTACGTGTAGTATGAAGTTGAGCGGTCGTCTGTCGGCGTACTTCGTTGTCAAGACATTAATGGACATGTCTTTTGGTATCAAATACGTCAGTGACAAGATTGATACCAAGGTGTAGAGATTTGCCGTGCGTGACAGAGCTTAGGAGATGCTAGGCTGTCACGCTAACGTGCTGCAAAATAGCGCTTAGCACCAAACGTACACATCCGCCCAAACAAGCAAGTATCGAATTTTTTTTTGCATTATATTCGATTCCGTTTATTGAATATTCATTATCAATAAAAAGTAGTTATTGTTTCATTATTGTTATTGCTTGGTGTGCTCGTTTCCGCTCAATTTTCTTGGCATGCATACAACATAAGTGCTGGCAAATCACTTAACGTGAATAGAACATCCGCATTTGACATTTTGAAAGTTTGAGACTTTGTTTCTCATGAAAAATAAAAAGGTCTGTGCGTAAGAAATTTGAGCTGAAATGTAGTGCGCTTTGCCAAAGCGCACTACATTTGCTCTGGGTGTTTCACCCAGAGGAAATGTAGTGCGCTTTGGCAAAGTAAAGAAACTGCCACGTAAGATCAATTGAAGCTTGAGGAATGCACACAGTTTCCGCAGTGGCTGGTAGAAGCAGAGCGAAGGACTTCGGCTACTTATATGATAATACGTAACAGACAAATAAAAAAGCGTTATTAGAACAAAGGGGCTCGTCCAGTGTTCGCGTATTATCACTATATTCTGAATGTGAAGATCGCCCTTACTTCCACGTACGAGAAGTCCGACTTTTCGCTCTCCTGCATGTCATGAAACAGTTACGCCAGCTCCAGAGTGCCATCTAGACGCTGTGGCTGACTGCCAAATGAGAACCAACTATATTTGCTGATGTCTCTTTTTTTGCTCTTCCAATTCGCCTTGTTTGTTTTTTGTTTTGTTTTTTTTTGTTGTTGCTTCGGTTGTATTCTCTTTGACCATTATCTTCCGGAACAATGCATACATCTATCAGCTTCGAGGGCCTACAGGTGGTGGTGTTGCAACAATATAATTTATAGCAGAGCCGCTTATAAGTGTTCGGCCTTTCATTTAGGTGGCTGTTAAAATATTGAGACTGCGTCATCGGTCACAAGCCGAGTGGGCGTGCTTGCATAAATACCTGCTCCCTAACTCAAGCCGCCATTTAATCTCCTCGTGATGCTTATGAGAGGAATATGAAATCTCTAAATGGTTTCTTTGTTTTCAACGTCATTGAGATTTAAGTGGATACATCTGAGTTGTTGAAAAGGTGGTGCATGTTTTATACGGTCATACGCGTAGTGAGACAAACGGAGTCACCTTCGTCTGCGAGAAAACTCTCTAAGTTTGCTTAGACGTTGATTACCATTTCTGCAAGTATTTGACGCCTTGTTACAATTTGTGTGCAGGAGGGCAACAAAAGAAATATCTGGATTATATGCGGCACACACCGTAGCCAGCACTAGAACAAACGGCAGTCTTGTCGACTTGCGGCACGAACCCGGTGTTCACAGCCACTAGATAACAGTAAAAACAGAGTCATCTTAAAAATAACGCCGAAAAAAAAACAGTCGTAAATGATTTTATATTTCTGCTTGGTGTTGGTTCCGCAATCTCTTTCCTCACCCATCACCTGCCACCCTGAGAAAGAAGTGAGCCGGGTATGATGATCTAATCTTTGCACGTGCAATCCAAATAAACGCTTTCCACGGCGATCTAGCGGTCATTATAAAATATACGTAGTTAAGTACAGTTTCGAACGTGCTAGCACTCTTGAAGCACGAACAATTCAAATAAAATACCCTAAAAAGCAATAATTATATGCAACAAACGGTTTCCACCTAAAGAGGGAACCTAGCAGCGGGCGAGCGAACTAGCATCGGAAGAACGTTTCGCAAGCTCTGCGCATGCGAGAGCTCCCCGCTCATGCGCGACACTTGCGTTGGCTGCTTTCCGAGCTGCCGAAATAAGTGACACCAGCTTGCTTGTAAGAACGTCTTATTCGCGTGTCTCATCCGGCATTAATGTTCTAGTGATAAGGGTTCGATCAGCGCTCATTGTTGCAAGTTGAAGCTAGCGCGGACATCTCTCCGGCACTCTTTTGAGCCTGATCTGCCCCCTACTTGCACCTGTGAGTGGTGTTGCTACAGGGTGCGCGAATATCGAGTAGTACGCCCTTGGTCCATTGAATTGCTTTAAAAAAAAACGAGCGAAAATAGTGATATTAAGAATATATTTTCCCCCGCCATTTTTGTTAATTTCTGACCTTCGTAATAATGTGCGCGTAGACCTCTGATAATTTTAAGTATATGCTGTTCTCATACGTAATTATTCGCTTAAGTATTTGTGCCGATAGACTGTAAGAGCAGTTGAGTCGAAACAATGTTTTTTATAGAGCGAAGGTTATTTATGTAATATAACTTAAAGGGGCTTCTCCGTACGTTTTTGCGAAAAATAAAATGTTAGCCCTTTCGCGCGCCCTATTTTACTGTGTACATGACGGAGGCGAACATCGCGTGATTTCATGCGCCCCCCCCCCCTCCCCTCCAAAAATAGCGCAAAGTTTACTGAATGGATAGCACCGTGACACTTTCTTTGCAATTCCTTTATGTTTTCCACTTAAACGAACTGATGTCGTAGGTATGCGTTAAAAAGAAATAAACTTTACGCCAGCATGTTTAATTATAAACCATTGTTGCAAAAAATTGGTTTCTTAAAGCAAGCATAATTCTTATATTTAATTTAATCAGTTCAACGGTCGGCGCTTTAAATATACCAATACTACTTATATTTTTGTGTGAAAATAAAGGTATTTTTGCAAACGCAACAACACAGTAGCTACTCTTTCCAAGGTGGCGACTGTGGCTAACGTAAATTATACGAGTAATGACCCTGTTCTTACTTGGAGAAGAATAATACAGTGTAGTTTTCCTCTTTCCACATGATATGGGAGGAAGCTCACATGTTTTGTTCGTTTAGCAAGGATGCCTTGTCACGCCTTAATCTACGAGGTAACATAACATGACAGCTTTATCCGTTCTCACATAAAACACCCTTGACGTTCCTTGTTTTGGGCAAAATATATCCGCCTTTCCATGTCACGGCAACTCTTGCTGAACTTCTCGTGTTTTTCAAGTGCTGCCTCCTATCCATATCCGCTTTTTATGCTTTGTTACAGGCCACTCGTAAATCGTCGGCTTGAGTTATTTGCGCCGAGAAGCATAGGAGCTAGGGGCTATTTGCCTACGGATGGAGACATCTCTTGTCGCATTGAGTTCCGCCAGCACGTAAATAAGCAGAGTTATAAGGATATTGAAAGTCACGATGAAATTAACCGCTTCTGAGTACTGCATGAGCGGCATCTAAAGTTATTGCTAGAGAACTGTGTCTAGTAAAAAATAAAAAAAACAAGACAGAACAGAGTAAACCAGGTTAGCAACGTATACAAAATATTTGATAACAAACACTGTATATTTGTTCCGTCATAATTTCATGCAATTAACAAACAAAAAATGTCATATACCTTAATCTCCAAGCTCATATAATGCTTGTTATGAAGTAGTTAAGAAGCGATCGTGCAAATGTGTTCAGTATACATTATACATACATTTCGGGTAGAGTCCCTGGATAAAATTTACGCAAACATTTCGTGTAGTGGGGATCATACTTTTAATATTGACGTCCGGCATTTGATGTCACGTGACGTAAATGTGTCAAGTGGTATTGTCTCGTGACGTAAGATCACGTAGCACAACATAGCATGACATCACATAATATACTCTAAGAAAAAAGGGAGCGCGGCGTAGTCCTTTCGGGGAGCAAATACGATGCTACCACCATTAGTACACTGCGAGACTAAAAGTCATGGGAGCAACATTTGTGCCCCTCCCGTGAGTATGTCATGGGGAATGGTGGGGCAGGGGGGCGGGGGGAGGACTTTAAGGACTAACCGTTGCGCCTTGAATTTAGAAGCCTTGGGCTAAATGTTGCGCCCTTGCATGTACACCCTTAGGACGCCGTTGCCCCTTGCACTTAGGTCCTCAGGACTAAAGTTAATCCTTTATATTTGATGCCCAGTTACTAAATTTTGTACCGTCGCATCCACTCATCATAAACTAAAAGTTGGCCTCAAGAAACTTCGCCCAACTGAAGAAATGCGCCGCACGTGGGTTTACTGGTTGCCCGGTGTACAGCAACCTCAGAAAGACAATGTTGCAGTTGAAGTCAAACATGGCTTTATTGCTTGATACACAACAGATTCAACAATGACAAAAGTCAAATTTCCAAAGCGGCAGAATTCAGGGTAATGTCGAATTCATAAGTGCGCACTTGTGTCGACGATGCCGTATACGCACACAGCGATATCTGGACAAACTGGTCGTGGTCCAACCACCGTCTCGTGAAGTGCAAACCGTATGTTCGCGAGGAAAATAAATAATTAGTAACACAGACACTGTGAAGTACATTATTGCTCGACAAACGTATGAGCGATAGCACTCATAATAGAATAGCAAGTAGACCGCGTAAGTTCTGCGACAGTCCACATAAAACATGCGATCCATTTGCAGTGGACCACCGCAATATTATTGTCAAGCAGCCGCTGCCAGGCTCTACAAAACACAATATATCAGTCGTAAGTAATACTGTCGTTTCGCTCGCATTTTTAGGTATCCAGATGGTATTTAATCCCACGTGCTGTGTGCCACGTAACAATGTCAGTACCCATGATACCAAAATTAATAGAGCATAGCGTGTGCTTTGTCAGTTCAGGAATACGCCCTAAATGAAAACAATTTCTAGAGCCACATATAATAAATACACGTAGTACACAGTAGTATTCCACCATACATTTAGCGGGTCCCATTAACTTGTTACTTCAAAAAGATCCATGTAGCTCTGGCAGTGTAGCAGCACTTCGAATCCCAACTGGTCCCTTAATCCCGCTTCGAGAAAGAAAAATGGCAAACAATATCAGTTGGGACTGACAAGATCGGAGGCGCTACCTCACCGGCACAGCGGTCGAATAACGTAATACCAAAAGACAGATAATAGGAAGTTTTCGTAGCTCATTTCCGCTGTCTCGCAACGCTCTCCGCAACCCGCTACGATACCCGGAACACCACAGTCGAGGCAACCGCCACGCAGGCGCAGTAGCTGGTTCTTCGCTGCGAAGTGTTAAGCGAAGGGGGAAACGCGGTCTACAAAAACTCCCTAATCAGGGTCTCCATTTCGAAAGAAACGCGCTATTTTTTTCTGTTTTGTAATGCTTACTCTTTCCCAAATTCTCAGAATGTTTCTTGCGTTTTTTTAGATTTTATTTCGAGTTTTTCCATTCCCAATTTGTTTCTTCTCGAATTGCTATGGGCACTGCGACTTTGTTTGCAAGAGCATTACGTTTGTTCTTTGTTGTTAATCTGAAAATGTTTTTGAAACCGTGACGACGCTATGAATGTATCTGGAGATAGTGCTTCTGTATGTGCTGAGTACAAGTGCTGTGTATCAAGTGTGTCTCCACGGATATTGAGTTCGACATAATGCTATCCCGAAACGTTGGTGAGGGGAAGACGCAGAGGCAAGTCCCAACTTGCTCTCAGTTTTAGCGATTGAGATGGCAATTCACTGTGGCTTAGATTCAGGTGCTGAAAGCGCGTCTTCTGCAGACTCTGTAAATAATTTAATTGGAGGCAAAAAAAAAAAGAATTGTTTTAGTATTCAGAGTTGTTCTTTGTGAATAAATATGCATATATAGGCGCAAGGTGGAATTTCGTCCGCGAAACTTGTCAATAATGAACACATTGTTGTTGACGAGATAATCAAGGGCCTTAAAGTCATCAAAATTATATTCTCACATTCACACATCATTTGAAGGTTAGTGTGCCAAGTAATATCTGAACGATCGTTGAACGGTAAAGAACTACGTCAGTTTCGTCAGAGTTTCGTCAAAACATTCAGCCGCGTTGGGATGAATCACACATGATCCGAAGACGAGCGAAATGTCGGTTGTCTTCATGGTCAACATTTTGTTTTCCTTCAGGGACTAAAAAATACAGACGCACTCACGCCTGAGAAGGACTAATGACTGATTTTTCTGGCGTACGCCTTTTGATTAGTCCCGGTAAAGCGTGGTTAGTCACCGGCCTTTGCACACGGTACCTAGCTGCACCAGATGGTCTCTGCAGGGAGCAAATTAAAGGTCAGATGACAAAATGCAGCCGTAGTTCCTTTTAAGCCATCTTTTTCCTAATAGTATAAAATTATACTTCACGTGACAATGACGTGAATTATGTTACGTGGTGTTGCGTTGCGTTACGTTACATGATGTTATGTTATCGGCTATGTTCCTACGTGTCTTACCATAGATAGTCTATCCCGAAACTCTCCGCATTGCATTGTGATGTAGATGCGGTTGGTGGCAATTAGCACTTTATATATCCATTTTCTATCACCAAAATGACGCTTTAATAGATTCTAAATAAATATGTAGATTCATTTTAGTGCCGCATTTTTTGTTAGAGTAGAAATGGTGCCCGAGTCTTATGCAATGCATATCATTTATTTTTGTGGTCACATATGCAGCCATAGCATATGGCATTGTAAAAGCGTTTCGACTTCAAATGAGTTAACTGATGTTAACGGACGGGCATTTCAAATGACATCTAGACTAATGCATATAAAGAATTCTAGAACTATTTCTGGCCCAATGAAATCCACAAAATTTGGAGAGGGAGCGGATTCTCTGCTTGCCGAGCTTGTGTTGGGCCAAATATAATCTGAAATGCTAGTGTGGCATGGGAATTAGTAAGACCTTCCTAAACTTTTCAAGCAAATCTGTAGGTCTCCAGCTGCTCTAAGATAAGAATGGTAATATATTATAACCGGTTGATATCATTCTAGAACTGTTTATTATAGAACAGTCCGAAATACCGCAAGGAGCAAGAACGGTGTTTTATCGTGTGAATAAATTAGATCATGAATATATTCAGTCTAGTAACCTGTACGAACGTCGACATCATGATAACATATTTGAAGTTTAGGCGAGTGGCTATCATGTGGTTTGTAAATTCATGAGAGAAGAGTAGGCCCATATGCAATTATGCATGGCTCACAAGGCGGCAGAACCGAAGCCAAACATTTAGCTAAGCGCACACACAAATGCCGTTTCAGAGGACTACTGTCATTAAATGCATCTACCGAAAAGCAGCTCTGTAAGCTGAAGATTTTGGGATTGTCAGGGCTAAGGTAAAACAAAACACGTAAAAGCAATATTAAGAGAACGTTTCATGCTAAAACATGAAAATACTTACATTCTTCCTTCCTTCTCATACAGGGACATCTTGTTGAATTCCAAATATTTATGTCTAAGTTCGTTTACTCGGCCCCAGAAAGTAAATTAATTCCACTTGCAGTTTCTATCGCCGTCGTCCAGTGTTGTAAGGAACTGCGTTCATAAAAGGCGTTCCTTTTAGGAGGAACGAAGGGACGCCGCCTTTACATTTTGCATCGTTACATGTTTACTGGAACAGAAAAAGAACGGTGTTCTTTTTTTCCCGCCATCTTTATTTTATTTCTAAAAAGGAAATTTTGCAAGTATAAAAACAATCTATTTCCCATGAGCAGAATCTCGTTAACTTTTTGGTTCCTTATGTTAGGGTTTATTTTGTGTGGTCCTCGCTTGGCAACAGTCGGTTGCAGGAGAGGTACTGGACATCGATTTTTTTATTGCGGAAGCATTAACAGTCCGATGAAGCGAAGCCGGCGTTGTCTGTAACCGTCTGTAGCAGAAAAACGGCACCTCAATTCTTATTCCCAATAAAACACAAAGAAAAGCACAGCAACGCAAATGCCTCGTCACGGAATCTGGTGGGTGCACTCAAGGACAAAGCGGACACGCTTTAAGATTAAACACGATGAAAAGCACAGCAACGCAATGCTTCGTGACGGAAGCCCCCGTGAAACCGGCAGGATTCGCCGCGCCTGCGCAGTGGTGGAGCGTGATGTCACTGCCGGAGCGCAGTTTGCGAAAGGAAGACGTGATGCACTCCTTGTAGGAATGCGCTACATGTAGGAATGCTTTCGCATTCCTACATCTCAGGAGTCTTAAGTGTTTCTGCCGAATTTTTTCAGTGCCCGAGACTGCGGTAGATAAAGAAATACTTTTTGTTGAAGGAAAAACAGAAATTGGGTCGTTTCAAACTTAGCTACTTTGTTTGTTTCTACGAATCCTCATACATCCAAAAATCAAAAGCTGACTACAGCCATCATTCAACTTCCACAAAAACAACTACTGTTACAACAAAATAACAAGTTACCAGACATCGAACACGCCCTTGTATCTGAACATTGGTCACATGAGATACACAATTATTAACCTTCATTCCTTCTCCCTTGTCCCCCACCTTCAAACTGAAAAACGAATCAAACCTTCACGAAGACGGACTTGTAGTTTTCAAGGCTGACCTTCTAAAAGCCCCACCCTTTTCTTGACCTACTCGTCTTGAGGACAGCAACATCCAGATGCAACTGTTGTTAAGCCCAAACAATTGACTTTGTTAGAATGAAACTTATGAGGTTGCTGTTAAACGCTCATGCAATCTGGAGTAAAAGAACATTTGGCTCGTCTGAATCACCCACCACAAACATGAATATGGGTAAAAGCTGAGGTTTTTAAAAGTGAAAATGACAACAAATGAAACCCTGCTTCCGCTTGTTTTCTTCTTTTTGCGTTCTGTTATTACAACATTGAAATTCGCATGTTTCATTTTTTGGGTACATAACAAAACAAAATTCCTCGATCTAAGTAAATATGATAATCAGCAAAATACAAATGTAACGCATATGTAAAAAGATATGTTTAATTTTTTTTAACTGTAGCAGAACGAGTTTTTTTTTTGTTTTCACATATGGAATTTGTAACGGGAACGCGTTCCAAGAATCTGAAGGAACGAAAAACGATCTTTCTTTTTTTTTTGGAGGAACGTGTACAACACTGCCGTCGTATAACTGTAAAACACATACCAACCATATTCAGAGCCCATATGTTGCCTTCTGTGCGACGCAAGTATAACAAGTTCATGAATGCAAAAGGTAAAACACATTTGCCACCGCTGCGGGAGCTGCGTGACAGTTGATGTAATATGTTGAAACACACATTCTTGCGCGTCATTTATTCAAGCCAAATAGAAATAGTTAAATCGACGCGGCTCAACGTTTAACGATTTTCTGCTACGTCATTTGGCCAAGCCTTTAGCTTGCGGGATTTCTTGGTGTTGCATATCGTGTTTTCAAAGCTGTATATTAAAGATTCGTCAAATATAATCGTATGCAACCACCGGGGCAAAATAAATTAAGAACAAAATTCTCTGTAGTCGCGAGTTGGTGTGGCACAATATGACTGTGTTTTTAAAAAGTTAGAAATAAATCCGAAGAATCAAAATATGTTTTTGTTAAAATACCCAAACATATGGTTTATACCTTGGATATAAAAGAAAGAAAAAATAGGCCACAGGAAGTTGAGCCGTTTATGCATGAAAGCATGTAATATTAAAAAGAATCATACCAGGTGTTAGAAGATTTCCATGTCTAAAAAGATCATATTTTCTTTTATTTTTTTATGAATTTCGAGCATCTGAGGTTGTTTTTTGAAGTTTCTCAGTATATTATCGCTACATGTATAATTACGCATAATTCGGAGTTTCGTTTGGTCCTACTCTGCGTCTGTTATTCCTTCAAAATATAAAATCGAAATAAAAATTATCCGGCACAAGCATAGCTTAAATGAACAAGAGCTAACCTCGATCAAATTATATTTCTCCAGTTAGATTATGCATGGGGGCCACTGCTATTGTCCATACCTGCTGACCCGCAATAAAACTTGCATGCTAAAGTTAATTTTCAAAGTGTCAAAGCTTAAAATCTAGAAGCCCATCTATAACGCTGGGAAGTTGATTTTTATCCCCATCATTTTCCACCACTCCATCCCACGCTCCTCCGTGTGGAATGGCTGCACTCTCATTCCCTCCTTCTTGTAAGAAGCAATCAATATGCTTCTAGCTCAAAATCTGTACAGTGGCTTTTGTCGGGACGCAGAAGTACCCCTTGTCCTGGACAGAAATGTAAAAAAAATCATGATAACCGGTTTCTGTAACTACTTCTATATTTGAAAGGAGGCCAGATTGGTATTTTACCAGGATTAGTGACCTTGTGCTCTGAATAGATGTAACTACAAAACACCCCCATTTTTTGCTATTGTTACTGAAATTCTGAGCTTTATATCCGGATAAAGATATATTTTAATATCGTGAGTTCTTATGATTTTCTCGAATTCATTCGTTTTCACGAATCTCTAATTGTTAATGAGCCTAAATGGACCTTATTCGAAATTACTAGGTGGTCTGACAACAATAGTAGAGTCGCCATTTTAATGGTGGCAAGCGTCGGTGGTACCGAAGCACGCTGGAGGCACCGGAGACAACTGTACAAGAAAGTGTACGATGGCCGTGGCAGCTGTATTTTCCACCTGCCGGCATGGAATGTAAACGAACAGGTTAAACAACTTACCGCAACTGTCTGACTAAACTCTCGGAGGCCTGCGCAAGCTGGCGACAACCTCGTCGAAGCAGTGGAGCAACTCCCACGCCTTCGCTCTGGAAGCTTACATATACTCTACGGGTTGTCGCCAGCGTGCACAGGCCTCCGACAGTTTCGTCAGACAGTTGCGGTAGGTTGCTTAAATTGTTCGTCCGCATTGCATAGTCGGAAGGCGGAAAACACAGCTGCTGCGCCCTCGCACACTGCCTGTACGGTTGTCACCGATTCCTGCACCGTGCATTGGTACCACGACGCTTGCCAAAATTAAAATGGGGACGCTCTCAGTGTTGGCAGACCACCAAGCAATTTCGCATAAGATTTATTAGTGAAATAGAAAGGAAGGCTAAAGATATAAATATTGTTGGGGTTACTTTTATTTTGCACATTATTTTACAAATTCCTTTATAATAGTTTCACTTTCGAGGAGGCCCCACTTTTTCAGTCAAAATCTAATGTTGTACCTTGGAAAAACGCGATTTTTGTATTGCGGGGGATATTTTTATTTTACGTGGTATACTGGGGTTTAAGAATGTAACCTCTCTGTGTATGGTGTTCCTCGTTAAGTCTCACACAAGATTTAAGAAAGAAGTTTCTAGCGCTTATGAGTTTTCTCAATTAGCTGGCCGCATTAAGCTCACATGTCTCACCGCTTTTATACGTACTGAGCACTATATCTATTATATAGGCCGAGCAGGAAAAAAAAAAAGATTCCATCTTCACCTTTTTAAATGAGGGGTAGTTTCTTAGGCCATCTATTGACCCTTGGAGACTTTTTCGTCGCCTTTGTGTTGCATTCGCGTGGGATTTTTCTGGAATCGCCTCTGGGTAAACAGATTCGGAGAGTCTTTGAAACAGCGTTGTTTACGTTTCTTCTGCCGATTCGGTGACTGTTTGCTCCTTATAGTATTTCTAGATTTAGTTGAGTACATTGTTAAGATGGGATGTAAACACGAATTCAATTTCAAAGTGAAGGCTAGGAGAATGTGTATATACTCTAAATACACTGCCATTTACACAATCGTTTAAGAATATTGCACAGCCTGTTTACAAGACACGTTGAAGGTAAAATAACAATAAACAAAACATATAATTGTGTCGAAGGAATCGACCCTTAAAGGGGAGAAACAGAAAAAGAAATGACGGTGCGAGATTGTACACTAGAAAAATATTCGCACGATGAATGGCATTAGGATTTGAAAAAAAAATTACTTGCTCTCCCAGTAATATAGACTTACCAAAGAACAACTTTTTCTTATCGGCTCAATGTGACATTACTTTAATTCAGAAAGTTAAACTCATGAGTAAAGATCTTGCAGAGTGTATGCACAGTCTAAATCTGTTTCATAACCTGCGGCGCAAAATTAATATTTTTGTACGCATGATCTACTCGTAAATGTCGCTGCTTATAAGCGGGTTATTCATGCCAAGAGTAATAAATATATCCAGTTTGCTCTCGATAATGTGGGGCAACACGATGTATTTTTAACCTTAAAGGCGTAACCACATGCAGCGCATTGCCCGACTTTCTAAATATATAATGGCTTCTTTATATATATGGCTCGCAATCCTAAATGATAGAGCAGAAGCGCTCGGATTGCGACCCCTTATCCAAACGGACGTGAACATCCATTTTCTGGACCTCACTCGCTAAGAGTACTATGTAATTCTGGACCGCGTCCGTGGATAAAAAATCACCAAGTCATGAGTAATATTTTGTTACCCATGAAAGCAACGTCTGTCTCAGGATTGGGGTTCGTTACCCATGAGGTGGCTATAGTGGCAGTTTTTTTATCAAAGAAATAAGAAAATTAAGTTTAAATTGTTGCTCATCTTGCTATGTAAGTATTTTTTATCACTAGCAATGAGAGTAACCAGATGTGGAGCGTACTTGACATTTAAGCAACTTGACTGGAGGGCAATACTTTTTACGGCACATGTTTACGGTATAGTACTACATGCTGAACATATACTAGGCAATACAACAAAACCTATTTTCTTATAGTATAGAGCCTATTTTGGGTTTGAGTCGCTATAGTTTTTACTGAATTCCTCCTTTTTGGCAAGGAATGTTTCGCGCAACTTCTGTGTGTCAAAATAAACCAGGCCGTTTTTGTCGGTCAGAAAGCAATATTTTGCGCGCTGCTGAGTTACGTTGAAAACAAGGGGAATAAGGAAGCAGAAATGGTGGTTGCATCTCCCAAGAGCTTAATTCTAACATTCCTCCGCTTGACACACCAATATTTTCAGCGGCTTCTAAAAACTCTGATTTTCATGACATGATATTAAACTAGAAACTGAGTGTTACAGTAAAATGTCTAGTGTGAAGCTCATTCATTTAATCTGGGAGAGTTCATGCCAAAGAAAATGTCTCATTAAGGTCCATCTCTGAGAAGTGTTTATTACTGTTTTAAACATAGGCAACTGCTTTGTGGTGAGGATGTAAAACCGTACTATTCTTAAGGACCACTGTTGCCTCTCTTATACATCTTATGACTCTGTGTCATCGACAGCTCAGCGAATGAACCTTTCTTGAACCTTTTAAATATCTTCAATTTCATCCCATGTTTCAGCTCGGCGACAAATCTTTATTTTACTTTAGACGTTTTTTTTATTAAACACTTTGTGTATCTATGTCTCTTTTAAATGTACCTTATCATCATTCTCTCAGTGGTTGAAACGATGGATAAAAATAATTCCCAAGCTTCTTAATTCTCTGCCGTAAATCACTTTTTTAAGGTACTCAGAACCCCCGTTGACAGCCCGAATCACCTCATATTTTCGTCCGAAATCTCTTTCCAGTCAGAAATATTCTGTGTATCGAGAAAAGGTGAAAGTCTGAGGGAGCCAAGTCAGAAAAATATTGTGGATAAGATTGTATTTATAACCTTATTGTTGTCATTGCTTAGAAATCCGGACCAAATGGAGGATACACAGTTGCTCCGGGATAACAAAATGCAGCAGCAATTGTTTTAAATTTTTTTACACCCAAATATATTGTAAAGTATTAACTATTCCTGAATAACAGTTGCCCTCAGCCTTCTTAGGTTCACAAACTTTTATACGAGGATGCGTTAAACTACGCCAAGAACTTTATTGGCCATTTCTGGCGTGATAGCCATTCTTGGGCGTTGCGAGCGTGTTTCATAACGCGAAACATTACGGATATGCTTGAATTCTGAAACACAAACCTTCATGGTAGAAAACGAAGCTGGTGAATTTCGAAAAGCAGCATGAACACCTTTCTCATCTAAATTAAAAGAAAACGAATCAATTACTAGTGCTTTTTTTACTATATGTGAAAATACACAATGTTCTCTGACGTTAATGCGTCTCAAAACCAAACTCCTCAGCAAATCAAGTTGACACTTGCAGTTAATTTATATGAAATACTTTCATACACAACAACAATGGATATTTAAAGAAAGCATCCCCTTTTTTTGGCAACTCCGCAAATTTTTCAGTTTACGGCCGTACTATTATGCTCGACACACTGTGGTTGTTATTGTTGTTCTGTCAGAGATATTTTAATTGTCATAATCTGATCACTATGATAAACGTAAGCGACATGATGGTTTGTGTTCTAGGATTACTTTGTTGAATTTTTCCAACTGCTTTATATTGCTTTCTTTGGTAAATAAAGATAAGGTTGCAATGGTTCAGCAGAGCCGAACAACATTTTTTTTCCCATTTTTTTGTTATTCTCTTTGAACCTAACATAGTACTATCAGGCATTCGCTATATAATGTTAAAAAACGTTCATGAGAGCCTTAGGTGTAATATGACGATTTTATGAAACCACTTTATAATGTGTAGAAAAATGTTAAATACACAAAAGTTAGAATGCATAAGAAGCATATTTATTTTGTTAAGATTTTGTACCTTTGTTTCATCTAGGTCAAAAATGTATTGCAAAGGTACCGATTGAATGCCTGGTACTGTGTGAATTAAAAAACGAAACCCCGCCAGGCAACGTGGCGTTTTGTCTAATTGTTATTTCCTCAATAACACTCAAATAAAAATGCGAAAAAACAACGGCAGGGCCCAAACATCATCCTGAAGGCATGTCTGAAAAAAAAATGCAATGTACCTACAGAGCATCGAAAGGAGTTTTGGTTTTAAGACTGTTGTGGAATATGATTTTTTTTCTAAAAGAATGTGTCTTGTTTTCATTGCTCAATAGAAATTTATTAAGTCAAAACAGCTATATCATTCGAAAGCGCGAAGACGGGCTTTTGCGTTGTTTACTCCACTAGATTAGCCATTCAGGTAATTTTTGGGGAAGAAAAGACCTAGAATATAATCGTCATAAATAGTGCCAATATTCTTCGTGTTAGCTTTCTTATTTATATTATAAAATTTTCTTGACATTTTAGGTTCGTATTGTGGATAGGACTCTGCTCTTGTTGTGCAATTAGCAATGCTCAAATATAGCAATGACTAAAAAACGTAAGGTCGCCACAAGCCCCTGGTTGATTCTAAGTAGAGATAATGCTTTACTCAACAGATAGTGTACCGGGTATTGAATATTTACTTAAAAAATAGGCAGAAGATAGGGCCGCAATTTCTTCGCAAATTTATATTTATAAGAAAGAGTAAAATCACAAATATCAAAGGAATTTAACAAAACAACCCCGAAAAAATTGTGTATTTTTATTATTCAATGTGAACTGCAATGGCGTTTCTAAATCAAATTTAAAAAAAAAACATAATGGCGAAGTCACCACAAGGCAGAGATGAATTATGTTTACAAGATATTCTTGCCGAATAACAATTTGATATTAGAAGAAACAAGGTGACAAAATAATCCAGCAGTGTAATTTGATGAGCACCAAACATTAAAACGTCAATTGCGTGTCGCTAGGGGTGTGCAAATAATGAAATTTAGCTCGAATGAGTTAAAAAATAATAGTGCCGGATAGTGACCAAAAATTTGAATGATGAATCTAGTCAGAATTTTTAGTGTTTACAAGACTAAAAGCGGACCTGCATTACTGCGGTGTTTCCGCGGTGACTACGTCAAAATGCAACTGCATTGCTTGCCTTCTGTGAAGGTTGTAGACCAATGTCCGAAATCCTAGTCCCCAGTGGTAAAATGGGAAATAATAATCTTAAACACAGCCACTTGTGAAGAGAGGGGCTGCGCGTAAAACAACTTTTTACTTTCTTCTTAGAGCACTCTTGGTGTCGGTATTGTTCTTGGAGCTTGGTGACTATGCATTTCTGACGTTTCGTACTCTACAATATGAGCGAAGGTTCATAATAAAACGGAGTAAAAAGTGCGGCCCCCTAACGTGTCCTGGCGTCAGAACAAACAAATATGGCGGCGACCATGAAACTGAGCAGACTCCGGTCTATATTCAGGTGATTAAATTAAGACGAACCCAATAAAGCATAACTAAGCATCGAATGTGTGCAAATTTCCATTCGATAAAGGTAGTCAGACTTTGCAAGCCACAGCTTCTGTTTCGCTCTCTGTTCTTTCTTCCGCTCCTTCTCCTATGAAGCGTTGTGAAGACTGGGGCACATTTAGTGAGCCACCCGTCTATGAACCAGTGCTTGAGCGCTATAGAGACAGGAGAACGGCAAATAACTATCGCTTCACAAGTCTCCCCTTGCCACTGTGATTAAACGTTGCGCTTAATCACTGCGGGTAATCAAAGTTTATAGGGGGATGCCGAAACATAAATGTTGTCGCATTTTCTTCAGCCATATAGACGCGAAAAAGGCCCTAAGTGCTTATTTTTCTGCAGGGCACACAGATCCACGAGAGGCTAGCACGAATAAAAACAGTGTTAATGACCAGATTTACACTAGAGACGTAAGACAAAACGGATGGATGTTTTCACCCATCCACGTGCGGATAAGCAACTTTCAGGATGAATAGACAAATATGGCCGAACCGTTCAAATTGGGCGACGTCTTGCGCAGCCTAGCCCTAACACTTTGCTAGACACCGTGGGGAGTGAGGGGTTGGCGGAAAGGCCATGTCTAGTTATCGCGGCCATTTTAGAGCGCAGCTCCTAGGCGCCCGTTTCCGGCATGAGCGGCGTCTGCGTCGCCGTCGCCGTCGACGACGCCGTTGCCGTCGGCATAACCGCGCGGTGCATTATAAGTAAATTTCCCCGCTAAATTTAGCGAAAAGAATTCCCCGCTAAATTTAGCGAAAAAATTTCCCCGCCAAATTTAGCGGAAGAGTTTCCCCGCCAAATTTACCGGAAAAGTTCCCCACTACAATTAGCGAAAAAAATTCCCCGCTAAAATTACCGAAAACCTTCCCCGCTAAATATAGCGGAAAACTTTCGCCGCTAATTTAGAGGAAAAACTACCCTGCTATCTTTAGCGGAAAAATTACCCCGCTAAATTTAGCGGGAGAAATGAAAGTCGTTTACAACTCCCTGTAACAACGAATTAGAGCTCAGCTCTTGAGGAGGAGGAGGGGAAGTTACGGAGAGGAGGCTATGCCCCTCCTCCTCTCCTGCTCGCCTCCCATTTAGGGGAAAATTTTCCGCTAAACTTAACGGAATAAATCTCCTGCTAAATTTAGCGAAAAAATTTCCCCGTCGAATTTAGCAGAAAAGTTTCCCCGCCAAATTTAGCGGGAAAAGTTTCCCCGCTAGATTTAGCGAAAAAGTTCCCCGCTAAAATTAGCGAAAAAAATTCCCGCTAACTATAGCGGAAAACTTTCGCCGCTAATTTAGCGGAAAAATTACCACGCTAAATTTAGCGGGAGAAATGAAAGTCGTTTACAACTCCCTGTAACACCGAATTAGAGCTCAGCTCTTGAGGAGGAGGAAGGGAAGGTACGGAGAGTAGGCTATGCCCCTCCTCTTCTCCTGGGGAAAATTTTCCGCTAAACTTAACGGAAAAAATCTAGGGGAAAATTTTCCGCTAAACTTAACGGAAAAAATCTCCCGCTAAATTTAGCGGAAAAATTTCCCGACAAATTTAGTGGAAAAGTTTCCCCACCAAATTTAGCGGGAAAAGTTTTCCCGCTAAATTTAGCGGAAAAGTTCCCCCCTAAAATTAGCGAAAAAAATTCCCCGCTAAAATTAGCGAAAAACTTCCCCGTTAAATATAGCGGAAAACTTTCGCCGCTACATTTAGCGGAAAAATTACCCTGCTAAATTTAGCGGAAAAATTTCGCCGCTGAACTTAGCGGGAGAAATTAAAGCCGTTTACAACTCCCTGTAACACCGAATTAGAGCGCAGCTCTTGAGGAGGAGGAGGGGTAGGTACGGAGAGGGCGCTATGCCCCTCCTCCTCTCCTGCTCGCCTCCCATTTAGGGGAAAATTTTCCGCTAAATTTAGCGGAAAAAATCTCCCGCTAAATTTATCGAGGAATTGTTTCGCTAGATTTAGCAGGGAATTTTTTCCGCTAAATTTGGTGGGGAATTTTTCCGCTAAATTTGGAAGGGAAGTTTTCCAGCTAGGTCTACCGGGAAATTTTTTCAACTAAATTTACCGAGGAAAGTTTTCCGCTAAATATAGCGGGGAGTTTTTTTTCTGCTAAATTTAGCGGCGATTTTTTTCCGCTAAATTTAGGAGGGAAGTTTTTTCGCTAAATTTAGCGGGGAAACTTTTCCGCTAGATAAAGCGGGGAAAATTTTCCGCCAAGTTTAGCGGGGAATTTTTTTTGCTATATTTAGAGGGGATATTTTTTCGCTAAATTTAGCGGGGAACTTTTTCGCTAAATTTAGCAGAACAATTTTCCTCTAAATTTAGTGGGGGAAAATTTTTCGCTAGATCTAGCGGGGAAAATTTTCCGCTAGATTTATCGGGGAAATTTTACGGCTAAATTTAGCGGGGAAATTATTCCGCTAAATTTAGCGGAGAAAATTTTCCGCTAAATTTAGAGGGCGAAAATATTGCGCTAGACTTAGCGGGGAAATTTTTCCGCTGTATTCAATGGGGAAATTTACCCATCATACTCCGTGCAATTACACCGACGGCGACGGCGACGGCGACGGCGACGCCGACGCCGACGCCGTCGCCGTTTAAGCCGGAAAGGGGCGCCTAAGAGCTACGCTCTAAAACTCTCGGCCAAATTTAGCGCAAATATTTCCCCTAAATGGGAGGCGAGCAGGAGAGGAGCAGGGGCATAGCCTCCTCTCCGTACCTTCTCATCCTCCTCCTCCTCAAGAGCTGCGCTCTAATTTGGCGTTGCAGGGAATTGTAAACGTCTTTATTTTTTTCCATCTTTTCGGCGATATTTAGTCATATTATGGATGTAACGACCGACAATTGGTATATAGTGCGCAGCGCTGGCTACAGCTGATGCAATTTTTTAGGGCGCAGTTTTAAGCACCCGTTTTCGGCTTTGGTGGAGTCGCCGTCGGCGAAACCGCGCGGTGCATTATGAACATTTCCCATAAGGACGTCACACGTGACGTCACGATGGTCACCAAGGATGTTGCGTGTGACGTCACCTTCGTGACAGCACACGGCGCTTAAGTTTAATAGAAAATTTTCCCACTAAATTTAGCGAAGAATGTTCCCGCTAAATATAGTGGGGAAATTTTTCGCAAAATTAAGCAGGCAAATTTTTCCCCAAAATCTAGAGGACAATATATATATTTTTTTTTTTGCAAAATTTAGCGGGAAATTGTTTTGCCAAATTTAGCGGGGACATTTTCTCGCTAAATTTAGCGGGACACTTTTTCCACAAAATTTCGCGGGGAAATTTTCCCGCTAAATTTACCGGTGCAATTTACCGGGAAATTGTCCCACAATTTCTGGTAAATTCCCCTCCGTACCTTTTCTTCCTCCTCAGGAGCTGCGCTCTAATTCCTCATTACAGAGAATTGTAAACGTGTTTAAATTTTTTTTTTAATTTGAAAATTGCGACGTTTTTGTCGAGAGCGTCCAAGAAGCTCGAGCAAAGGATGACTGCTTCGTTTGAGGAGAAGAAGGAAATAACTATATTTTTCATAAATCATCTGCTATTCAAGCCTTTTAGATACAGGCTTGATTAGATATTACAGAGCCCCGTGAGGACCATTTCAGCATTTAACGCGAATAAACCAGCATTTTCGCAAGGGCTTTTTATGTTCAACGAATTAAGTTATTCGTGAAATGAAAAACTAGGAATCCAAAAGTTCAATCGAATTATCCGGTCAATCAGTATTGCATTCGAAATAGAAACTCGGATATTCGCACAAACCTAGTTATCGCTTCTCCTGTCTCCTTCTTTCGATCGTCTTTGATATCTTCGTTATTTTTGCTATATGCTTCAATAATGTATCAAATGGGTACGTTAATCTTGTCCGCTTCATGGAAGCCCTTGATCTTTGGCAGCAACATTTACTCGTTTTACCTGTCCAAAGAAACTCTGGTTTTTCATATACCAGTCATGTTATTAGTACCAAGGAAAATGAATCTTTTAAAATAAAAAAAAGAACTGCGCGAATACAAACCGTTGAAGCATGCGCCATTATTGTTTCCAAAAAAGGCCACAAAGTGACGTATAATATTATATATATATATATTTGTCGCGTACAGGCAGAAGACAGCTGGCGAATTGAGTTACTGCTCAGAACGACTCAGGTGAAATCTTCAACGATTAATCATCCATATCGTAGATTGAGGAGCAAAGTCCGAAGACAATCCTAATGCTCCAGCTTCTGCAGAGCTTCGATTGGTGCAAACTTCTTGTCTAGGTTTTCGTGTTGAAATTTTATGCCAGAATTCCTAGGTTAATGCATGTGTTGAGTGAGTATGTACTCTAGAAAAGGCAGTTAATATTTGTGCTTTGAAGAAGTGAAGCATGCCCGACTGGTCAGAGTTTTTAGGCGTGATATTGATTGTCATGGCCCTTTCCGTCGTGAGTCTAATTTAGGAGAGAATTTATGTCTTCATTTTCGAAACACGTCCAGCTGAGTGATAAACTTTAGGGAACACACTCATAAATGTTACTCTTTTAAGAAAACATAGAGCGCTCTTTATGAAGCCAGAAAGCTGTGCAATAACTAACAAAGTGTGGCTCCCGATTGCGTGCCTTTCTAGCATTTTCCCATTTTATATGTATTTATTAATTTAGCTTCTTTATACATTCTGAGACGTGGCATTTCATGAGGAATTGATTTAGCTGAGTAACAAGGTGAATGTGTCATGGAATCTGTCGATATGTAGTGTCGAAATGAAGTGTTTGTGCCGGCAGCTCCACGTCCACAGATGTCGCCGCAGAAAAGGAATGCAAAAAGGCTGTTTCGTGGAAAGTAAGGCCCACTTTTGCGAATGAAACATTTTCCTCCTCTAGAACAACAGCACATAATTACGTCTCATCACCAAAATATAAAAACGAAAAAGTGCCGAATAAATGGATAAAGCAACAGCGAAACTTCAAAAGATTGCGCTGAAAAAAAACACCTGGAATTTGACCCCTGTTGAGACTAGTGAAAAAAGGACAAAATTTTTTGGGTGTTTACTTTTTTTCTCGGAATGGGAGGGCCATTCCGAGAAAAAAGTAAACACCAAAAAAATTTCGTCCTTTTTTCACTAGTCTCAACAGGGGTCAAATCCAGGTGTTTTTTTCAGCGCAATCTTTTTGACGTTTCGCTGTCAGCTTATTCTGCATATATTCAGAATTGTTCGACAAATAAAAAAAAAGAGAGGAAAGTGTTCTGAAGTAAAATATTTTCGCCACGAGAAGCTAGTTGTTCTTTCGCAAGGCTTTCCCCGTGACAGTCGCCACTGTATAATTTATCACTCACCCAGCTCTTACCGGAATAAAACAAAAGAAATGTGAGCATCCGCGATGACGGCACATGATCTAATTCTCATGACGCTTCCCTCCATGGTGAGGGAATCCCTTTATCTGGACAGGTTGCCTGCTTATAATTAGAAGTGTTACTCCTCTAATTATAATAATTCCCGACAACGACCCGAGGATGAAAAGTTTTAATTTAAAAATTCATGCTAATTTACAAAACCTCATGTTGTTCGGTTCTAAACGATATTGCATTTTGACACTGACATACGTTTATAAAATTATTTTCTGTTAATATCAGAGACTCTGCAGGCGAAATAAGAAGTCCGGCAGTATCGCCGTTCAAACGCATGGAGATAGCTTTTGAGAAATATCTTTTGTATTTGTATTTCTGCATCTCGATGAAATTATTCAACTGTTACCGGTATCGTTCTATCGAAATACATTTTAGAGCGTATTATTTCTACCAAAATACTACAAGGAGCCCATTTATCTCTTTGCAATAATCACGAAATCGTTTCACCCTAAAAGATAAGTTCACGCTAAATTTGTATTTTTTCTCCTTGTTTTTCTCGGTTTGGGGGTGGTGGGGGAGGCAAGGGGGTGGAGGGTATCGCTAAAGAAACAGCGTGACTTTAGCACTGCGACGACTAATGTTCTTTTGGGACGTTTTGCCCCTAACCATGCGTGACCCCTTCTCTATTCTGCAGATGTAAATATTTTCTCAGGTTTGAGGTGATCAACTAATATAATGAGAAAAGAACAGATGACCCTGCTCCTGACACGAGTTGATTCTCGTTAGATCTAAGCTAGCCCTCATTTTCTGACACTTTGGTCGTCACCACCGGCTGATGCTTGGATATTGACTGCTTCGCCGGCACAACGCTCTTCCTCGGAGAAGCACAACTGCGGGATAGCTGACCGCGGCATCAACATAAAAGCAGAAGTGGATGCCAACCCTTTCTCTGGTGGGATATAGGATCCTTCCTGAAATTCGCAAAGCGTGCCTGTGTTGCCTTTCCATTCGGTTTAATAGGGAGCTTTGAAGGGAGACGAAGATAATCTGGAGACGTCTGTGTTCTCGCCGAGGCCATTACTGGCTCTGACTATCACAGTTCATCAGAAGTCACTTCATTCCAGGGCGATTGATCTTGTACACTTTATAAGAAATATATTTCATGTCAAGATGTCTTATTCCTTGACCTTTTATAAGGAACTCTTTTATAAAGTAACATTTTGTGCCACTAGAGCTTATGTGGTATCTTGATCCGTTTGAGAGGTTCAGGGCACATTTCACCCCATGTAATTTTACCCCTGGACAGGTCGTCTCCACAAAAAAAATAATATCTTTATACGAAAGCCATTTCAGCCTAAGGCGTTTCATACAAATCCACAGCAACAGAGAGATTGCAATCACCAAACATCTCGTCTGTTTCTCCGGGCTGCAATCTCGCTCGTCATCTTGTGGTCTTGGTGGCTTTTATTACAGGCTGCATCTTGTACTTGTTTTATACTTTACGTATGTCCTCGACGCCCCGTTCGAGCTTGTTTTCTTAATCTCGTTTTTTAAATTTATTTTAGGGTTTTGTTGTTTTTTAGGTTTAATTTTGGAGATTGCTTTAGATTAACCCTAATAGAAAACCCAGCATGAAAATCTAACTGGTCAAGCTTATAACTAAGATAGTCAAACTGCTCAATGTAGTAGTCAAACTGGTTTAACTGGCAATCAGGCTGGTTTAAGCTGGGCAAGCGGGATCGGTGGCCGAGTGGGCTAAAGCGCACACCCAGCTCAACGCGCGTGGAGCGAAAGCTCGCGCTGCAGAACTCAGGGATCCTGGGTTCGAGCCCCACCCCTGCCCGTTTCGATCTGGATGAGCATCGTACCGGCGTGGGTCGTGTATCACTACTGCGTGAGCACGTTAAAGACCCCAGGCTAGCGGTTGTACCGGACTGGCTAAATTGCTCATCTACAGCGAGTGACTCGTCGCAACTTTAAAGGCTGACCAACTACACGCTGTATAAATATCCCCACAACCCAATTTTTTAAGCTGGGCAAGCTAGAATTTGAGCTGAACAGTCTGGTTTAAGTAAAATCCAGCATAGTCTAACTGGAATCTGGTTTTAGATTCAATACGGTGTTGCTGGGAGTCAGTCTGGTCCTAACTGGTCAGACTGGTGAAATTGGTTTTTCATGGAACCGTTGTGGTCAAACTGGGAGACAAGCTGGTCAAGCTGGGAGACAAGCTGATGAAGCTGGTCGAACTCATAATCGTGGTGGTCAAGCTGGTCTTGCTGGGAGCGCTCACGCGAAGGTCGGCTAGAGATGGCCGAACTGGCATTGCTGGGAGTGCGCGGGAAAAGGCCGGCTTGGGCTGGGACGAGGCGATGTCCTGTTCTTTGTTCTCTCGTTTTGGTGGACGACCGGGTGCTTCAGGCGCGCTGCGATCTACCTTTGTGTGCGAGAAGAGGGAGAGAAAGAGTGGTAGGAACTGAAACTTTGAGACACGTTTAGCTAGCTTGGGCAGATTTTCGAGGGGACGGCTGTGTGCGTGCTGTTTGGAGACTACTTGAACGACGGTGCAAGCGAAGCGGGTTTTTGAGGAGACAGCGAGTGGCAGTCCGTTTAGTGCGGGACAAGGTCGGACGTCCCGACCGAGGCGTCGCCTCGTGTCTTCGAACGTGTGTGGGCTCGTGAATGACGGTGGTGCCGAGGAGTATCGCCAATGCCAGCCAAGCCACATGGATTTCCTCGCCTCTGCCGACCACGCAAGATGACGCTACGCCCCAATCACTGGCGGGACACAGGTTCGCTCCTCTCATCTGTGTAGTATTTTCTATTGCGATTGCCGGTTTTTGTCGTGTTGAGAGATAAGCAATCTGATTTTAATATCATTGTTTTGCACCGAGAACCACTGTTTGTGCGTCGGTTAGTACTGTGTCAGCGCCGAGGATATGTAGCATATGAGCTCATGTGAGCAGGCCGCAAGTACGCAAATAATAAATTAAATGCCGAGTTGGCTTTCCTAAAGAGCTTGGCTTGCTTATTCTGCGCATTAATTTAAACAGGTTAAACGGGTTAGGAAGTTCACCAGCATGACCAGTTTAACCAGCATGACCAACATGCCAAACCGTGTCCATTTTCTTGGCTACATAATCATCAATATTTTATACCGAACGTCGCACGTGTTGAGCGAAAGATGAAAGTGTAGTCCGGTGGCCGTGCATTATATAGCATTGTATAGGTTTCGAGGTTAGTAGCTCACGAATATAAACGAGAAAACGACGTCTTAATTTGTAATATACGTGCTTTTAAAATTTTCCAATATCTTAAAACGCCCTATCGTATCATATTCAGGGGTTACATTTATTTTCCTACGCATACCGCTATTATCGTATCTTTTACTTAAGCACAGCCCCTCCCCCGTCCCATAAAAATCATTGAAGCAATAGTACGTGGCACGGCATACGTCATGCTGATGTGATCGAAGTTCGCGTATACTGTTTTGATATATGATCGCAAACAAGAACGCTGCTGGCGCGTAGGTCTATAAGATAATCAAGCTCGTCTTATGCGGGAAGTAATATTTCATTCCTATTCACTTCATCTTTGAAATGGCATCAAGGGTCAAACTCAGTTTTTCAGAACTCCGTGCAAACGGAACTGCCTCTTTGTTATTACGACGTTTCGTGAAGGTTCCGGTCTTCGGAGAGCTTTCAACGGGTCTGCCCGCCCAGTCCAGAATATGGATGTTTGACCTCGCACAGTGACTAACACAAATGAAGAAACAGAAGAACAACACACTAAGCTGTGGGTACACCAGATGACGTGCAGAGGACAGGTAAACATTCTTCCACACACGCTTCTGTGTGCGCAGCACATCTACGGAGATGGCGGCAAAAGAAGGACCGCACTGAAATGTGACGTCATCTCAAAAATTCCGATATATTGACGCACGAACATGATGACACTCCGGTGGCTCTCCCGTCGGCGCGGCGCCGACGCAGATGCTTCACAACATGCCAATCTGGTTTCTGCCCACATGTAATGCCCGTACATGACGTGGCAAAACGTCTAACTTTTTTGTAGACTCCCTCTCGGTCTGTGCCCCGGTCTCTCCGACATAACTGACTTGGCTCAGCTCGATAAGGAAGGTTATGATCAGTCACATAACCTGGATTCAAATTTAGGTGTTTTACGTGCCAAACCAACGACGGGCATCTAATACGCCCCAGCGAATGACTGAGGATTAATTTCGACCACTGGGTATCTTTTCACGTGCAACCGAAAGCTCGGTTACACGACGCCTAACCCGCAATAAGCCCCTTCAGATTGCGGGCTCCTCGGCCGGGATTGGAACCCGCCACCTCGGGATCCGTAGGACGGCGCTTTGCCTTGAAGCCACCCAGGCGGCTTCTGGAGTCATCAGTGTGAAATCGACATCGAATTTCTGCAACTTTTAGATACTAAGATAAAGTTTGCGCATTATGAGAGGTTACATTGAAAATGGCGTTCGTGAGTACACAGGACTGATGACCCATAACCTGCGTCTATGACTTAACGCCGCCTCTGCTTAGAAAAAGGTTACATTTCGACAAAAATCTCGCAAATATTTAGCGATCATCAGACCACTGAAAAATAAGAAATACATAATGAACATGTCAAGTTCGTTATGGAAGCATCAAAACTTTAATCAAAACTTGTTTATTTGAGAAGCTATTTAAATCAATCTGCATTCTAAATTGAATCATGCTGGCCACTACAAATTTTAGTGCTAATTTATTAATATTTTCTTTAACATTTACAAAAATGGCTATATTTTACCTAGGAATCCATACACATTGACGCAACAAATTGTTTTCGTGAAACAATTCTATCACACTTTGCAAAACAGTCGTTATCCGCACCGCTGAATGCCGCGTCACCATGAATGTTTTATTTCAACACTTTTTTTGTTTGAAATAACCATTTCAGGCATGTATCACGCCATGCCAGTAATTTATTTATATTTATTTAACAATACATGTATCAGTCAGGCAGTAAGGCATTATGTACGAGTAAAGCAATAAGAAATATGAAGACATGAACAAGGAAATAGCATATTTCGCGATATAATTAATCTATGAAATTAAATGTAGCAAACTTCCTAACAGAATAAAACAAAAACTGGCCCTGGTAAAAAAAAGGGGGGGGGAGGAAAGTAAGTTCGGAATATTCAATATTTTAGCTCGCGTTGATAAAAGTTTTATTTTACCGGAGTTAAGAATTACTGAAAATACTATGATGAATAGGCTTAACAATCTGAAAATTCGTAAGAACCTAATAGCGAGTTCGTTTCATACGCTGTGGCACCGCGCGAGTTATTTCCCAGACTCCATCGTTCGAGGCCGGTGAACCGGCCTCGAACGAACTTGCCAGATGCCCCGAGCCCAGGATGATGCTGTCCCCATCTTTGTTGTAGGAGTACAAACCTCAAACCAAAATTACCCCTTTCTGTTTGACGTCATGGGTGAGAATGCAAGAGAGCAGTTGCTGACAACAATTATTAATAAACGGTGGTCACTGCAATGTGTGGTTTATATTTGCGGTGGCTTCAAGCAGCTCAGCTGTCATAGAGACATTTACAGACGGCGTAAATTTCCGCAACCAGCTGACTACAAACAAAGCAGCTGGTTGCGATCTTTTAATTCTTATAACCGTTTATACTGGAGAAAGCTGGTGATAACATCCGCTCAGAAGATTGTTTCGTTTTAAGCATGGCCTTATGCGGGAACCAATAAAAAGATACGGCTTAAAGCTGGTCCGTTGGAATATCCTGCGCAATACCTTTCGTGGGACTTTCGATTTCGATCGTCCTACACAGGGGGATTAGATTTTAGCCCTTGTGAGGGTGTCGAGAACAAGAGTTTTCTCAAATGAAATACGACGGGGCAAGATAGCTGACGTAGGTAAATGTTAAACATTATGACTTTGCCCGAGCCTCGGGTAAAGTCACCATACGCTTTCCCGGGGGCTGAGTGGACGCGTCGCAGGTTTCTGCAAAGGGAACTTTATTGACATATTTTCAGCTTTCCACCTGCACGCAGGTGGCAAGAGAGATCTCGCGGCCGTTGATGTGTTTGCCCTGGGCCTTTCTTTACACATTGGTATTTATCAGCGTCTCTACTTCAAATACGCGAATACAAATTTGTGAATGAAACACAAATTGCCGATTGCTTCCTTCGTGAAGTAGCAGACTCTCACAATTCAAGCTCGCGTTTGATTCCGTTGCCGCGGGACGCGATTACTAGCAGAAAATCGAAACTTTTTCTTTCGGTTCCGCTTTGCGAATGACACATCGCAGCAGGCAAACCCCCGTCGCCTGCTCTCGCCCTCGCCTGAGCGAAGCATGACGGGATTGCATTGTAGCGCACGCTAGATTTTCTCGATGCAGCAAGTGCCTTCACGCGTAAAGTGACGGCGCGGAAACTAACCAGGAAAGGACAGCCACCCGTAAAGTACCGTCCGAAACAAACTCGTTCCACTGTTTGAGTGGGCACGTGTGGGAAGCGTGCAGTGAAACGAACTCGCTATAAGTCAATTTGTCAATCCCAGAGTCTAATTTTGAAGATGTTATAACAAACTGTTAGTTAGTAAACTGCTGGTAAAATGCTTGAAAACCCTAATTTAAATATTCTGGGGCTTAAACGTTTCTGTGAGTCTGCGATCAAGCAGTTTTGTTAAATATATTTTTCTAAAAAGGGGAAAAAAGTGAAAGCCGTTTACAACTCCCTGTAACGCCAAATTAGAGCGCAGCTCTTGAGGAGGAGGAGGAGGGAATGATACTGAGGGGGGGGGGGTCACGTTACCTCAGGGGAGGGGGGCGTCACGTGACCTCGGGAAGGGGTCGCGTGACCCCCTCCCCCAGGTCACCGAAGGTACCCGAGGTCCTCCCGAAGGAACCCGAGGTCCTCCCGAAGGAACCCGAGGTCCTCCCGAAGGAATTCCAGGGCCTCGCGAGGTCCTCCCGAAGGACCCCGAGATCCTCCCAAGGTCCTCCCGAGGTGCTCGGGGAGGAGGGTCTCGCGGTTACGCCGACGCCGACGCCGCTCAAGCCGGAAACGGGCGGCTAAGAGCTGCGCTCTAAAAGCAAACGTGTTTCTCTTTTCTTTATTTGCGTCGCAAATGTTTCTGTTTAATGAAGTCGCTTTAGAAAACATCGTTATTTTACGTTTATTTCTAACTGAGACCTGTATGCGGCATTTATGCACACGTATATGATAACTGTTTAAGTTTAGCTTTAACGTTTGTTGCGGGAAAATGATTGTCGGCTATGTTTGCGGAGTGTACTCTTCAACTCGAATGGCAGATATAAAGCAACCGTAATGACATATCGCGTCTAGTTTGTTTTAGTTTTATTTATTAAAAAAAACAGCAGTGTAGCCAAAAGAATTACCATATTAAAGCTCATTCTCCTTTTTTAATCTGAAATAGCCGTGCTCAAAAGTCAAACAATTTTCGAGGCACTCTTTTCAGCAGAAATTGTAATCCTTGTTGCATCAACGTAAACTCTTAAAATAAATACTTGAACAAAAAACGAAAAAGCTACACGGTTTATGGTTCTTTATTATCGAGTATCTTTATTCATTGTATGACCCACAAAAGTTTTAATTTCTAAAGTTATTTCTTTTTTTCGTTTACCCTAACACCTAATATTATCCTGTCAAAGGATCTTTTTTTTTATCTGAAAGAGGTTTGAGGAAAGGTGACTGAAGACTATAACTTAAATAGCGCGCACATTTTTGAGGCATGGCGAATACAGATTATAATAGAAATAGCGCGACCGTACAACCAATTATTTAGTCGATGAATCTGTAGAATTAATCAATTAAAGAGTGTCGACTAACCTGGTTAAAGCTATTAATTAAGCCCCAGCCCTATGTTTGACAAATTTTGTTAATGTTACAAATGAGCACTTCGTACGACGGTATGGTAGTTTAGAAAACAACCTTTCAATTCCAGAAGAAAGGAAAAACATTGCACTCGCTTTCTTGCGTTATCGAAGCCAAGCGATGCACGTACTGCAAGGCGACGGGGCCAACAAACTGACCATGATGTTTCTCTCGCTGCCCGTCGTCAAGACAAAGTTTGGTCAACGGGATAAACGTTCAGATTATGGTTGCATTGTGTACTATCTTCATTAAGCCGTTTTTACTCGCTCAGAAGGTAGAGTGTAACGAGGAGCCCGCCCATACTTTTACCCCATTTTCGATAGCTTTAGGGTGTACGAAGGGCATTTAAAGGGTGCTGCATTCATCTAAACCCTAGTTACGCCCTTCGCGCACGCTACAGAGAATGATATCATGCTAGAAAAAATTAAACAAACAGTTTGTAAAAAAAATCTTTTTGCGCGATTTTGCGTGTAAAGCTATTTTGTGTGTAGTGTCCGCTCTGGACCGTAGTCACTATCCAAAAATGCACAGGTTGCTGAAAAGCACAGTCTGTCGCCTCTGGTGCGTCGCTGAGCCACCGCTTTGATGTCGAACCCTCGAAGTCGAATATGGCTGCCTTGCCGCAGTCCGGTGCTAAAGTAGCATCCCTCGTGGACTACGGCGCATTCCTGCTCCTCTTCTCGCGTAGCGCATTGCCTTCCTGATTACACATGTGCCATGCCCCCTCCCTGTGGGTTCACCCCGAGTCCGCTGTCCCTGCTGGCCGTGTGCGAGGCCTGGAATTTGATGTCTGCGCGTCCGACAATGCGGTCATTGTAGCGGTCATAACTGCCGCATCGGCTTGACCATCGTCCATAACAAAGCTCGGGTACAAGCATACGGACAACTGACTCGCAGCTGCTCACTCGTACAACCGCTCAGAGGTTTTGAACTCATCCACGGATGCGCGATAGTTAGCATTTAGATACCTTGTACTCACACCGAAAGTGCCCCGTACGTCACCACCGGATACAGAATGGTGGGCGCGTGGTTGACCACCAGCACAGTATCTCAGCTAGGTTGGATCCAGTGAAGGAGAGACCCCAGAGAACCTTCGCAGAACATATTTCATATGACGATAAGCGTCCAGTAAACATACCCCAAGCTCTCGAGATTCTTCGTTTTCCAGGCGACTCCTCGACCCCTCCTCACGGTTCAACGAAAAACCGAGTGGAGCAAAACGGATATGCTCCACTCAGTGTATCCTTACCCCGAAGTCTCGTATTTTGGGATCGATGACTGAAGTCTGCAGGTATGAATGTTTCCGTCTTTCCGCATATTTTTTTCTCTAAATGAATACACTCTGCTGTATTGATCCGCAGGAAACATTTCGGCAAGCATAATTGCATCCTTAGTATCCTTTTAAAAGGGCCTTGCAACAATTTTCACTTCCGAAGAATTTGCATTTTCTAATTTTTACATTGTTTATCATACCAAAAGGAATGGAGAAACTGCCTCATTCTTTCAAAATGTCGCGTTTCCGTTGAATAATAGCGAAGAAAAGAACGGGAATGTTTCGGCATTGGCAGCCGGGGATTGGAGGCTATGGAAACTAAAGCGTGACGGGCAAGGTGTATAAAGTAATAAGTTGGCAAGATGTACCATTATGTGTTCAATATAATGCTATATTTGATCAATTTTGTCGTTCCAACATGAGTAAACGCATCAAAGACCTCATATCATCGACAAAGTCGTACTATATTCAGTTTTAGTGGCGCCATCTGCCCGAGATGCAAAAACAACTATTCCTCCCTTGAGCCTCACCCCGTTGTGCTACTGCGTCATCGAACTTCTTTAAGGAAAGGCAAGCTCTTTGCTTTCCTTGCCATCCCCCTCTCTCCCCACTCTCCATTTCACTCATACCAGCCTTCGAAATCACCCTGTGAGTAGCAAGCAGTGGACGCGCAGGCTGGAGGTTTTGAAAGAGAATCCCAGTGGATTCTCCCTATTCCCTTTGCGCGTCAGTGCGCGCGTGATCCGGAAGAGGGTGCAGGAGTGAAGAGCGGTTTAGAGGCGCCATAAAACGACAATTCTTTTACTTTTTTCTTCTCTAAAACGTGTGTAAACAAAATTTGTTTTCAGTTCTTTAATCCAGACGGGACAGGGAACAACTACCACAAGTATTTGACCGAAGTTCAAACATTATTGCGCGGCCCCTTTAAAGAATGTCTAAGTGATCAGTAAGAAAACTGAACTGGTGAAACTGATGATGTGTCAATTGCCAGTCGGACGATTTCTTAGCGCACAGTACATTACTTATGATTAGTAAATGGAACAGCCATATTTTTTTTATTTAATTTTATGGCAGTAATAAAAACCCAGTTGACAAAATAGGCGATTTATTTTCCCAAACCATAAAGATTTTTTTTGCGATTGCCCAAGGATTTCACAACCTCATTCGAATAACGTTATTTCTACAAAAAAATGGAAACTGAAATAGCATTAACAGTTTTACTTAAAACAAGTTTGCGGTTTTCCAATACACTAAATGAATCAATGCCGCTGAAAGATTACAAGCAGTTTCAAAGTACATCTTACACACAAAAAAGTGCACCGGCACTTTCCTTGTCACACCCTGAACAATGATACATTTCGATTTCTCAGAATTTTTTGCATAATTTTTTGTATATTCTGAGCTTTCTCTGAGCTATAAGGAATTTTGAGTCCCAATCCTCGCTCAGGTAAAAAGACCTTGAAAACAAATTGCAGATTAAAACAGCACGCACTCATGAGACCACTGAATATGCGGCATAAGTGTCCCGTTTCCCGCTGCACATGGAAAAGGAGTGAGACGGACAGCATACATTTTCGTCTGTCATGTGAGGCGCCGATGACGTTGAACCTTCAGGGTTGTCCAATCGACACTTGAAGGGGAAGAGGTGCAGAGTGGTCGAAATACCGTATTTTGTCCTTGTTCCATTTTCTTCAGTCTGTGTTTTTGTTTTAATCATTTCGTTATACGTTTCGTCCACGTTTATACGCTTTCTGTGGCTCCGGAAAATTCCACGGTGGTTTTTGCCCATGGTGACATGAAAAAGCAATAGAGGAATGGACAAAAAGAGTTATCGTGGAAAGCCCGGTAAGAGCAAAGATAACCAAAATATTTCGGACGTGCCCATGCGAGAAAGAAATACAAAATTTATGGCGAGTTCTCTGACGCACATCAATTGTCACCCTCGACGGTTAACGAAAAACAAAAGCATGCTTTTATGGAAGATTTCGCAATAGAAAAGAGGTGCAGTTTGCCTAATGGTAAATGCATGAGAGAGCGCAACGTCCTTGCTTCCCCGACCGGGTATTGGGATGCCCGGAGACCAAATGCCGGCTACGCTGAAGGTTTCGTTTTTAGGGGGCGTACAATTTGTTTCATTCGATCAAGTACGGTTCATTTATCTGCATATTTTCGACAATTTCCTCTTTGAAGCCTACGTACGATGATGAAAGTGCCCGCGATATATTCAAACGTGGCTCTTGTTTCTCAGATGTGATGACACCCTGTCTTTAAATGTCATAAACAAGAAGTAATGGATGCGCATATGACGAGACAAATAATGAGAGGAATTCCGGAACACAATTCGAACACGTGCCACGTGCGAGCAGGCGTCGTACTGTGATCAACGCGGCGGCGTGTGCTTCCAGAGCACTTCTGATTGAATAGCTTTCCTTTCGGTGCATTAGTGAGACGTAAAGGAAACGCCAGAAGTACTAGGCGGAGTGATATGGTGGTTAGCATGCCCGTCCGGATATCGGGAAGCCCTGAGTTAAAAATACCGTCTCCGCGAAATATTTTGTCTCTCGGCGGCTTCGTAGCATATGACTTATTCAATCAAGTCCGATTTATTCATCAGCATATTTTTGAAGATTTCCCCTTTAGAGACAACGCACGGTGATGAAAGGTCCGTTGATATTTTCAAACATGGCTCTCATTTCTCGGAGATGATGATACTGTGTCTCTAAATCTCATAAACAAGAAATAATACATGTACACGTGATGAGATAAACAGTGAGAGGAATTCTGGAGCACGGCGAGCACGGACAATGTACCAGCAAGCGTCACACCGCGTTCCGCGCGACGGCGTGTGCTTCCAGAACACCTCTGATTAGATATATTTTCTTGCGGTGCATTAATAAGACAGATAGAGATCTTCAGAAAGAAAAGGCGGAGTGGTGTAGTGGTCAGCATACCCGACGGGATATTGGTAAGCCCGGGTCACCACTTGAAAAAACCAGAGGTATTTTCAATTTATTTACCGCGGCGACTATTTACACTAGGAAATATTTACATCAGTATAGATCGCAGAGCTGTCCCGTCGGTGTGTTCTGTCTCAAGCCCCATTTCACGTGTGTGTCTTTTTCTTTCTCTACCACCCCAGTTTAGAAGTTTTTTGCGCGAAACAAGGGACAATCACAAGCGAGTAGACACGGACAAGCGCAACTTTCAACTAGTTTATTCGTGCTCGATCGACCACGAACATCCAGAAAGAGCATGCGCAGCACGCTACAAAGAAAGAAAAAGGAAACACCTCAGTTTTTTGTCCGCCACACTACATATATATATAGCAATCTCTGCGACAATAAACAACTGGATGGTATATTCCTAGCTCTGGCAAAGCCATTCGATACCGTCTTACATAGTAAGTTGTTATACGGACTTAACGCTATAATTAAAAAATTACAAAACATTTGCTGAAAGCGTATTTTTTATTTAGGTAAAGACTTGTGGAGTGGTGTAGTGGTTAGCCTTCCCGACGGGATATTGGTAAGACCGGATTTTAAATTCGGGCTCCGCCAGAGATTTTACCTTTCGGCGGCTTCGTAAACGTTCATTCCTTCGATCAAGTACGGCTCATTCATCTACATATTTCCGATTTTTAATTAGTTCCTCTTTGAAGGCCACTCACGATACATTAAAGCTGAGGTAGTCCGAAGGCATGTGCATATAAGCAAATAGAAGCCACTCAGTATCAAACGAACTCGAAAATCTTAATTAAATGTAAAAATACAAAAGACATTTCGAAGTTCGTCTATTCCTGGTTAGCTTCTAAATTATATATTTATGTTGTGATGAAGACCCTCATCGTCGTCACTGTGCATCATGATATCGCCACCATCATCGCCATCACCGATGGCTCGGGTGGCACGCGCTGGGCACCGCGGGCCAGTTCGAACATAAACATCACTGAGACCGGTCGTTAAACATCTGTCTTTCTGACATTATTGGTGGAGGTGCGGGGTAATCTATCCCAGTAACGACATCCCTATCACTCTGGATGCTTCGTTCCAGAAGGTGACCAGTGACAATGACCAGCAGTGGCCAATCCTCCTTCCGTACCCCTGCATCTGCAGTCAGCCCTGCCCTTCGCCAGCTCCGACATCCCAAAATCTTTGCCGGATTCAGAGAAGACGACGTGGAGGACTGGCTGGACGTCTACGAGCGAGTGAGTCCTTATAACGAGTGGGATAACCAGCAAAGCTGCGGAACGCTTTTTTTATCTCTCCTATGAGGCCAAGATGTGGTCTACGAACCATGAAGATGAAATCGTGACATGGCTGCTATTCAAAACTTAGCTAGCCGAAATGTTCCGAAAAATTGTGCTAGGTGGCCGGTAATCCCACAATAATGGCAGATTGGACGCGGCCAATATCCCCAGGATCCGTAGTTGGGATAGGTGGGGCGGCTGCGCCAGGTGGTTAAGGGACCCTTGTTAAAAGCAGGCGAGATGTAAGCAAGAGCAGGAAGGTCCGGAATAATTTGGGGAACTCCCGAACGAAGAGTTTCATCAGAAGTTCGAAGTCCATCGGTGACATTAGAGAAAGTCGCTGTTGCTGTGACGACAGAAGCCATCTCCTGTTGGATAATCCGGCGCAACTATTGTGACCGATCACGACGTATTATGTTGGCATTCTTCCTTGAAAGATCTCACTGGCAGAATTTGTCAATGAACGCTTGCGCTTCAGGAGTACAATTATCAGTACCATAAAGATGTTGGCGGAAACCTACAGACGCTGACAGTTTATCTCGATGTCCGATAGACGAACCAGATGAACGGCTTGAAAACATGGATGACGTTTTTGATGTCTCAGCACCCAATTTCGACTGTATTACACGTGAGCAATCCAAAGATTCATAGACCAAAGGCATCATCGGCCATCTTAATAAGCCAAATACCTTCGTTAAAAAAAGTTGCGAAAAGAGTTACATAACTTTTCTCTCCAATATTGTATACTCTGCCGGCATAACGTTTCCCCTTCAGAAAACCGCTGGCTCCTCGTAGTTCCTCGTCAAATCCGCACTGACATTCTTCGATCGTTTCATGATTACCTATACCTCACGACACATGGGATTTAACAAAACTTACGCTCGCATTAGGCAAGGCTACATCTGGCCCCAGCTTCAGACATTTGTTTTTAAATGTGTTCAGTTCTGCTTGATATGCCAGCGTAGAAAACGTCCAACCACTGCCCCTGCTGGTTCGCTGCAACCATTAGTTTGCCCCAGTGCGCCTTTCGAACGACTAGGAATTGATTTGTTGGGCCGTTCTCCATTTCTTCTCACGGTCATAGCTGGATAGTTACGTCCATTGACCATTTAACTAGATACGCCGAGACTGCCGTGCTGACCTCTGCGACATCTGAAGAAATTGCTCAATTCTTTGTGCACACCATAGTTCTACGTCAAGGCGCGCCACAAGTCCTCTTAAGTTACCGAGGGCGGCATTTTCGTTCTAGTATACTTAGAGCTATTCTGAAAGCCTGTGACGTAATTCACAAAACAACATAATCTTATCATCCACAGACAAACGGTCTAACCGAACGTTTTCACAAGACTCTACCAGACATGATATCTATGTATGTTTCCCCCGACCACACAAGCTGGGACACTGAATGTACTTCCGTACGTAACTTTTGCCTATAATACTGCCCTCCAGTCTATTACGAGCTACTCCCCTTTTCATTCAACTTACGGATGTGAAGCATCATGCACTATGGACACCATCTTTCCTGTTGCTCTTTTAATCAACAATCAAAGTGAACTCATACAGAACTTCATCTTTGGCGCCGAAGAATGCCACCAGCTCGCGCAGCTCCGCACGTCGTTGCATCAACAGGTCATCAATGCGCGCTATGAGAAGCGCCACACGAACACTTCTTACTACCCTGGTGAGCTTGTGTGGGTTTGGACTCCGGCCCGACAAGCTGGCCGAGTGGACAAGTTTCTGCACAACTACATCGGTCCCTACCGAATCACCGAGAAAACATCACATATCTCGTATTTCGCCGAGCCCATTTCTTCCTCCTCAGATGGCCACCGTCGAACTTCAAAAGTTCTACACGTGAACCGCTTGAAACTGTACCCTCTCCTCTGCAATAGCTCCTCTCCACGTCCCTTCCCCCCTCCCCCCCTCCTATCTATCTATCTATCTATCTATCTATCTATCTATCTATCTATCTATCTATCTATCTATCTATCTATCTATCTATCTATCTATCTATCTATCTATCTATCTATCTATCTATCTATCTATCTATCTATCTATCTATCTATCTATCTATCTATCTGTCTATCTGTCTGTCTGTCTGTCTGTCTGTCTGTCTGTCTGTCTGTCTGTCTGTCTGTCTGTCTGTCTGTCTGTCTGTCTGTCTGTCTGTCTGTCTGTCTGTCTGTCTGTCTGTCTGTCTGTCTGTCTGTCTGTCTGTCTGTCTGTCTGTCTGTCTGTCTGTCTGTCTGTCTGTCTGTCTGTCTGTCTGTCTGTCTGTCTGTCTGTCTGTCTGTCTGTCTGTCTGTCTGTCTGTCTGTCTGTCTGTCTGTCTGTCTGTCTGTCTGTCTGTCTGTCTGTCTGTCTGTCTGTCTGTCTGTCTGTCTGTCTGTCTGTCTGTCTGTCTGTCTGTCTGTCTGTCTGTCTGTCTGTCTGTCTGTCTGTCTGTCTGTCTGTCTGTCTGTCTGTCTGTCTGTCTGTCTGTCTGTCTGTCTGTCTGTCTGTCTGTCTGTCTGTCTATATCTATATATATATATATATATAGGTGAAGTAAGGTAAATAAAAGAACAATGGACCGGGAAAAGTTAATAAGTCAAAGATGCGTACTGTCGGCGTTACTGATTCGAAGTTTATTACAACGTTTCGAGCGGTCCCCGCTCGAAACGTTGTATATACATGATATCATGTATACTCCGATAGTATATATATATATGACTATATATATATATATATATATATATATATATATATATATATATATACAATCTCTGCGACAATAAACAACTTGATGGTATAATCCTAAATCTGGCAAAGCCTTTTGATACCGTTTCACATAGTAAATTGTTATTCAAACGTAATGCTCTTTAAAAAATGTAAAAAAATTCTAAATTGGCTGAGAGCGCATTTTTTTACTTATTTAAGAAGTTGCAGAGTGGTGTAGTGATTAGCATACCCGACGGGATATTGGTAAGCCCGGATTTTAAACTAGGCTCCGCCGGAGATTTTATCTTTCGCCGGTTTCGTAAACTTACATTCCTTCGATCAAGTATGGCTCATTCATCTTCAAGTTTGCGATTATTGATTATTTTATCTTTGGACCCACCAAACATGGTCTTCCAAAGACATGGTCTTTGGAGACCATGTACAATGATGGAAGTGCCTGTGATATCTAAACAGGGTGTTTTTTCTAGCTTCCCAGATGTGTTTAAAACAACCGTGAAAGTTACACTTATGCGGTTTGTGCAGATGAGTTCTACGGCCAGGTGGACATAGTATAGGAGGCTAATAGTAACGATCAGTCGGCTCATTAATTTAAATTCATTAATAAACTTTTAAATATTGAAACTAGAGATATAGTTCCAATTAGAAACTTGCTCAGAGTCATCGAAAACCCCTAAATCAGTAATTTTTCAAAAAGTCCTTGAGCGTGTGAGAGGTGTAGTAGTGCACTAAAGTTACCACTCGTGGAGCAGGTGGAGCAATTGAAACCATATATCTATTCATATTTTCTCTCTATATAGATACATATATATAAGCGAGAATACACAACTTTTTGGTATGTGCCCAGATCTGGCAAACCCTTTTGATACCCTCACATATAATAAATTGTTATACAAACTTAATGCTATTAAAAAATTAAATTGACTGAAGGCGTATTTTTATTTAGTTAATTATACTTGCCGGCCGCATGTACAGAGGCCTAGGCAACACTCAAGTATTGGTACAAACAAAATCGAAACATCACGACTTCAACACATTCATAATCACGCAGAAACATAATGTACAGCCAAAACAAACGAAACAGCATGATTTGAACAGCGTGATAGGTCATCAGTACTATGATATAACACACGTGTAATATAAACATAAAAATTAAATAAAGAGGGAGTTGATCACTTGAGCGCTTTTTGGCAGAGCGGGATGAATACAGGGGGTCACTTGTTATTTATTTGCTGCACATGTCATGGTATAGGAGTGATAGCACGCTGACAGAGCACGCTTCAAGGGAGTCTAGATCAAACAGCTGTGGAGAGAGTTTGTTCCACTCGGAGACTTTCCGTGAAAAATTTAAAAACATCTTTGTGTCACAAAGGTTCTCCCATTGTTGTACTTTGTTTCGGACTTAATAGACAATTTGTGGTGGTTTTAACGTAGTCGGCAATACCTAGACAATTCATGCCGTTGAAAAGCTGGAAATTAATTTTTAGCCGGTTAGCTATCCTTCGTATGTTAGAGTTCCGTTATCGAAGACCGTTTGTCGTACCGATTGTAAATGAACCATATGTCTTTCTTTTGAACAGTTTCTAGCATGTTAATGATCGTTTGCAAATATGGGTTTCATACTACGTCTGCGTACTCTAGCATGGGGCCAATAAGGATAACTAATAGAAAACAATTAGTTTCACTTGGGGGCATGATCTCAGAGAGTTGCAATGTTACGACTGGCGTACCACAAGATTCAAGTCTTTCTCCGTTGTTTTTTGTACTGTTTATTAATGAATTATGTCTAGATATTTACGTCAGCATCAAATAATTTGCCGACGATTGTTTATTCTTTCATATTACTAACTGCCCTGACGATCCACCTAAACTAAACAGCTGCCTAGCTAGAATATCTGACTGGTGCAGGGCATGGCAGATTAATCTTAGACCCAAGAAATGTGCCACTCTGTCGATCACTCATAAAACAATATCCTTTCATATTCCAGTACAACCTACATGAACATAAACTCTACAACGTCCACGATGGCGAAATTTGGGTGTTACCATTTCAACCAATCTTTCCTGAAGCTCGCACTTCGCCTTTGTTACATCAAAAGGTACTATCAAATTAAAGCTGCTAAAACATTTCCTCAAATGTTTTCACACCCGGAGGGAAGTTACTTGCATATAAAACATAATTACGGTCCATATTGGAACATCTGGACGACATCTGGGACCCCTACACCGCTTTAAATATAAAAAATGAAAATAATTCAAAATAAGCCTCTACGATTTACTTTTAACAAATTTGGGCGATATTGCTTACCATCTGTATAATAAAACAAACTAATCTAACACCCTACACTGACCGCGCGCAAAAACAATTCTAGATTAGAAACGCTCTACCAAATCATCACGGGGGATCTTCACATCAATGGAGGCACCTTATTAGCTTTTCCACTAGAACTAACACTAGGGCCTTCCGCACAAGAACAAGAGAAAACTTCCAGATTATGTTGACTTTTTCGAATATTAATTTTTCCCTCGAATTATATCAGCTTGGAATAACCTTCATTCCAGCCTCACTAGCGCCGACTCACTAGACAGTTTCATACACCAGCTGAACGTATCTTCGTCAGCGGTTGTATATTGTTCTCCTACCATATGTATTTTGCTGAGTTTTAACAGTTGTCTTTTGCTTGTTTTTCTCCTCTCCTAGCCCTGTCGGGATAGTATTGTGAATAATATATATATATATGTATTACGGGCACTTTCATCACCATTCGTGGTTTTCAATGAAAAGTAATTAAAATTATACAGATGTGTTAGTGGTACTTGAACAAAATTAATCATAATGTACGAAGCCGTCGAAAAACAAATTTTGTCTTTACTGTCAATTTTTCCCATTCCGTCAACGGTTCATACTGACATTCGATACCTGTACATGGGTGAAAACTTACGTTTATTGATGACTTTTATCTGAGTACACACTCGAAACATCGTAGTCCCACTTGTTGTACAATAACAATTTGTACACAAGGCTACTCTTTTTTATTTCAGACAAACATTACGTCTACTCTCTAAGTATTTCTCATTTTTTACTAATAAAATTTCACTGAATATTTCGCCTTAGCACCTTCAGATAATTTCCACTCATTACTCGCTACAACATTGTACTGAAATGGATAAATAACCTAAAGGTGTTTGTGGTGGTCCATAGGTCCAGCGCCGGCGCCGATAACGACAAATAAGTTACTCGTCAGAACGAGCCCGACGACATGAGCAGATAAAGAGAACGTTTTCGCCTAAGCTAGAAGTCAGTCGCACCACCTCGTCCGACCTCAACAACGAAGGCACTACAGCGTCTTCAAGCTTGGATGGACACGCGGATATAGCCACACTCAAAGGCACACAAGAAAGAGCAGACTCGCAGCGCTGACTAACAGCTCATTGATATATTTCTTCTTTCTCAAATCGTCACCTGTTTCTCCTTCGCCGTTAAAGAGAACATTTTAAATTCTTAAACACCGGAAACCAAATAGCCAATAAACATTAATAAATAAATAATACGAGGGCGAATCAGAAAGTCTTTGCTCCTATTTTTATTAGCCAATATAAAGTTAATAGAGGTAATTACAAAGATACATACTATTCTACGTACTTTACACTATTTTTTCACATATATAGTCCCCAAACCAATTCAGAAATTCGTCCCATCGCAGCACTAAATTTGAAAGACCCATGTGGTAGAATTTGTCCGGCTGACCGTGGAACCACCGTCGGACTGCTGTCATCGCTTCATCGCCGCACGCAAATCGCTTTCCTGCCAGAAACTTTTTCAGCGGACCGAAAACGTTAAAAATCGTAGGGGCGATGTCCGGACTGTATGGTGAATGGTCCAGACTCTCACAATGAAATGACCGGAGCTTGTCGGCGGTTCTGATTTCCACATGTGGCATCACATTGTCATGGAGGATAATCACGTTGTTTACATCGAGAATCCCTCGCCGCTTCCGCCGAGGCTGCGCAGGCCCGGTCCAAGAAATGTCCACCGCTGGGAATGGTTATGTTGACTTCGCATTTACAGCCATAATTTTGCCAAAAATATAGGGTAAGACTTCCTGATTCGCTTTCGTAAATAAATAAATGACAACTAAAAATAAAAATAAAAATACATTTCATATAAAATGAAATTTTTCTAAAATGTTGAACAAAATAAATTAAAAAAATTTAGATGAAACTAAATATTCGAATTAAAACAATTAAAACATAACTCAAAACTTTAAAAATTGAAAAAATAGGAAATAAAAAATAAAATAAACAATTATAAAAATGAAAAAAAAAATTAAACGAAGATTACAAATCACTATTGGCACTCTGATGTTATCTCGAGATAGTCCAATTCTTCATTGATAAAGCTGATGAGGGGGCACTGACGCATTGCTTGTCCAACCTGGCTATTTTTTCAGCATGAATAATTTCACTTGTCAGCTAATAACCACTTCTCGCAATAACAGCGCAGTTTCGCAGGTTTGCTAAGCACCCGCAGTCCGGGCCATGGATGCCTAGGTTACCTGAGGTTACTCTATTTATGTTATAGTGATGCTCTCGTAACCGGTCATTCAGACACCTCCTGGTTTGCCTGACACACTGTTTACCGTTTAGGGGTTAAAAGCGCTAAAAACGACGGACGAGTAGGAGAGACACACACCACAGAGCGCTACTTGCAACTGGTTTAATTGGAATAACACACGTACCGCGAAACCAAAAAGACACACATTTGATTCAGTTCCAACCGCCGCTTATCACATTTCGTACTCTTACACCGTGCATGATCGTAAAAACGATGACTCCGATTCAAACAGGGTTATCGATGGGGCACTTACACATGTACCTTCGTCACACTCGAAAATAAAAACGCTTCCGTTATCTCCCTTGTCGTTCTATCTTTGTTTCGTGCCAAGATAACGGTGTTGTCTAAATAGGGTAAACAATCACACCTATTGGAATGCACCGCGAGATTGCCAGAGGGGCTGACCTCAATGACAGGGCATGTTCCCTCAGTCTTTCGTTCACGCATCGCCCCGACTGCCCCACGTATACCCTCGCACAAGAGAAGAAGAATTCTGTACACAACGCCAACTTTACATCCTACGTAAACAACACCAACTCTGCATCCAGAGTGGCGTTGTGTACAGAATTCCTCTGTCTTGTGGGAGGGTATACGTGGGGCAGTCGGGGCGATGTGCGAACGAAAGACTGGGGGAACATGCCCTGTCATTGAAGTCAGCCCCTCTGGCAATCTCGCGGTGCATTCCAATAGGTGGGATTGTTTACCCTATTTAGACAACACCGTTATCTTGGCACGAAACAAAAATAGAAAGACGAGGGAGATAACGGAAGCGTTTTTAATTTCCGAGTGTGACGAAGGTACATGTGTAAGTGCCCCATCGATAACCTTGTTTGAATCGGAGTTATCGTTTTTACGATCATGCACGGTGTAAGAGTACGAAATGTGATAAGCGGTGGTTGGAACTGAATCGGATGTGTGTCTTGTTGGTTTCGAGGTACGTGTGTTTTTCCAATTAAACCAGTTGCAAGTAGCGCTCTAAGGTGCGGGTGTCTCTCCTACTCGTCGGTTGTTTTTAGCGCTTTTAACCCCTAAACATGTTCAACCAACTAGCCCAAATCCAAACCCTTCTCCACTGTTTACCGCATGAAAGGGGAATTGCGTACCCCCCCCCCCCCCCAGGGGACGGGAAAGAACGGGTGTGATGCTTTTTATACAACCTAAGGTTCTATCGGAGGATGAATTGACGTTTTTACATAAACAAGAAAGCTTGTATAGAGCGGAGAACGCTAACTTGATGTTTACGCGGTTGCCTATTGTTTTAAAACCATGAGAAATATGGTAGTATAAGGCACAACCGCTGGCCTTTGGTTTCGGTCCCTTTTCTTACAGTTGGTTAAATCGGGATTTTTTATTTTCTGAATGATCTTTTCCGCGACAGATATTATTAAGCGAATAGCATACCCGACTGATAGCAGCCTAGCGATCTGTGCGTGAAAGCTAGTTTTTACAGTATGCGGGCATGACGTTTGATGGAATTTGGCAGGCATAGTTTAACTATGCCCCTGTTAACTAACTTCAAGTGCGCCGATTGATAATTGAGGAGAGGCTTCTTCCCCATCGGAGCGTAGGACCAACAAGTGTGATGAGGTAGAAAAACAGACTGATGTCTTAGAACCTTAGAGACTCTTCAACCGGAAGCTCATGGGTTATGTCCAAAGCATCCATACAGTTTTCAAAATCGAGAGGACATTAAATAGATTACTTGAAATGTCGTTTCCATCAAGGGCCAAGAAAATAAAGAAAATCATCTACATAGCGGAAACCTTTTACAACTTTTGAAGTGTGAAAACCCTGTTGTAGAATTTTTTCTTGGTGTGCTGTGTATACGTCACTAAGACGAGGCGAAATACAGGATCCAATGCAAACACCTTTCGTTTGCCGGTCGATGTTTCCCTCCAACGTGGTGAAAGTAGATTTTAGGTACACTGTAAGCAGTTCAATAAAACCACTTTGGGACATTCCTGAAGCATTTTGGAAAGCGATAATCCCGAAAGAGTCAATGCAGGTTTCAATGCACATTAAAGGTCGTTGTTGTGGTATAGCATAATACAAGTCCCTGATGTCAATAGAGTAGGCCTTAAAGTCAATGTCGTTGTGTTCATTTAAGAACCGTATGACTTCATGTAAGTTGTATAACAAGAAAGGGTCGTCAACTGTTAACCAATTGAGCTTCTCTTTTAAAAATAAGGAGACAAACTTCGGCCAGGTCCCTCTTTCCGTCACTATTGCTCTTAAGGGACAGTTAACTTTGTGTGTTTTCGCACTAAACATAATTTGATGACTTGAATTTTTGCTACGATCGATGGTTGAGCAAAGCTTCTTGAAGTCGAGCTCCTCACGTATTTTCTTGGCATCACTTTTTACTCTAACTAACGAAACGTCAATGTCGCGGGTGAATACAGAGTCAATCGCAGCTAAGGCTCTTTCTCCATACGCAGCCTTATGCATATTCACGAAACTTCCTTCTTTGTCGCAGAAAAACTCCTTCAGAAAAACTCCTTCAGAAAATTAAAGAAAATCTGTTGCAAAAAGACGCCTTCAGAAAATAAAAAATCCCGATTTAACTCAATGTAAGAAAAGGGACCGAAACCAAAGGCCAGCGGTTGTGCCCTATATTCACCGTATTTCTCATGGTCTTAAAAAGATAGGCAACCGCGCAAACATCAACGTAGTGTTCCCTGTTCCATACAAGCTTCACACCCGTTTTGACCCGTGCTCTGGAGGGGTGGTTTATGCATTTCCCCTCTCATGTGGTAAACAGTGTGTCGGGCAAACCGGGATGTGCCTGACTGGTCGGTTACGAGATCATCGCTATAATATAAACAGAGTGATCTCAGGGAACTTAGGCATCCATTGCAGGGACCACGGATGCTCAGCATACTTGAGAAACTGCGCTGTTATTGCCAGAAGTGGCAATCAGCTGACACGAGAAATTATCGAAGCTCTAAAAAATAGCCAGGTTGGACAAGCAATGCGTCAGTGCCCCATCCTTAGCTTTATCAAAGTAAAGGTTGGATTTTCTCGAGATAACATCAAGGTACCAATAGTGATGGGCAATTTTCGTTTAACTTTTATTTTTAAATATATTATCTTATATTTGTTTATTCAAAAATATTAAAGTTCTCAGTTTTTTTTTATTTTCATAATTATTAAATTTAATTTTTCAGTTTATGCTAAATAAACTATTTCAAATTTATTTTTAATTTTATTTTAGTGTTCATATATGTAACTATTCATTTTTATTTATTAATGTTTAATTCCTATACAGTATATGGTGTTTAAAAAATTTAAGTGTTCTCTTTAAGGGCGAAGAAGTAGAAGATGACGATTTGAGGAAAAAGAAATATATCTCTGAATTGCGCTGCGAGTCTGTTCTTTCTTGTGTGCCTTTGAGTCTGACTGTATATCCGCGCTGTTCCATCCAAGCATGAATTACCAACTAGCCCAAGCCTCTACGTTATCTTGAAATTGTTTTGATAATGAAATAAATTTTAAAATAAAGTCTGAGGACATTAACTTTGTTTTTTACAATGTGTTTTTGAAATACTTCATGGCTTATAAAACTTCATATGATAAAATATCTGCTACAGGCTATAGAGGGACATTGATTAATTACTGAACATTTGTCACAATTACCTTACATCCAGACTCATTAGGATACGCGTGACTCATAAAACACATTACTTTATATTTATTGTATTCTTTAGCATCAGACCGGACTTAGTCTCATTGGGGAGAACTGAGTCATCAGCATTTATAAGGGATATCCATCGCTGCTTTGATTACAAAATTGAATCCTTCACTACTACTAAGCTAGAAAATGTTAGGTTATCGGAAATAGACATTTTGCTCTAAAGGTAAAGCCCCAGAGGATTAGGACGGCATAACTTCTCTAGAAATATTTTATTAAAACAAAAGGCATAGCTCAGAAAAATAGGGCTCATTTGAATCACTCGGGATGACACAGTCGAACAGAGTTATCTGCTTGCTACGTCGGCACATAAAAGAAATCATGGATAGGCAAAATTACTTTGAAATGCTGCTAAACTATTGAACGAAGGCGAAAATCCTACCATATCGGAGTTTTAGTGCGCACATTATGAAACCCCGGCATTATCTTCCGCTGGCTCGATCCTCGCCCTTTTTCGTGTCCATATGGATGAACAACGTATCGGCGTGCGCTCGTCTAGTTAAACTGCATAATGCACGTTGATGACCACAGTTTAACAGCCGTACTGCACTAGCCAAGTTCCTTATCAACAGCAAAAACAACTGCCACCCCCCCGCCCCCCGGCCCCTTCTCCTCCAACGCCACTTTAATTCATGATTATGTGTACGGTGTCCAGCCATTCGCACATACCCTTCTTAATAGAGAACGTGTTAGAGCCCTGCTCTCAAACGGCAGTTTTCGTGGTGCTCCTCGTCGTCGGTCTCCTCGGCGAAAGAGGTAGTTGTGCAGCTGGCGTCTTGCTCTACGTCCACGCGCCTCGGATAAAACTCTATTCCCCTGAATTGAAAAGCAGGTGCGGCAGCCGCTACGCTATCGACCCAATTAGTCGGCACTAGTAAAAAGCTGCCTACGTTCTTGAGATCGTCAATGTACTTAGCCGTGTCTTGAAACACGAAGCAGCGGAGGTCGCAATACACATTAGCGCGCTGTTTACAAGCAAGAGGCCTTTGACCACACCAGGTGTGAAAGTTGAGAGTGTGCAGAAACTAGATTTCAGGGACGTAAGGCGTACCCGCGTGCGTCCTGTCGTCAGCAGCGCTGCCGCGGAGGCATGATGTCATCGACACGCCTTTGTATATACATGGCTTGTACGTGACGTCAGTCCGCCTTTCTTTCTGGTGGTCAGAAGCGTCTTGTTAGCGCACCGGAAGCTACCCTCTCCTGCGCCCTTCACACCTTAACGTCTGACCAAGTGACATCAGTGCAATCTATGTGTATGTACCATAGAAGCCGTATATAATAAGACCGATTGGTCAAAGCGATAATCGAAGGTGTGTTCAGAAAAGAGATTGCGGAGAGTGTTTGGCAAATTGGTAAATAGATCTCGTGGTCAATCAGAAGTCGGTAACACTTGCCTAACGGTGGTATAGTAAGAAAAACCGACAATCAGAGTTCGATTGATACGTTTTAGCGGCACAGGTGGTTGAAGTATTGGCTCTTAATTCACGAAAATCTGGCACATGTGCTGCTTCGGTCACGATCGTATTCAATGGTTGAATACATGAGCTTCTCATGTGCTTTTCGTAAGGAGTGTCTTGAGTTCCGTCCAGACGAAACAGTAGCAGACGCAGTAGTGTTCCGTCGAAACAGAACGATAGCAGGCCTAGCAGAGTTCCGTCCAGACGGAACAATCGGAGGCCCCGTAGGGTTCCGTCCAGACGTAACGAACGCAAGCCTCGTACGTCCCCTTTGTTTCGTCCCGAGGACCCATTAGAGAGTATTGTTCCCTTTCCTGTCCGAGCTAGAGGAATAATAACAAGCTCTTGGTCAATATTTTTGGGATGCCAAGGGTGTTCTTTCTTGGGATTATTTACAAGGTGGAGCCACAATACAAGGTTCTTCATATGCGAACCTAATTAGAAAATTATGAGGTAAAATAATAAAGAGACTTCTCGAGAAATGGAGTCAGAGAGTGCTCTTTCATTACGACAATGCACCCATCCTCAGGTCTTGCATTAAAATAATTGTCATTCCTAAAAAAACAAAAAAAAACCATTAAAATGAGTGTTATCCAGCGCATTCATTGTATCTGGCTCCCAGTAACTACAAACTCTTGAAAAGAAACACCTGCGTGGGAGAAAATTTGTAATTTGTAAATGATGTGATAGAGGCCGGATATGTGGTTTGCAGAGGTTCGGCAAACTGTTTTCCAGGAAGCAGTAGAAATGTTATAGGATTACTGGGACAAGCTGAATTTTAACTAAAAAAAGACTAAATTAAATTTAATATAGGAACATTACCAGTTGTTACACCGGAAATGGGTTAGGGGTGGAGCATATAGGTATCAACCCCGTGTATGCTGGACGGAGCCTCGGTGGCGCTTTTCTCTTCCGTCTGGACGGAACTTTACCGGCGGCTATAGTTTCACCTGGACGGAATGTAGCGGCGACTGTCGCTCGGTCTGGATGGAACTGTAAAGAGTTTACTAACTTTCCGTCTGGACTTAACTCTCGTGGTGACTACCGCTTCCGTCTACCCGGAACTCAAGTGGTTCTGTCTCGACGGAACTAGAGTTCTGTCTGGGCGGAAAACTAGTTGTAACAATTGTTCCATCTGGACAGAACTCTAGATACAGCCTTATGTCAAACTTTCTAGTTGACGCGAGTGCTTGCTTCCCTGGTCTCTTCTAATCTTTACTTTATTTAAAGTAAAAATAAAGAGCGATTTGTTGACCAAGTAAACTTGCCGAATATCGCTTCGAAAATTCGTCTTTGCCTAAATCGCTTCATGAAAAGGCTTCTTCTTTTTTTTTTCAATTTCGCTCACATAAAAATAGTTAAAAGTCTGAACATTTCAATGAAATGTATCGCGTCCGCGTACATCTCGAACGGAATTGGAAATTATTTACGGGGAACATCTCGCTAAATGGAAACTCGAGCAAACAACGAGAGCCTCAAAAGCTACGTCTGATAATCTGCTTCGTGTACGGCTGCCGGGAACTTCTCAAGCGTGTGCGTATGTTTACGAGTGGTTATAATTAAGTTGTCCCATCTCCAGAGTCCGCTCCCTACCTTCCACAACATCCCGGCGTGTCGTGGACCTTGAGCAGAGCGCGCGGACAGCCAAAGCACGGCGGAAGTGCGTATACCGGAGGCCGCACGTTCAAAAGACACGTCCTCCCGATCTTACTCTGTCCGTGAACATAGCATTTCAATTGGGCTGTTCCTTTTTGCGAATCATTTTACGAATAAGTTCTATCGGTTTATCTTTTGACGCCATTTCATAGTACAATGCCGCAATTCAAAAACTTGTCGCCTCTTCAAACGAATTAAAAATATATATACTTTTTTTTGCGTTTTTTTCGCGTCTTTTTAACGCTGATGACAGGAGAGCAAAATGCTAGTGCTGTGAAACGCTACAAGCGCTATACAGAGTGTCTCAAACAGCAACCAGTGCTCTTTAAATCGACCGCGAAAATCGGTTTTTATCCTATCTCGCTACGATTTCGTGCAGCGTGCAGGTGGTGCATTTTTTTCTATAAAATTGGCGAAGAGCGAACTTTTTGGAGGAAAAAGGAACAAAGAAAAAGTCTTAATTGCTATGGTAACACAGCGAAGCCAACTGTCTTCTAAACAATATGGCGCACTATTGTATCAAGACAGGTGTTTTCACTGCGTTTCCATAGGAGTTAGCCTTTTTTTTCTGATTTTTACTTTTTCCTCAGTTAAATACACTCTGCAAATATTATAGAAAAAATTCATCACCTGTGGGCAATGCTGCACAAAATCGTGGCGTGATAGGTTAAGAAGCCGATTTTTTTAGGTCGATTTAAAGAGCATGTCTGCCATTATTGTCACCCTCTACTCCGTTTCCACAAAGCACGTACGCAACGCCGACTCTACGATGCCAATGGACCTTTTCCGAGAAGCGTTCCGCGCACGCGCGAGCGCCCGATGCCAACCGGCGGAAGTCGGTACGAGAAATCAAGGAAATTCGGAAGGAGGCTGTGGATCAGCGAGTAGAACACGTAATTGCAGCATATATGTACTTGTGTTACACAAAAAAAGAAAGTGGACGGAAGAAAACACGACGCTTGTATGGACGCCGCGGATGCCCTCTTGAAAGTCGCGTTGGGCACGCGCCGCAGCTCAGAGAGCGAAGAAACCGGTAGCGTAGCTCCCATTATCGATTGGTAGCGCAGGTAGATCACTTCCTCGAGGTTTAGTTCGTGCAGCCACCGCATGGTGCCGTCGGCATGTGGAAAAGGTCCATGAAGCCGCACCAAAAGTGCCTCGTCACGGCGCTTGTCGTCTTTCTCCATTTTCTACACCAATTGCGCTTAGAAAAGAGCCCATGATCTAGCGCATCTACTGCGCGTGATCGGATTGGCCAATCATATATACGAAACGCACAAAAACCAGAAGTGCAATGACGAAGCACTTTGGTGGTCCTCGAAGAGACTTCATCGGATTTTTGCGTCAGCCGCGCTCGGACTTACCCTGTGAAGGGGAGTATAGGGATTTCGGTGTGGACCACTGAATTGCATTACGGCCGCTTCGTGACTCGTATTCATGACAAGGTTCCGTCGTTGTGTCGAATGTCGTGTCAACAAACTTTCGGTAATACGCGATCTTCATTTTTGTTTTTGACGTGTACCAATATTTTGTGTTGAAACAGGGAGAATTTAATGAGGAGTCTCAAGCTCGGCTAGCTAAAGCCTCATTTTAAATATAGACCACCAAGTAAAAATCAATATGATATAGATTTTTTTTTTCAAAACAAAGTGCCTTTAGGACAGGGTCTTTTCATTTTGCTTGACGAGCTGCCTCCTCTAGTAGCACGGTGTTCGTAATGATGATAACTGGTATATCCTTCTCAATTATGCTCGTCTGTCTGAATATCTTCACAGTTAAATCTTATTTTTTGCAAAAAAGAAAAGCAACAAACAAAAAATAAGTGATATGAGTTTTTATTAACATCATGTAACATCGTCAGGACGTTACAGAAAGAAGAATAACGCCGGAGTCGTAAGAAATGCGAAAGCGACGATATTTTGAACTGCTCCAATAGAGGCAGGTGACACAATCAATGTATCAGACATACGTGTAAAGAAAGCGGGCTGTTTTAATTTCGATATATTAATAAAAATATAAAATGTTAAATGAAACAACATAATGGCTATCCCGGAAGACGATTCGAACGGAGAGTCCAGTCAAAGGAGATTACCCACCCAACCAAGAATGCACGCGCGCCTCTAACTTCTCGAGCACCCCCAATGTACCAAGGAAGCAGACGTAGCCTGAAGTTGGTCTAGATTTTTTTCTTTACTATTAAATATTACGTACGTTGGACAGCCGAAACTTTATATGCCACTCCTGGTGTATGAAGACGCGGTTTTGCCCTTTGGTGTCCAGTTCAGGGACTTTTAATTTTCTTTAGCATGCGGGATGGGGGAAGTTTTGATCGAAGCAAGTAAAGCCTAGACGGATCGACGGCTCATCATTTGACAAGTATGGCATCCATTGAATTACCCATTTCCTCTCTATTTCGTCGAACAAAAACAAAAAGACACGCCAAGCGGCGAAAGGGATGCGAGAAGCATCCGCGGCTAAACGAAGATGGAAAAAAATTTATAAATATGATTATAATTTAAATATACTGATGAAGGTTGCTGAAGAAAACCTTACTTCTGCAGCGTTGTAATGCTCACCATGAAACTACACGCATTTTCTAGTGCAAACTTCAAAACAGCAAGGAAAGATTAACTTCAATTTAATGTTACCAAAACTAAATGCATATTTATCGCCATCAATAAGCACGATAATCCCCCAATGCAATTAAATTTAATTATATCACCTATATCTCAGGTACAAGAGTAAACGTTCTATTGTGTCTGGTTTACTAAATACCTTACTGCGACGACCTATTTGACTGAGCTATAAGAAGTGGTTTGTCGAAATTGCTCGGCTGCGTGCACAAAATGTAAAATTTATTATTCAACTGGTTAAAAAAAAGTCTGATACTACCTCTTTTCTCAAAACTTGGGTATGAAATAGTGATGACAAATTATAGCAAATTAATTACGCTCCAAAAATGGGTGCTGCACAATTTAAAAAAAAGCTATTATTGCAATTTTAACGGTTTTCACAGCAGCTCTCGTTTAAAATGCACCAAATACTTGAGTCAAACAAGGTTTATTACTCCAGACAGATGCAAACAATTTACGAAACAAAAAGCTTTATCAAATGAATGAAGGCCCTAGACAGCACTATGAGTTAAGAAATATCAAACAAAGAATTACGAAGGTGAAATAAATTAGAACGAACAGAAGAAAATTGATTTGTATATTTCCCTCACTTCTAAATAATTTGGACCAGTTTGGTGATTTTTTTATGGCTCCAATAGTGTAAGAACAAATACAACCACGCGTGTTTTTACAAAACGAAGGAGTTGGGTAGAAGAATCTTTGACTGCACTGTGATTTCATAGATATACACTAAACATATATCCAATGCTAGCTGGCTGAGTTAAATATTTTATTTTAAAATCGTAATTTTTAGGCGTATTATCATTTCCGTTTGATGTGTATCTTAACATTATGGCCTGTGTCTCAGTAATAAGCCCAATGTTTTTTGCAAATCAGTGAGAAGTCAATACATTTTTTTAGATATCAAATATATAGATAGAGAGACTGCCCTGCCAAACGTTTGTGTTTTTATATCATTTTTTTAGTTTATTTTTTATTTTATTTTAGGTGCCCAAAAACAACCATGCAGGTCTCCTCTTTGGTGCACAAATGTATAAATATAAAGAAAAAAATAAAAAATAAACATATTACAGGTTTCAAACACAAAGCAACAAACAAACAATATTTAAAATTCTGCAACGCACACTTAAACCTGGTTCCTGAGCACCTTAATGTCGCTGTATATATCAAATTCGGCATTTTCAATATCGATAAAGAGAGATTGTATCCGTGCCAGAGGAGATGATTTACAGATGGTGTGAATGCTAAAAGTACTGCGGGTCCTAGTGGAATGAGGAGGGCATGAATGTTTACATCGCGCAAAAAGGAAGCACTGTCAAATACGCTATTTACAATTTTGTTCAGAAAAACTAAGTCGCGCTCTGCTCTTCTATTGGTGAATGACATCGCCAAATCCTATTAAGCAAAAAAGTGTGGTCAAAATAGAAACGGCGTTGGAAGTAGTTATCATAAACAATAAGTATTTGTTCGTGTTGCACCTTTTCGATGGTCATTGCTTCTGTTCTTGAAAACCAATTCGATGCCACAGAACCGAACTCAAGCCTAGACCTAACTACAGTCGGTGACGGGTCAAGAACGAAGTGGAAGCTCCTCCCACCTATTTCCACTTTCGAAGACCGGATGTTAGAGACGAGGCGACCTCCTTTCCAACATCCGGTCTTCTAAAGTAGAAAGAGGTGAAAGGAGCTTCCACTTCATTCTTGACCGGTCACCGACTATAGGGCACAAAATAAATGAATTATGGAGGCCAGGTTCTTGGATGGTTGAATAATACGGCATATAATGCCCAACATTCTCGTCGCCCTAAACAAATATAAACGACACGTGAGCAGTAAACTTGAACGCATTATCGAGATACACCCCAAGGTCTTTTACAACAAACAGATGCACGCTTGATTGTCGGAACGTCTATAATGTAATCATAGTGTTCTATACTGCGACGCCAGCAGAAAGTCAATAGATTTGTTTTCAGGGGATTCAGTGATAAGCTATTTGCTAAACACCACTGTAACACACGTGAAACATCATGTTGCAGAGCATGACGGTCAACCAGAGACTTAACACTCATAAAAAGCTTGATGTCATCAGCAAACATTAGTAACTCAGCAATATCTAAACAGGCCGCTATATTGTTGACGAAGATTGAGAACAAAAGGGAGCAAATATTAGATTCTTGTGGGACACCAGATGTTAAGAAGAAAAGGTCGGAATGACTCTTATGAATACGAACACTATTTGGACGAGATGATAAGTAACTTTCGAACCAGTTACAAAGCTCTAAACAACAACCGTATGACAATAATTTGTATAACAACAACTGATGATTTACTTTATCGAAAGATTTCGACATGTCAAAAATATATGCAATCAACTGGACCTCTGTTCAAAACAATGGTGGTAGAGTAGTTTATTAAAAGAGCAAAGATTGGTTCAGACCGACCGCCCTTTCAGAAAACCATGCTGAGAAGGTACAACATATTGGAGGAAATAGAAAAGAATGTGGGAATGCACAACCCGTTCAGAAAATTTAGAAAAACCCAACAATAAAGATAAGGGCGATAATCACTTGTGACGGATTGAGCAAATAATATTTTGTATCTTATGTTACTTAAATATACAAAACAATAGCTGGGAACTCTTAAACCATGTCTTTAGGGTTTTTTTTTTTTTGGATGTGCGTTTGTACGAAATACGCCTGAAAGTGCCAGGAGTGTTGCTCTTTGTATATCAATATTTGTTTTTAATTGTGTTTACAATGGGCGTATAGCTGTAAACTGAAAGGCTAGAGGCCAAAGTCAGACTGAAATACCTCTTGTTCCTATTTCCCTACAGATCTTAGGTCGTGTAAAAGCAAATGGGCTTCTATTTAATATATATATATATATATATATATATATATATATATATATATATATATATAATATATGTATATATATATTAATAATAATAAAAGAATTACTATATTACATACATAAAAAGGAGCGAGAAGTCACTAATACTAAACAACGTAAGGCACTTAGAGATAATGACACTCTTAGATTTTTTCTCGCCTTTAATAGAAAAATGGAAAAACGTTTTTTCACGCCTAATTAATAGAACACAGCATGCTAACACATGTAACTCAGAACATTCTACAGAAATGGGTGGAGAAAAGTCCGAAATATTCAATTATTCTTCCTATGTACTTTCTAAACACGAAGAGTTAGTTCTTAAGAAAGGATTAAAGTTTTGCCCGACTCCTCGCAACAATAGTGATGATTTCGATTTGCACAAAGGATTAAATGAATTTGCACGGCAATTGCACTGTAAGGTTTTTTCAAAGGAGCTCCTTATCAAGAGCCTTTATATAAACATAAATCTTTTTGGATTCCACCGTTAAATAAACAAAATGTTAATGTCATAAAATACATAGAGGCGGTCCAGAAAGATGTTTTATCGGCTTATAAAAAACAAAGACCACTTAAAAATAATTTAAGTTATAAAGAACGACAATGCTTAAAAACCTCACTGATAACAGAGATATCATAATAGCCCAGGCTGACAAAGGGGAGGTATATGTATAGTTAACACAGCCGACTATATATCGGAAGCAATGAAACAACTGAACGATACTAAATTCTATAAAAAACTAGATTATGATCCAACACTTAAGTTTCGAGAGACAATAAAAAAACAATTAAACTTCCTAGTTGATAATAAAAAAATAGAGAAAAATATTTCTAGATATCTCATTCAAGAAAATCCGAGACCAGGACAGTTCTATATGTTAATGAAAGTACACAAACAAAATCACCCAGGTAGACCAATTATTTCTGGAATAGGTACAAATACAGAGAACATTTCAGACTTTATTGACGAACAAATTAAAAGTACTGCAGCCGGTGCCCCGTCCTACGTAAAAGACTCCTCCCATTTTCTCAATTTGATTAATGACATCCAGATAGATTTTAGGGCTAATAGTACATTGCTGGTGACAATGGACGTAGTATCTCTTTACACTAATATACCGCATGATGAAGGTATCCAAGCAGTTCTCAATATTGTTAACGAAAACGACCTCACGGTTAGTAAAAGCGTCCTAAATATTTTTATGCACTTAGCATTAGAGCTTAATAACTTCACATTTATGAATGAGCACTATTTACAAATACACGGCGCTGCAATGGGATCACGTTTCTCTCCCTCCTATGCAAATATATATATGATGTCTTTAGAGGAGCGGCTACTTAACTCCTTTCCGTATAAACCCCTTTTTTATAAACGTTTTCTCGACGACATATTTATAATTTGGAATAATGGAGAAGATAAACTCTTTGAATTTATTAATTTTGCAAACAATTTTAATCCTCATATTAAATTTACATATAAATACTCCGATACAGAAATAGAGTTTCTGGATATTAAGATAAGACTTACTGAAAATGGTTTGAAAACAACTTTATATCGAAAACCTACAGATAGACGTCAATTTTTACATTATAAAAGCTGTCATCCAATACAAAACAAAAAAGGTATACCGTACAGCCAGATGCTACGATTAAGACGCTTATGTTCAGAAAATAAGGATTTTGAGATAAAAGCTAGAGCACTAGGAGAGGATTTCATCAACCGTGGATACCCCTTACCGTTAATAAATAATTCAATATCAAAAAGTCGAGCGATCTCTCGGAACGCGTGTTTAGTAGAGCGACCGAAACGAAATAACCACGAATTACGGCTAATCTTGCCTTACCAGTCAAAACTTCCAAACATAAACAATATTCTTAGACGACACATGAATATTTTACACCTCGACACTGCTTTAAAAGCTGTTATCCCTCGACCACCTGGTATAGCGTTTAGGAGACCACGTAATTTATTGGATTTTTTTAGACAGTCCCGAAACTCCATCGGACGTAGCCTGGTCCCTCTTGGTTGTGTAAAATGCAATAATACCCAATGTAGTTTATGTGCTGATATAATAATAGCTAACTCTATTCGTAGCACAGCAAATAACTTTAATTGGAAAATAAATGGTACATTTGACTGTAATTCGGAAAATGTTATTTATTTGATTCAATGTAAAAAATGCCTAATTCAATACATAGGGGAAACTAAAACAAGCATAAGAAAACGCATGAATTTACATAAAAGTCACATACGTAATCACGTTGCCGGACCAGTTTCTCGTCACTTAAACTCCGCAAGACATAACGGACTTTCTGATTTTACTTTTATTATACTTCAGGGGGCTTTCGAACCACCAGAGATCGAAAAAATAAAGAATCTGAATTTATTTATAAATTTAATACTTTAGAACCGAAGGGCCTTAACAGTTCGAAAGGGTCATTGCCATCGTTTTTTATGGACATTTAATTGAGATCTTCTAACCGGTGCCGCACTGTTGCGTTTTTTTTTCTCGCTTCATTGTTTAATTTGACACGAGCAAACGCTTAACATTGAGCCTCTCATTGGCTTCACATGACACCAGGTATAGTTGGATTATGTCCAACCACATGTCCCAAAAACTGGTCTTGTGATAATAATAATATTATATTCAACTACTTGAATAATATTTACTGCTTTTTTATCGGGATATATTAAACTTTTAAGCGAGAATTTACTTGAGTAGGTACCCGCTAAACGGTAAGCATTTTTCCAATTACTTCTTCTTTTTTGCGGCCGTTTTTTCTCTAATTGAAAGAAAAGGAAAACGAAGTTGTCTTTTTTGACTGACGAAGAGCCTACCAGGCCCGAAACGTTTCTTGAGATCATTTTTTTGGCATCCTTCGACGACCATCTCTTAAAGGGCAAATATTTTGTGAGTATATATATATATATATATATATATATATATATATATATATATATATATATATATATATATATATATAATAAAGAAATAGTGCAACCAGCCTTCGCTGCGTCACGCAATGATAGCGCAGCAGAGGTTGGTTGCACTATTTCTCCACGCGGCGCTGTGCCGATGAGGCCCGAGATGCGCTCCGATAGCAAACCGAAACTTAAAAACCCGTCGAATTCGCGCGGTTTTTCAGAAAGCCTTAAAATGCTTTGCATGCCTTCTATCGTACTGCAATTTGCTGATTTAGTGTTTTTTGATGATGCTGAGCAATTTGCTAATTGAAACCATGCCCTTAAACACAATAATAAAAAAGTTAAATAAGCAAAAATAATTAACAATCTAATCATCCCAGATTTTAATCATTTTCCTAAATAGGCCCCTTGTCCAGGACCAAAACGACACAAGTCTTTTTTTTTTGTTACGACGCGTAGTTTTCGCAATATCGAATTTGTCCACTTTTCGTGAAACAGCCTGTATATATATATATATATATATATATATATATATATATATAATATATATATATATATATATAGAATGTTTTTTTAATCTTAAAGAATTTTTCTAAAAGCTAGTAGTTAATGCGGTCTATACAGGTGAGTATAGTACAGGGGGACATAACATAGAGGCTAATCGTAACGATCAGTCGGCTAGTTAGTTAAATATCAGTTAATGAACTTTTTAATTAATGAAAATAGACATTTAGTTCCAATTAGAAACTTGCTCAGCGTCATCGAAAACCACTAAATCAGTAATTTTCATAACGACTTTGAACGCGTGAGAAGCGTAGTAGTGCACTAAAGGTGGCACTCGTGGAGCACGTACAAAGCTAGCGGTTGAGATAAGGCGCCCGCGCAATTTTTCCGTCTCTTATCTAGCCCCAGCCTTGTACCTGCTCCACGAGCGGTAACTTTAGTGCACTACCACGCTTCTCACGCGTTCAAAGTCGTTATGAAAATTACTAATTTAGTGGTTTTCGATTACGCTGAGCAAGTTTCTAATTGGAACTATATGTCTATTGGCATTAATTAAAAAGTTCATTAACGAATTTTAACTAATTAGCCGACTGATCGTCACGATAGGCCTCCTTTATTATGTCCCCCTGGCCATATAACTCACCTGCGCAGACCGCATTAACTTAGCTTTCATGTTTTGTTTTTAAAAAGTCTGTTAAGCTTAAAAAAAACACCCATATATATATATATATATATATATATATATATATATATATATATATATATATATGTATATGTGTATATGTGTGTGTGTGTGTGTCAAGGACGCGTACTGACGGAGTTACTAATACGAAGTTTATTACGACGTTCGAGCGGTCCCCGCTCGCATCGTTGTAATAAACTTCGTATTAGTAAGTCCGACAGTACGCATCTTTGACTTATTAACTTTTACAGGTCCATTGTTTTATATTTACCTTACTTCACCTCCATATATATATATATATATATATATATTATCATCTAAGTTTAGAAATACGGAAGCATAATTAGAAAGGTTATCATAATCGAGAATTAATATAAAACACGACATTTAACACTTATCTTTATAATTCAACACGGGCTATTCAAAATGATCAGTAAGGAATCCAAATGTATACAGCATTAACTAAATCATGTTTAAAATACTGTTTTTGTTGCAATCCTACTAGATACAAATGAGAAACTTTTAACTCTAGACAAACTTTAGACATTTCAGCGTCTCTTTTTATTACTATCTTTCCGCCTGAATGCTTAACAATTATGTTGTGTGCATGTTTAGACAGCGGAAAGCTTGTCAGCCCAAATCGATGTCTGGTGTCTCCTCTTCCTAGGAAAAAAAAATGATGACCTAGGCGTAAAATCTGAGTCCGCCCAAAAGCAGGGTTCGCCGCAAGAATAGATTTAATGTTAAAACATGAGGTAATACAAAACACCAAACCCCGACCAACTGCCGTGCGAACTTGTACCTATTTTGAAATTTTTGAACGGAATATGATGCCGTAAACAGTCCACTGACACCAAAAATAGTGTACGGAAACCGAAAGCTTTATAAAGACGAAAAGGCAATAGACAAATAACAGAGAAGAACAAACCAAGCGGTTGTTTTATTGCTGGGATTTAAAAAAAAATCGTGAACAAGAAGACACACCAGATATACGTACATCATCCACCACCATGCATGCGCATCAAACAACCTCATAAATGCCAGCTCAGGCCGATACAAAGCAATCAAGGAGAGTGCTGATCCACATCTATGAGCTGCGCAAACGGAGATAAGACATCAGAACAGCTGAAGGTATACAAACATATTTTGAACGACAAAAGTGGACACTGCTTCTGCTCTTGGGTAGAAAACACTCGGTATATTACCCCTGCAATAGAGATGAACGACTATCTGTTGTTGTTTCTGCCATTTACTTTCCCAAAGTGCGTCAAACTTGGTTATCGTGATCTGGTGAGGCTGGTGAGGCGGGTTTGACTTGGCAGATGTGGCATCTTCTGGAGCCGGAATCTGGTGACTGTTTCAAAACACAAAAGCAATTTCAGTACGTTTTTCTTTTCTTTTTTTTGAGGTGTGTGGGTGAGATTGCCAGTGGTGGTTTGCTCAACTCTACGGATATCTGAATCGCCAGGTAATATTGCCGCTCGCTTACGCAGCCGAGTAGGCAGCGCGTTTGCCTCACGCGCAGGTGACTCGAATTCGGTTCCCGGCACTGCGTGTCGTTCGTATCTTTCTTTATGAAAGTAGAAGATTCGAGAAAGTTAGAGAAGCGTCTGGTGTCTTCATGTTCAGAATGTATCGAGGCAGACTATTCATGGGCTCCCAGGGAAGTTTTAAAGAAGCTGAGCTTCGCCGTACAAATCAGTCTCGCTCTTGCGTTCGATCGTGCTACACTCTCATATACGACTTGTCCCATATACGACACCCCAAAACTTCAGTTCGACACACAGAGCGCTTACGTCGAACCGTCGTTCCCAACTTTCATATGCGGCTTGATAGCCTAGAGGTACAACTCATTGAAATAACTAATGTACGTGTTATTGACTACAAACAAAGTAATTGGGGTTTTCTTGGGATCACTGTAAAACCTGAGAGTTTCTTTTCTGTATTCTTTGATACGCACTTTAGCTGTTTAATGAGGTATATCTCACCGGTCTCAATCACCTCGTAAAAGTTAAGGCCGTCTTTTCGACGTCAGCGCGCTGTACGTCGAAATTACGTTTTGGGGTGTCGTATATGAGACAAGGGGTGTAAGAATATACCCTCTTTTTCTGAAAGTGTACTCCACCGACCTTCTACGCCTGCAACGCTGGCCGTTTGTATTTTTGTTTTCTGCACAACTTCGCCAAAATAAACATTTTAGTTTCTTTTCTTTCATCGCTTCATGATCTGACATTTGGGACATCTTCTGGAGGTGCGGGGAATTGTTTTTCCTGCCCGTGAATTGTACCCATCTGAAGATCTGTAAAGTTCGATCTTTCTTAAGTCCCGGAAAGTTAATCTCCGTGGACGAACCCGAAACCGGAGTCAGCCGCCGCAACCATTGCTAGCCTCCGGAGTTCGGTCATTTATCAGAGCAGCCGATGAAGACGAAGTCGCCGACAATGGGGACCGAGTCGCACACTCTTAGAAATAGCAGGTGTATAGGGGTACACCCCTTGTCCCATATGTAACTCCCCAAAATTACATTTGGACGTTCAGTCCACTGACGTCGAGCTAACGATACCAACTTTTACGAACGGTTTGATAGCTGTTGGATATAACGTATTAAACAGCTAATGTGCGTATCAAAGTCTGGAAAAAAAACACTGAGGTTTAGCAGCAGGGCCAAAAAATCTTGATTGTCATACTGTATACTTTAATACGCACATTAGTTATTTTAATAAGTTGTATTGGCCGACCATTAAGCCGCTCCTGAAATTTGGTATCGTCGGTTCGACGTCTGTGGGCTGAACGTCGAATTGTTGTTTTGGGCAGTTACATATAGGACAAGGGGTGTGCTCCTATACACCCCTATTTCTTAGAGTGCAGCATGCACCATCTGGGCTTTCCGTCTTTTACCTGCCCTTTGCGCCTCCAACAGCGGCACAGTTTTACGGCTATATTCCCGAGGACGTTGAAGACTGGCTCTACCAGTGCGACCGAGTGGCCCGACACAGCCACTGGAAGCAGAACAGCGCCAACAAAACCAACACGTTGCATTAGAGAGCAACGCAAAGCGTTAGTTGGAGAATCACTAGCCAACGTGAACAGCGTGGAATGTATGCATGCAGGAGCGAGTTGCTGCGGACGTTCACCACTCAACGCTAAGGGGAGAGGACATAGGACCTTCTACGAATTCGAGTCCGGGGCCCCAAATGAAACCGTCACGTGCTTTGTTAAAGAAGTTTCGGGCCTGAGCAGCCGTGACGACACAAAAGCCACCGACGACAAGAAGCTGCGGGTCCTCATGCGCGTGGTAAGAGACGATATCTTTGGATGCCTCGTCCGCATCCCACCGACAAACATCGAAGCCTTCGTCATTCAGGCAAACAACATCGAGCGCTCTCTCAATGCGCGGTTCCCACTACCAGCCACATCCACGCGTATCTGTACCCACCCTGCTTAGCGGCTAAATCGCCCCTGTTACTCCGGAGATCCGCGAAATTATCCGGGAGGTCGTCCGGGAGGAACTCAGAAGGTTGCTGCCAGCCGCTAGTCGTACCGCGAATCTCTCCATCGCCGACGTTGTGCGCGAGGAAGTCAAACGGGGGGCTCTACCTGAAAATCCCATCGACACGGCGGTGCCAGAGGAACCGACGTTAAGCTACACCGCCATAGCACGACGACCTCGGGAATCTAACCGCCAAGCCACAGCACCACCACCACGAGACACTCCGATGCCGCAGTAGCCTCGACGCCCGGGAGGACAAGTACAGTATGACCGCCCGGAACGACCCTCGTCAAGGATGACAAACGTGTAGAGAAAGGCGACCGACGCCCGTGGTGCTACCACTGCGGGGAAGCCGACAATATCTATCGCCGTTGCCCGTACAAGCAAATTGTCTGCGCTGCTTCCACCCGAAACACACACGTCCACGCTACGATAAACGACCGCGGGAGGTCAAAGAGTACCTCTAACGACCTCAGTTTCCCCCACCTGCACCTCGCCGCGGGTCCTCGTTGCCGTCACAACGACGTCCAGCTTCGCCGATGCACCGACCCCGTCTTGAGAGCCTGTCGCCCTTGTTGCGCCGGAAAAGCTAAGCGCGGCAACCCCTGGAGATGGATTTGCCGTCGACCAACCCCGTAAAGAGACTCCAAAAACGCCGGAGACCCCCAACCGACCGACGGAATGCATCAGAGTGATGCTTCTGCAATTGTGGCCAACAGCTTCAACGTGACCATCGACGGCCACGACGCATCGGCACTTGTGGCTACCGGAGCAGACTACTTTATATTGAGTGCGAGGCTTCCACGACGTCTTGGGAAAGTGTCGACACCGTAGTATGGACCGCGAATACGAACCTCCGTAGGCCACCTAATAACGCTGACTGGAATGTGAACTGCACGAGATGAGATATATTGCCACGCGCTTCGACGAGCGAGCGCGTGCGTGGCCGAATGCAGTATGTCGCCGTTGCCCATACAAGCAAATTGTCTGCGCTGCTTCCACCCGAAACACACACGTCCACGCTACGATAAACGACCGCGGGAGGTCAAAGAGTACCCTCTAACGACCTCAGTTTCCCCACCTGCACCTCGCCGCGGGTCCTCGCTGCCGTCACAACGACGTCCAGCTTCGGTGATGCACCGACCGCGGAAGGTCTAGGTTCGATTCCAGTCAGCGGAATGTCATTTTATTTATTCTTTCAACTTGGTGTTCTTGTAAGTTCGAGAAGATTCTCATCTGATAGAGTTCCCAATGTTCTATGACCCGGAAGTTCTACGCCGAATGTTCCAGAAACCCATAAGGGACTCCGCATGGTGAGCGGAGTCAGTCTCGCTCCAGAGCTCGATCCTGCTGTTAAGCCGACTTCGACGCCCGCGGCGCTCCGTTGTTATCTTCTATTCCCTTTTTGTTTTGGGCACATGTTCGCCCCATCAAAAGTTTAGTTTCTTCAGTTATTCTTGGCGTCATCATTTGTCATTCGTGACAATATGGTGAGACTTGCCTCGTGATGTTCGTTATTCTGCAAGACTGTACGATGGACATTATCATCGGAATGAACTTTCTATGTGAGGACAGCGCCATAATCGGTCTCGGAGTAAACCAGTTGACGCTACGAAAACCTTCCACACCACCGGAGGAACCCAACGCGACGTCATCCGCATTTCGAGCGCTCGCAAACCTCGTGAACTTACCACAGCGGTCGAGCGTTTTCGAACCTGCCGGTACCAATGAAGCTACCTGTGGAGAAGGTTTGCTCGAGGAAAGCGTCCAGTTTCTGCTAGTAAGAGGCAGCGTTGTCGCAAGAGGATTAACAGAACTTGGAGGCGGGCGTGTCATGGTCCTGGTTACACATGTTTAACAAAAATCGCTACACTTTACGAAAGATAACGCTGTGGGTCACCTCGACGAACTCCGGAAACATCCGCCATCGCTGTATTTTCGGAAGAGCAAACTTCATTACAGCATGAGAGAACGCAGCCCTCGGAACTAAACTTCGACCTGAAGTTTCCTGCTACTAAAGGACGACAGCTGCTTGAGCTCCTTGGCGAATTCAATGAGCGCTTCGCCACGTCCTGAAGGTACAACAAATGATGGTGGCAAAGCGCCGCATTGCCACCGGCGACAACGCACTTTCTGTTCACCAGTCGCCGTACCTAGTATCTTAGAAAAAGAGACATATTATTCGAGAGCATGTTAAGGATACGCTCGACGACGAAATCATGCAATCATCAAGCAGTCCTCGGGCCTCTCCAGTTGTGCTCTCAAAAGAGGACGGAACTCCAAGGTCTGCGTGGACTACCGTCGACTGAAGGCTGTGGCCACCAAAAACGTGTATCCGCTTCCCCGCATCCACAACGCATTGGATCGGCTGCGCCACTCCCGATTTTTTTCCTTCGATGGACCTTCGATAGCAGATTGCAGTTGACGGACCGGACCGCGAGACAACTGCCTTCGCCACGCCTAACGGAGTGTACGAGTCCGAAGCCGCATATTTCGTACTTTGTACTGCACAAGCCACCTTCCAGCGCGTCATGGACACCGTGCTGGCAGGCATGAAATGACAGAGCCGCCTAGTCTACCTCGATGACGTCGTTGTATTTTCGTGGGATTTCGACGAACACCTGTGACTACCTCGGGCCGTGCTTCACGCCATCATAACCCTGGGACTGGCGCTCATACCATCAAAGAAAGTGTCGTTTCGCCTACGGTGAACTTAAGTTCCTGGGTGACATTGTGAGCAAAGAAGGTGTGCGCCCTGACGCCGAGTAGACGCGCGCCATGGCAGAATTCTCGCCGCCGCCCTACAAGAACTGCGTGCGAATACCTTGGACTTTTACATGCTATAGGTGGTTTGTTCGATATTTCGCGAACCTTCTGAGCCGCTGAAACATCTCACGAAAGACGCCGTAAAGTCTGAGTGGACAAAAGAGGAGCAACGGTCCTTGGACTAGCTGAAGCGAAGGCTCTAGATGCCTCCCATTCTCTGACATTTATACCGATTTGGGGAGACCGAAATTCACACTGACGCAAGTAATACGAGACTGTGAGAGGTGCTGCTCACACTGCCGGAGGGTACAGAACGAGTAATCGCCTGCGCCAGTTGGACACTTCAAAGGGCCGAGAGCAATTTTTGACGAACGTGAATGAATGCCTTGCTGTCGTGTGGGCGAAAACGAAAGTTCAACGTACCTGTACGGGAGCCCGTTCCGCGTGGTCACAGACCACCATTCGTCCGGTTGGCTTGCCAACATTTAACACCCGTCAGGACGCCTTGCTCGTTGGAGTCTCCTATTGCAAGTATTCGACATGATTATCCTGTATAAGTCCGGCCGCAAGCACCGCGACGCCGACTGTCGCTCGAGAACCCCGTCGAGCTAACACCCTCAACACTACAGACGACGATGACGAGGTTTTCATCGCTGCCGTCAACATGAGTGACATGGCAGCACTCCAGCGGCGCGACCCTCAACTCCCCAGTCTGATCGAGCACATGGAGGGCCGAGGAGGCGCAGTGCGCAGTATTTTCTCCAGAATTGTGCCAAACTTCTGCACCAGCAACACAGCGCGGTTATTTGTGATTCTCAGTGACCTTTGTGAAGGCGTTTTCCTAACCTGCCATTGCGATGATAGAGCTGGACACTCGACAAGATTCGAGAGAAGTACTATTGGCCCAAAATCCCGAACACTGTCCATTTCTACGTCTGATCGTGGTATGAGTGTCAATGGCACAAGAGACCGCCGAACAAGCCCGCGGGACTTCTGCAGCCTATTTCGCTTCCAACTACACCGTTCCAGCCGATTGGATTGAATTTGCTTGGACCATTCCGTCCGCCGACGCAAGACAACCCTTGGATAATCGTAACATCCGATTACCTCACTTGATACGCCGGGACGAAAGCTCTCTCGGCGGAACTGCAGTAAAAGTCGTGAAGTTCTTCGTCCGCTACATCGTGCTTCGGCAAGGTGCCCCCGAGGTCCTGATCATAGACTAGAGATCATAGTTCATGGCACTGCTGACCCAAAAATCCTTCGGCTCAGTCTTACCAGCTACCGTCGTACCACTGCGTACCGCCCGCAGAACAACGGGCTGTAGTGACTGAACAAGACAATCGCCCACATGATCTTCATGTACGTCGATGTAGAACACAAGGCTTGGGACAAGGTGCTGCCCTACGTCACGTCCACCTACAACACGGCAGTTCGAGAGACTACTTGAGTTACTCTTTTCCAGCTCGCCTATGGTCGAAAGGTAACGATCATACTCGGCGGGATGCTCATCCAAGAATGAGCTGATGATGGGAGCGACACCGCCAAGGCAGTTGCTCAACGGGCCGAAGAAGTCCGCCAGCTCGCCTGACTCCGGATTCAAAACCAGCTACGCGTCGCCGCTGGCCACTACAATCTTCGTCGCCGGGATATCTCCTTCCAGCCCGGACACAGAGTCTGGGCGTGGACGACGATAAGTCTTCGGGGCATCAGCGTGAAACTGTTGAAACGGTACTTCGGACCATACAAGCTACTTCGTCGCCTCAAGGATCTCAACTAGGAACTGTTGTCCGACGGAACGCAAGCATTATCGCGACACCGTCCGCGACCCGAAATGGTTCACGTGGTTTGACTCAAGCCATTCTACACTCGATAGGACTTTGGACTTTTAGTGTTCCAGATGACCTTTCGTTCCGAGCTATTTTGGTTTGCCTTGTTCTGTTTCGTGTTGCATCAGGGCGATGCACTTTTCAAAGGCAGGGGGAGGGGGGGGGTTGTAATGCCTTGCGCTTACGTAGACGAGTCGGCAGCGCGTTTGGTTCACACACAGGTGACTGGTTCGAATCCCTGCACTGCGTGTCATTTCATCTTTCTTTATGAAAGTATAAGACTCGAGAAGGTTGGAGTAGCATCTATACTCTGTTTCGCGATAACTCTGACGACAGGGCTGGCAGTATCGCGATACAAGTGTATCGCGATAGTATTTTAGATATGCTTTCTAGTACCTGTATCTCTGTACGGAGATAGATTTAAAAAATGTATTTGTATCTCAGTAGTCAATTGCAGTTCCAATTAATCGCGTGTATCGCGATACTGTGCGAGACTTAGGTATATTTTTAAATTTGTTGATTTAAAAAAAAAGATAAAAGATAAACACATCTGTTTGGTGCAAGTCGCCACGGGATTTTTAATATTGACCCGCCCTATAACATAATCCATCTCAGCCACCAACATTTAAAAATATTGTGGTTTAAAGGAGGTCACTTGCAATAATAACAAAATCAGCTCCTCTGACAAAGCGCTCCACTCTTTCCAATTTAGCAGAGCGAACGCTGTAAAGGAGTTGAGTGGAGAAAACCCACGGCCCTCTTGTCCAATCTCCCCAAAGTATGGGTGAATCTGAAGTATATAATACGACAGTTTGAGATGCGCTATCACCGCAAAACTGGGCTCATTTCTTGCAGACGCCTTTTGTCAAGCATGGTACACAGGCTTGTCCGTTCTCTGCTTATGTGGTTCAACGGGAGTGACATGTTTTTTTTAGCGACACTAAAGATAAATAAAAAGTTCAAGGTAAGGGGTAGAGCCTAAAATGACCCAAAAAGAGGAGCACATGCATATATTGCCATTCGTATTCACCATGCGATACACCCTCCCCACGTAGCACCGTTCGGGAACAAATTCATTTATATACGTATCTGTATATGTATTCCGGAATATTTTTTCGCCGTTTTCGCAAAAGTATCTTAGGGATATGCCGTTGCATAAAAGACAACTGTATTTCAGTATCTCTATTTTGGGTATTAAAACACATGTATCTTAGTGTTTGTATTCCCGAATACTTTTGGAGTATATCTGCCCAGCCCTGCTTGGCGAACTGTGGAGGCAACGGCCCCCGCGACCCAATAAGAGCGCCGGAGTAAGGCACGTGATACACAGAACACTCCATAGTCGAGGCCACGGGGACCTCGTTACCGCCACAGCACTAGGCCCCGTCCGCCAAAAAAGGTAGTTCCAGCCTTTTTTCTTTTTTGACGGCAATTAAATTCGCGTGGTTCCATCTTTAACGAAAATATGTAAAGAAGAAAGAAGAAATAATTACAGATGTTTAAGTTTCACTTCTATTTAAACAAAAAATGAAGTGACGCCTCATCTGTATCCGCTCCCGATTTTTTTCTCCTCGTAGCGCCCTGGCCGTTGGCTATCGCCGGTGATCGCAGAAGTTTAATAGGCTGTTTCCGCTCAAAACATTGCAATGTGCCCTGGCATTAGCACCCGTTAAAGATCCGAGGCTATATTGAGCGTAGGGTTGTCTCTTGAAGTGTTCCCTAAGTGCTCACTATTCTAGCAGACGAAAATGTTGCAGCGGTGGACGTTCATTCGCAGTTGGTTGGTTTCGAAGCGGGCGACTCTCGGCTAGCGGACGACAGCCTGTTCCTCCGCGCATGGCGCTTTGCATCTGGCGTAGTGACACAAATGCTCCCGTGACGTCGGCTCACGTCCCTCGCTCCAATTTTCTTATGGAATCAAGGTACCCTAGCCTCCACAGTTCGCCAAGTAATCATGAAGCAGAGCATATTGTCTTCATGTCCAGAATGTATATATAGATCGAGAAGGATCGAGGCAGATTACTCTACGCTCCCAGGACTGGGTTAAAAAAGCTGCTCCGCGCCGTACAAGTCAGTCTCGCTCTTGCGCCCGATCGTTCTGCTCCGCCGACCTTCGACGCCAGCGACGCTAGCTCTTTGTGTTTGTGTTTTTGTCACAAGTTCGCCAAATCAAACTTTTAATTTCGTTTCATATGTCGCCTCAACATCTGTGATTCGTGACAATACAGCCACCAGAAAAAACTTTCTGACCACCTCGGGAGGTCAAGTGACTGTGGGTCAACTCGCGTTACAGGCAAATGGCTGCCGTTGTTACGTCCCGGTTTCGGTTAATTAAAGTGCCAGTGGAGACACAAAACGCGAGATAAGAGGCTTGAAACGTACAAGGCAAGTCACTGTTGCAACGAAAAAGCGAGCGTCGTTTTTTTTTGTTTTGTTTTTTTCTTTAAATTGAAGGTGTCCGTACAAAATACAATTGGCTGAATAAACTACTATTTTTGGTTCTTTATGAACTGCGATAGCATTTTCATACGGCTGAAGAGGCAGCTCACTTTGAATACGATGACGCAATGTTTGAGTAAACTCTTTATTTTATGAATGGTTTACAACACAATCATTAACGTCAGCGTGGTTGTAACGCGTTACTTCGAAATTGAGTGATTTGTTCGTCTCTGTGTAATAGTTTTATCTTCTGTATCTTTGTAATCGTTTAAGGTTCAAGCTGTTTCCCCTCCATCTTTGCAGCTTGGTATGCGTGTGTTGTCCTTTCTCTGAGTAATCGTTTAACGTTGAGGCTGTTTCGCCACCGTCATCGACCGTGTGCCAACTAGCTCAACTGAACCCGATAATTCCTTCATAGCTTGGGCGCAAATGTGAATGTGTTCGCACCGCCGCTCCTTGTATGCGCGGCGAGGGTTTATCTGCTCGATAAGACTACGATGAAGACGACGTTTAGGACGACTTCTGGGACGACATTTTAGGCGACCTCAATGTCTACCTCTAGGATGACCTCAAGGATGGCGTCTAGGACGATGTCCCGTAGGACAACATAAAAACGACGCCCAGAACGACCTCTAGGACTACCCCTAGGCCTACCTCAAGGACGGCTTCTAGGACGACATCAATGATGACGTCTAGGATGACGTCAACGATGACGTCCTAGGGGGTGACATCGAAAACGACACAGACATACCTCTAACAGAACCACTGGGGTGATCTCAAGCGACATCTAGTACGACCTCAATAACAATATCTAGGAAAACACCAAGGACGACGTCAAAAGCAAGTCTAGGACGACCTTTCAGACGACCTCTAGGACGACGTCGAGAACGACGCGCGCTTACGCGCGGCGCCTGCTTATGCGAATGTTGTGCGAATGCGGAGTCGCCGCGCCTCCGTGCGGCGCTTACGTGCGCCGGGCTTACGCACGGTGCATTCAAGGCAATATACCATGTCGCGAACACCGGGTGAAGTTACTAAAGAAGGCTTTCGCAAATAAAAAGGTTTCAGATTCGAACAGGTTCAAATTTGTGTCTGTGCGAGCATATAGGTAATTACTTGGAACCCTCACTCAGCTGTACGATCAATCTGCTCACCGGTTTGTTCAAAATGCTCACCGGTTTGGTCAAACGACTCACCGGTTTAGTAAAATCGCTCACAGGTTTTATAAGACCGTTTTCTTGTTTTAGCGAATCGGTACGCGAACCTGCTCAAACTGCTCAACAGTTTGGTCAAACCGGTGAGCAGTTTGATGAAACCTGTTAGCAGTTTGGTAAACCGCTGGAGCCGTTCGGACGTGGGATCGATGCGCTCTGCCTACCATTTCCAAACAAGCTGTCGGGAGCGTGGTACGAGGTAAGCTGTCTTTCTTCTTGTCACCACTATACTCCAATTTCCCTTACAATGTTCCTCAACGGACGCTTCAAGCTATATCTGCCAATCCAGCGCTATAAGCTTATCAAGGGACTAAACTTTGCTGTGCCCTTCCTGAGGGACATGCGTGAAAATTGCACGGCTTTGGATTGGTTCCGATGTCTTAAATGTTTGACCCGGTCCTTCGTGAGGTGAATTTGTGTACTATCATTCTTCGTTTATGGCATGTTATTGGAGAAATAAACACATCGGGTATACCTCCACTTGTTTGAGTGTATGTGAGTATTTTGAGAGTTTGCTGCACGCCCCGTCCGTGCACCAATCATTCTAGCCCACCATAGTGGTTAACGTTATCAGCTGCGAAATGCCGGCTCCGCGTTCTCCCCCCCCCTCATCCCAACCACCCGGCATGGCTTCCACCCGGCATGGTTTCCTCTAACCCATCCACACCTCCACAATGCAAACCGAAACAATGCCACTCCTCTCCGTGGCAATCTGCAGTGGTTCCTAGCTAGAATTAAGCTAATGCAATGCAGCGCATATTGTCACGAATGACAAGTGATGAGGCGGCGAATAACCGAGTAAAGGGAACGTTTAATGGCGTCAACTTAGCCCAAAACAAAAAATCAGCAGAACCCATCCTTTGGGAATGATTATCTACGTTAATGCGAATAGCATCAAACGGTGCGGAGTTATGCGCGTTCGTCAGGTGGCCGGCACACTCTAGATACGCCAGCCCACTCTTGAGGCGATTCTAAATTTGTTGACACTTTCACAGCCCTGCGCACGATCTCCGCAGCCCAGCACGTGCGTTTGTGTCACTTAGGAAGGCGAGCAAAGCACGCGCCATACGCACAAACACTCAAAATGGTACCGACCAGACTTTCTGGCGTCTCAGCTAGTCTCAACCAACGGTACTCTAAACGGTTGTTTATATCTTTACCATAGGACGCGCTTTACAGCGCTGTCACGCTACCGGTGCGCAGCGTTCCATGCACGAGGGCTCATTCCGCTCTCGTGAGGCTGAGCACGGCCGCTACATCACCCTCTCCCGAGCGCGGGAGAGGGTGAGCTAGCGGCCGTGCTCAGCCTCACGAGAGCGGAATGAGCCCTCGTGCATGGAACGCGCGCGCACCGGTAGCTGTGACAGCGCTGTAAAGCGCGTCCTATGGTACAGATATAAACAACCGTTTAGAGTGCGTTGAATGACTGCCTTCATAGCTCTGTGGTTAGCGCGTCTGCCTGCTGATCAAAGGGTCAACGGTTCGAATCCCAGCCGGCGCCGGTCTTTTTTATTTATTTATCGACCCGCGGCGTAAGAGGTTAGATAGCCAGATAGCTAGATAGATAGATACATAGACGAAAAGTGCGTGAAGTATCCAAAGAATGCTATTCGCATTAAAACGAAAGCCGTTCACAACTCCTCAAGAGCGCAGCTCTTGAGGAGAAGGATGGAAGGGCACTAACGGATAGGTGACTCCCTGGGGTCACGTGACCTCAAGGGGGGGGGTTACGTGAGGGTAAGGCCCATAACCTCGTGACTCGTGACCCTCGTGAAGGTACCCCTTTTGAGGGTAACTAACCCTCGCAACCCTCGTGAGGGTAACCCTCGTGAGGGTAACCCACGTGATCCTCGTGAGGGTAACCCTCGTGATCCTCGTGAGGGTAACCCCCGTAACCCTCGTGAGAGTAACCCTCGGAACCCTTACGAGGGTAACCCTCGTGGCGTCATTGTGGGAAACTACCCATAATGCAACACGCGGTTACGCCGTTGAGTGCAACGCGCGGTTACGCAGCTTGCATGCAACGCGTTGCATGCAAGCTTTGCATGCGCGTTGCGTGTGCGTTGCATGCAACGCGTGGTTACGTTGACGGCGACGCCGACGCCGACGCCGCTTAAGCCGGAAACGGGCGCCTAAGAGCTGCGCTCTAAAAGGAAACAGGATAACAACAGAGCGTCGCGGGCGTCGAAGTCGGCGTAAGAGCTGGTTCGAACGTTGGGGGCGAAACTGACTGCAACGCCCCAAGTGCAGCATGCCGCGGCAGGTCGCTCAGGTAAGAAGTAAACCCCATCTTCATCGCTATGTTTAAACGTTTAGTTGCACGAGTTTCGTGACTGGTACCTCGCGTTTAATGAGTTGTTCAAAGATAATCAGCTGAAGACAGATGACAGCCGATGTAGTGACTGTAAATAAACAAATGCGGCTGTGCGATCGGTACTGTGAGCACATCATAACCCAAAAGTGCTCGATCGCTGCTTGTTGTCACAACTTTCTCGCTCGACTAAAAGGCTGTTGTCAGTTAGCGTATTGGGGTATGTATGTGTGGCGTAAAACCAAGTGGCAAAAGTTTGAAAACCTGTGCTAATCTGTGGAAGAGAATCCGAGCAAGATCGATCGAGCTACTCGAGCGGTGTCGAACGTATCGCGGAAGTTATGTCGCAGACTCGTTGACACCAAGAAGTAAATATTTTTATAATGCAATTAAATGCAAAGGTGCAAGCGAGCTGGACAAGAATGACGAAAATAATCCCTGGAGAAGGGGAACTAGAGGGACAAAGGACAAACAAATCTTTTTCGAAGGTCGCGTTCTCGCCGGTGAAAAAGCGGTGAATCTCCGACAGACGCCAGAAAGGTAAAGCAGCCATCACTTTGACTAGCAGACGTAAAGCAGACGACGTTAACTGCGCCAAGCGCGCCAACCCGCCGACGCCGTTAAAGAGTGAGGAGTCTCGCCGCACACGAAAGGAGGGAAAAGTATGTTGGAGGGAACTTGCGGACACTAACCACCCTCACCCTCGGTTCTTAGCAAACAAACCTCGGCGCCTCGGGGACACCTCGCCAGTGAGTCCTTTGACTTCTTTCCTTGAGGCGCGTCTGCTAGTTGTTCGACAAAAACAACGTACCGCTCGAGTTATTTCGTCTGCCCTCTCTGAAAGGCGAAGTCGAGCTTGCTCGTGAAGACCTGCACTTCCGAAAGTCGCAGGAAAGGTAAGACAGACGCAGACGACGTCGCGAGCAAACGACGTTGCAAAGGAGCAGACGACGCTCAGATAGGGGGTCGCGATCAGCCAATCAGGGCTCGGCGTTCTGACGTCACCGCTACTCCCTGCGGAAGAAGCAGACGAACTTGCCCTCCGTGTAGGTTATACTTAAACGAAATGCATACATGTTGTGAATGTTCATTATGCCATGTTTTCGAAAAATTGGCGCAGAAGGGCGATCATACGGAACTTTATGTATGTTTCTTGGCATTTTCCTCTGCAGTAAGTTAATTTTCTGCAAATTTTGAAGAGTCGTGTTTCCCCACACTAGATGTAATATAGATGTAGAGTAATGTATATGCGAACAAAATAATGTGTTATGTACGAGAAGTTTAACTCTGGTAGGAAAAATTTGTCCATGAATATGAGTTAAACCTATGATACTCGATAGTTTCATTAGGACGTAGTTTGTATGTTCTTCCCAAGTCATGCGTTCCGTGAAGACTACGCCAAGGGTTTTGAAAGCGCTGACTAATTCTATTATAACTTAAGAAAAAGCGCCGATGTTTTGTTTGCACTAACTGTGTCGCGCAGTGTACGTGACGTTAACCCCATTCATGTATACTAGAGGGGAATGTAAATTTGCTTCTGCGGCAGGTGGTGTTAAAAGAGAAATAAAGAATCGTATGGTCAGGTCTTACGTCTGCTGAGCGGAATCACAACTGGGACACTAGGCACTCCCTCTCTCCCTCTCTCTCTCTCCATGTGGCCGGTCTCATCGTCTAAAAACCACTTTTGCGGTTATTTTCCATGCTGGTTGATATACCCTCAGATATCAGCGAATTTACCCGCGGAATCAAAGTGCAGAACAGCACGGTGCCTTGGTTAAGCTAGATGAATTATCTGGTGAAAACATTCTTCCTAATTATACACAAAGATTGTGGAAATATTTGTGGTATTCTCGCTCTATTAATAATCGCCGTCCGATCGGCATGCGCTTCGCTCGTCTCCCAGGGAGTGGCACACCACAACGAGAAGAGAGCGAATGGGTTTACTGTACTTCCCAGCTGCCCGTCCTCGAGAGCCGGCATTCCGGGCCCGCCGACTTTGGTTGTCGCCCGTCGTTCAGTGCCCGCAGTCGCAGTCAGTGCCCAGGACTGTGGATCGTCCTTCCCACGCCAGCGCTGTGTAGGTAAGCTGTCCCGGGCTTTCATACCCCGAATCTCGCTGGCGGAATCACCTCAGGATTGTCATGGCCCAGGCCGGTATTTCCAGGGCTCACCTTTCCCTCCGGTCCTAATCCGAACCTCGCTGGCGGACCGCTCAGGGATCGCCATGGGCCAGACCATCTAAACCGGCTCCGTTGTTCCAGCCCGGCCCCAGCCTCGCCCCGCACGCTCTGTCTCGCGCACACTCGTGTCTTCTCGGCCGACCGCCCGTCACGTGCCCTGAGCCCCGTCGCCTTTCACTTGCTTCCGCCTTCGTCTCCCACAAGTTTAGTCACGAACTCAAATAAACTGTATTGGAGCCATCAGGAATACAATGTGTATTGGCCTACAATTCTCTGCAGAGACTTTTAAATACGAATAATACTCCAAAATGACGCAAGCTAAATTCATCCGCTTCCGCTTCACTGAAAACATGTTAGAAAACACGATCAGCTTACTCCTTAAGTGTGCTTTCGAAACGGCACGAGTATTAAGCCTCTTCATATCCGATCGGTGCATACAGAACGTGTAATATAGGATGTTCCTAGCCACCAGGCTTGATCTAAAATGGACCGTAACAATTGACGCCTGCACGTAGCAATCTAAACGTTTCGTTTGAAGAAGTAATTTACCGGTCGTTTTTTTCTTGTAAAATTAGAAAGCGTAGCTTTCTTTCTGTAGAAATTAGGGCCAAGAAACTTGGCAGGGTCAACGGCGGGCGGCGACGCAGACGACCAATTTGAGTGGAGGGGCGCGCTTGGCGTTCGTATTGATGGATGGCGCTACCTCCTTTTTGAAACTGCTCCCGACCACCGTGGTTTCTTAAAATGGAGATAACCTTTTTTAAGACAATCTACAATCCGAGATGAAGGTTTACAAAGAGGGAAAGACAGAAACGCTTGTGTTTGTCGACATCTATCAAGCGCGCGTGGCAGAGCGCGCCATCGGCTTTGTTGTCTGCGTCGCCGCCCGCCATTGACCCTGGCAAGTTTCTTGGCCCTATTTTTTACAGAAAGGGAGCTACGATTTTCAATTTTGCACACACATACACAAAATACAACTTGTGAAATACTCTTTGTACGAAAGGTGTAGATTGCAGGAATCTTCACTTTTCGCTTAAGGTGTATTTTACGGTCCATTTTAGATCGATCCTGGTGACTTGGGACACCATATATATGGATAACGAATTGTAGATAGAATCCTTCGCATTCTTGTAACCACATCGCAGTTCTATAGTATAAATGTGTAAGGAAATATTATTAGTCAGTATATTAGAAATAAACGCGTTCTCGACCTCATAAATATTAGCGGAGACGCGGTAATATTTGTCTTACAATATTGGTAGAAGTATGCTCGTGACTTCTATTTATGTAAAAAAAAATATGTTACGCTTAGACTAGTCAGGTTATCGACGTGTTTTTGTTTTGACCGAACTACGTCCTATAGGGTACCAGTAACTAACTATCAAAGTGCAGAACAAAACACCTCTGAACATTGCCATTTTTGATGGTAAGATTAGAAAATGATTGCTAACATGAAAAATTATACCAACCAATCACAAGTGTTGTGTTCGCGGTGGGTGGCAATGTATATTGTGTGAAACTAAATCATTTAATATTAAAGGGCGATTGATGGGGCGTCAACATTATTACACACGGATTAGTTGTGTCGCGAACGGACATGTTAGGCCACTCTAACATTTCTATGTCGGCAATGTTTAACAAGTAGTTTGCACATGCAAAGGACCCTAATCACGATTTCCACTAGCATTTGGGAATAGCCAATGAATTCGCCTGCCGAAAACAAACAGAATAACAAAAAATAAACATACGTGCTATATCTCTCCCGAAGTGTTCGCAAATATTGAGCGCTGTCCGTGAGCCTTTTTGTCCGGCCCAGCAATAGCCCACAGAAGCTGCACCACTGCCAGCGCAGGTGGTATGTCAGCTGATATAATATATAGAAATAAACGACTTGCAATAGCACGGTATGTTCTTCAAGACAGCATAATCTTTTGGTGATAATTTGAAGGCGCATTATAAATTTGTGCTTTACCACGGCGTTCCAAACATATTCCAAAAATAGTTCGAACAGTATTGCTTTTGAGGCTGCATTTGGTGTAACTTGAACGCCCTCAAGCACAGCGAGCAAACAATTCCTTGCATCTTGATATACACCCTGCACTTTACTATTCTCCAGCATTTCTTCTAAACATTTATAGTTTGAGTCTGGATGTCTATGTTTGAAGCAGCAAATACAACATAACATCGAACTTTAGCTCACGGACTTTCCCAAGAATAACATTAGTTGATTAAAATTTAGTGCCGCATCCAGTAATATATTAAGCAACTAATACTAGTTTTCTTTTAAAGGAACACACTTAAAATTAAAACACGACAAACCTGTCGCTACTTCAACGGGATCGGGAGAGTGCCATGAAAATAAATGTTAGGCGGAGCGTCTGCACTTGACGTTCTCTAAATTGTCAGTGGAGTCAAAGCAGATAAATGAATTTCCATACAGTTCTCACGTGCCGCCTTAAAAATAAAATAACTATGAAAGAAAAACTACTCTTAGGGTCGGACGGAATTAGCAATTCCCGCTCGTATTACATGCCACTGAATGGTGGTCTAACACTGGTGTGAAGACGGGAGCTAAAAAGCTGAATATTGTGCGCGCTAACATTCGTGGTCGCGGGCGAAATAACTAAAACAAAGAAACAAACGAAACAAGGAATATAGATAAGTCGCGTGTTCCTTGCGCTGCGAGGATTTGAGTTCATTGAACTGCTTGTCAAATTTTATTTAAACTTAAATACAAGAGACCGCTCTCTTCTTGCAAAATAGAAAAAAAATACTATGCTTACTATTAAATAATTTGCTTTTATTTTGTGTTTAATAAAGACTCCAGCAATTTATGTCCACCTCGATCAACAATGTCTGCCGCTACGCCTCACCGTTAGGAGTCGAGAGAAATGCATAGCAAGGTTGTTGACCTGTCCCTCCAGATTTATTGTACTTTCCTCTGGACTCTATAAATTCTTTAAAAACATTAGATTAAACTCGTTACTCAAATTTATCAATAGGACAGCTATTAGTGATATATCCAAGTGCCAGATGCAGGCAAGCGTTGTGGTAAATGTTCTGTTACCCTTGAAACACCCAAGAGTCAGAGGCTGTCCTATGTTTTCTCTTCGAGGTCATGCCCGTCTATGACACATTTGTCTCCACAATTTTCTTGGTACCAAAAGCCTATTGTGAAAGCTGGGAGATGCGTATTCGCCCCCTAAATTGCTCGTTGATTCTTGGCATGCACCGTATATCCTAGAATCAAAGATCCCGTTGAGCTTAAAATATCCCTGATATTTCTACGGTCATGGCTCGGTAAAATGGATACCTCTGTTCCCCCTAAAAATTATATATACTAAGAGTCGTGCATAGTAACGCCCAAGAAATAATGTTTTTTCGCAGTTCCCCTCTAAAACTGTTGTCTATATTACGGTGCAGTTATATTAACGAGGTCCATTTTAACCAGACGTGACTGTATCGCATCTTGTGAGTATATTTTGTAGCGAGAATATAATCGCTCTTTCATGTTTTGTTTAGATTGGTTATAAAACGAAATATAAAAAGAAGAGTTCATAATCGTTACATACCTCGAGTGGTCCCGTTACTGTCGCACTTCCTTACCCTCTTCCCGCCCCTGGTCCTTGTCGCAACGTGCCGTAGGATATATAAAATATTGGTCATTTCCTTTTTCTGTCATGGTTAGCGGTCATCGCTGGAATCCCCGCTCGATGTTCCCGTCCCGAGATCAATTGTTAATCGCATATTCTATGTACCAGCCCACTGCTTATGGCTTGAACATAAAGTATTTAACTGTCTAGAGTGTACTGCGACCATTACCGATGACCCATATTATTTTACGATTGAGAACTACGGGACATGCGCGCTTGGCATCACTATATATATAGTAGAACGATTATTTACCGTGTTTTCTGAGTCTGGTGCATAGTCCGAATCCGATGCACATCCGCACCTAATGCTTAAACTGACAAAAAAAAAAGCTTTCTCTATCTCTATCTCTCTCTCTCTCTCTCTCTCTCTCTCTCTCTCTCTATATATATATATATATATATATATATATATATAGGGTGTTTCAGAGAACGCAGGCCAAATCGCTCCTGCGAAAACTACTCACTGCAACGAAAAAAGCTTGTGGCGTCCGGGGTAATTAAGTTGTTAATTATTTTTGCGTAATTAATTTTTTTTATTATTGTGTTTAAGGGCATGGTTTAAATTAGAAAATTGCTCAGCATCATCGAAAAAACACCAAATCAATAAATTGCAGAACGATAGAAGGCCCGCGAAGCATTTTACGGCCGGTTTTTAAGTTTCGGTTTGCTATCAGAGCGCATCTCGGCCCCGGCAGCACCGCGCCCCGTGGAGAGAAAGTGCAACCAGACTCTGCTGCGTCGCGCGATGACAGCGCAGCAGAGGCTGGTTGGACTATCTCTCCACGGGGCGCGGTGCTGCCGGGGCCGAGTGCGCTCCGATAGCAAACCCAAACTTAAAACTGGTCGAATTTGTGCGGTCTTTCAGAAAACCAAAAATGCTTCGCGTGCCTTCTATCGTTCTGCAATTTGTTGATTTAGTGTTTATCGATAATGCTGAGCAATTTTCTAATTTAAACCATGCCCTTAAGCACAACATTAAAAAAGTTAATTACGCAAAAATATTTAACAACTCAACTATCCCGGACATTAATGATTTTCTTAAATGGGCCTCTGGACCAGGACCAAAACACCACAAGCCCTTTTTCGTTGCGATGAGTAGTTATCGCAGGAGCGATTTGGCCTGCATTCTCTGAAACACCTTGTATATATATACGTATATACATACAGGGTGTTTCACGAAAGGTGGACAAATTCGATATTGCGAAAACTACGCGTCGCATCAAAAAAAGCTTGTATCGTTTTGGTCCTGGCCCAGGGGCCTATTGAGGAAAATGATCAATGTTCGAGATAATTATATTTTTAAATATTTTTGCGTAATTAACTTCTTTCATATTAGGTTTAAGGGCATGGTTTCAATTAGAAAATTGCTCAGCATCATCGAAAAACACTAAATCAACAAATTGTAGAACGATAGAAGGCACGCGCAGCATTTCACAGCTTTCCGAAAAACCGTACAAATTCGACGTCAATAATTTTAATATCTTTGGAGAGCCCAAAACACACTATTTATAGATATTATAAAATCACTCAGCTGTATAAAATTCCCTTTGCGGTACGTCTACTTTAATGTTATGCTAAAAGCAAAAAGTATCAATTTTAAAATCGATTTTTTGAAAAAAACTAATTTTTATTTTATTTGTTGTTACAATGTAGATATGATAGTTGTCTACTCGAAAAACAAGTCGAGGGAGTGTGTATTTTGCTTGTATGTTCTATATTTAAGCTTCAATATCGTAGAAAAACATGTTTTTATGGCTCGAAACGGACTTGCGAATTGCGCGTCTTCACAACTTGGAAATATTCTTGCCTTTTTTCAACGTTCCCGCATAAAAATGAAGTAGCTCCCCCTGTTATATTTACTGCTCATTTGAATCTTATTATAGGCGGCAAGCTACATTGGAGGAGTTCAAGAGAGAAAGCAACACTTCTTAACAGACCTGCAGGCGTCGTAAAGTTTTTATGTGTAGAAATCAGCAGAGGTCGTATTGATTTGGGTCCCTCATTTGCCTATATGAATGCCACGCCATTTCGGAACCAGCAGATGACAATGACCTTTCGCGCTCATTGTGTGAGATAGGACGGCCCGTGACAGTAAAGCGAGCAGCGAACCCCGTGTCACGAGGAGTGAAATGGTACGAATGTGTCGTTGACGCGACGAACAATGACGGCCACCCACGAGTAGTCAGTCAGTCAGAGTATTGCAGAAGGGAAAGCAAAGTAAGTGTTCCTTGGGAGGATGAGGACACCACGGCTTTACAATATCGGCGGTCAACAACCGTTCTGCTGGCCAAAACAACGCCGCGTGCGCTAAAACCGGCGGCATGCACGGGATAACAATCCCGCAGACGCACGTCACGAAGTTGGGCCGGTTCCGTTAGGGATGTGAACAAATTTTGAAACCAGCCAGCTGTGCACGCCTGAAACGATACCGCGTAATTGCCCAAGCACCGAGCGCCCTATCCTTGAAATGGCCGTGCTCTATCTCTCTCCGCGGTGATCCGATAGCACCGAAGGGTTACCTCTTTTGTAAACAGCAAAGCCCGGTGACTAGTGTCGAAGTCAGCCTCCTTGTAACTATAATCGTTTGTGAAGAGTGGTCTTCTCCCGAGATGAAAAGTTAGCGCCGGCTGACGTATTCTTCTGGAAAAGGGAAGGGGAACGAGGAAGTTTGAGTAACTACAGTAACTACCTCGAAAGCTCCTCTCCCGATATGAAGTTCGAGGCATGAAATACGTCTCGGTTACCTTGTCGCGTATCTCTGCTCGAATCTATTCTTACTCTGTTCCGCACAGCCACGACGGCTGTGCGGAACAGAGTGAAGAATAGATTCGAGCATCATCTGAACGCAGTCATCCTGCCAGGCTTCAGTGCCGTGAGGCTGTACTCGGCGTCGGTCAGTTAAGACTTTTTTTATTTCGTGTGTGTTTCTTCACTTCGCTGAACTTTGTTTCTGGGGTGCAGTTCTGCTGAACTTTTGTTTAAAGTTTTCTTACTAACTGTTTGTCAGTATTGTACCTGTTACGTTTATTTCGTGATGGCGTAGCGGCCTCGCTGGCTCTTTATTTATTTATTTATTTATTCATTTAATTAAAAGTTCCCTCAGGGCCCGAAGGCATTACAGTGGGGAGCGGGTTACATCAGTAGAATTCAACAACAGACAATAAATAACAACCTATGAAATCAAAACAATATGTACATATTAGTGAAACGCTGAAATGTGAACATTGTTAAGGCAATTTCTGAAAGCAACGCTGTCAGATATTGATACCACAGACGCTGGAAGGTGGTTCCACAACACTGTGGTGCGGGGTATGAATGAATTGTGAACAATAGTAGTGTTACAAGAAGGTACGCCAATCTTGTGTCGGTGATCGAGACGTGGTGATATGTAAAAAGGAGATCCTAATAACTTGTCACGCAAAGTATGATTGTGGTAGTAGATTCTGTGAAACAGGCACAAACGAAAAACTTCTCTACGCGATGCAAGATTAGGCAAATTCAAACTTGATTTCATGGACGTTACGCTGGCAGTGCGGTGATAATTAGTAAGTATGAATCGGGCGGATCTATTTTGAATTGCTTCAACTGCAGATGTTAATACGTCAGTACCGGGGTCCCAAATTGAAGAGGCATATTCTAGTTTAGTGCGAACAAGCGTTTTGTAAAGAAGTAGTTTAAGCGATAAGGCTGCTGAAAAATTTCGTTTTATGAAACCCAGCATACGATTGGCGTTACTTGCTACGTATTGAATATGAGTTTCCCAGGATAGATTGGATGAAATATGAACTCCCAAATATTTGTAGGTTGTTACTTGTTGTAAAGGAGTATGGTTCAGGTAATAACAAGATACATCACTGTGAAGCCTAGAAACCCACATTACCCTACATTTGTTAGTGTTAAGCTGCATACGCCATAAGTCACACCATTCAGATACACGGTCAAGGTCACACTGAAGAGAAGAAACATCGGATTTGTTAGTCACTTCACGATATATAACACAGTCGTCATCAAACAATCTAATTGAAGATGAAACACAGGAGGGTAAGTCATTGACATATTTAAGGAAAAGAAGAGGACCCAGTACAGAACCCTGCGACACCCCGGACGTCACAGAAGCTGAAGGAGAAGATGTGTCATTCGCAAATACAAACTGAAACTGGTTAGTTAGGAAGGCGTGAATCTAAGATAATGTACCGAAATCAATATTAAGTTTGCTTAGTTTATGAAGTAGTAGACTATGTGATACCTTATCAAATGCTTTAGCGAAATCGAGGAATATGCAGTCAGCTTGGTAACTTTGATCAAGAATAAGGTGAAGGTCGTTAGTGAAGGTTAGTAGCTGGGTTTCACACGAAAATGACTTACAAAAACCGTGTTGGGCGGGAGAAAAGAAGTTATTAGACTCCAAAAACTTTACTAAATGTGAAAAAATGACGTGCTCAAGAATTTTGCAAGGGATGCTTGTTAGTGATATGGGGCGGTAATTAGAAGGAAAATGTTGATCACCCGTTTTGTGTATCGGCACCACCTTTCCCACCTTCCAGTTGTCAGGTAAACACCCAGAATTAAGTGACTGATTAAATAGTTTAGAAAGTATTATAAAAGCAAAATCTTTGGTACTTTTTAGGAATTTTGAATTAATAGCATCTACTCGCGCAGAACACGATATTTTAAAATTATCGATTACATTAACAATTCCACAAGCATCAATAGCAACCGGGTACATAGGCACAAATCCAGTATGTTGAAATGGAGGTAAAGATGGCAGGTTAACGTCTGAAAATGAAGCGACAAAGGCGGAGTTCAAAACAAGGGCACACTCACTAAAAGGCACAGCGTTTCCTGAATAACTAAACAATGTTATTGACGATTTTTCATTTCGATTAATTACATTCCAAAACTGCTTTGGGTTGCTTGGTAAAAGTGATGGTAGAGTTACATTAAAATAAGTAGCCTTCGCATTTTCAATAGCACTTTTATAATTATTGGCAGCAATATGGTATGCAGACCATTTAGAGTCAACATTTAAAAATTTAGCTGCTCGAAATTTTTGTTTTTTCTTGTCAGGAAGCTTTTTAATGTAGTGTTAAACCATGGTGATTGCGGGAAAACGGAAATATTGCGCAAAGGTATATATGTACTAGTAAGATGCACAACCTGCATTTTAAATAACCCCCAATTTTCATGAATTGAGCGTTCCGAAAAGAGCGGCAAGTAATCATCAAGAAAAATAGAAAGTTCATTGTTAATGGCCTCGAAGTTACCTTTGGCATAGTCGCGTATTTTGTTCTGATTCTTTGGAGCATTTCTAACAGGAACATCGATGACAAAATATGTTAATGAATGATCACTTATACCCGGCATGGTGCTAATTGAAGATATTAAAGAAGGTGACGTTGTTAAAATTAGATCCAATATGTTGGCTGTTGTATGGGTAATTCTAGTAGGAAGAGTCATCGATTGACTGAAGCTGAAATCGTTACACAAGTTTATGAAGTGAGTCGCGTCTGATGAAAATGGGTGACTAAGCATGCAAGCCAGTCAGACTATATTTGGATAGTTAAAGTCACCCAAAAGAATGATTGGAGCGGAAGGAAAGCGCAGTAATAATGAGTTTATTGCGTCATGAAGACTGGTAACGAAGGAATGATTTTGGATGGCGGACGATAGCATACACCCAAAATAAGTTTCTTGTGATTCATATACAAACAAACCCATGTTATTTCCAATTCGCTACTCAGGCGCACACAAAACGATTCAATATGACTTGCAATTGCGATTTACACACCGCCACCAGTCCTTTCACCTCTATCGCAACGATAAACCTTGAAACTTTTTTCACAACAAAATATTTCGGAATTTTTAACACAACAGGAAAGCCACGTTTCGGTTAAAACCACAATATCAGCACTGGATGAGTCTACAGCAGAGCACAAGTCATCCCTATGACGTAACACACTCCTTATATTACAAACAAAGTACTGAGAAATGTTTGTTTTATCAGTACGACCCTCACCCCTCGCAACTCGGTATGCTGATGCAGGTGTTAGGTTAGTTGGAACAATTTCTGTGTTATCTCTCGCGCGCACATCGGGGGCGGAACCAAACTCGAAAACCGTATCAGTAGTCGCGTTGTACATGTAGCACCTTTTGTTGACATGCAGCTTGTTATACCGCAGGTGATATAGGCATATCGTGGCTTCACCAAATTCGATTAGTTTTTGTCTGGCAATTCAAGTAGCTGGAGAAAAATGTTCGGTTATATACGCCGTGCTTCCTTTTAATTTTAGTCGCGAGTAGAGTACCTTGTGCTTGACCTTAAAGGAAGAAAACTTTATAACTAGCGGGCGACATCTGGTAGAATTAAAGGAGCCGATTCGATGTGCGCGCTCAATGCAATCTGGAGTAACCTGGGGCTGAAGGAAACGGGAAATAAGCTCGAGAACTTTCGTTTCACTTTCCGCCCATGTTTCCGAGGCAACATGGGGAAGACCATGAATACTGAGGTTATCACGTCTTGAACTATCTTCCAGGTCATTAAGACGCTCGAGTAAGTTAACGTTATCGTTCTGTCGAGCCTCAGTGACGCCCTGCATCTCTTGAAGGTCGTGGTCGACTATTTCAAGCGCAGAAACCTTACTTTCAACAAGAAGTAGTCGGTTTCCAAATTCTTTAATTTTTCTTCAATGAATTGCTGTTTTTTTTTATTTCGTTCACGGTTTTATTAAACTGCTCTGCCCTCCTGGGACTTTATGGCACAAGTATTAAGGTCTTGCAGTAGCGTGCACGCATCAGCTAGTTGCGTCGCTTGGGCTTCAGTCATGGGGCCGGGGTTAAGCTCTTCAAATACGTTGTCTTCAAATGCGCTTTCTTGAGCCATGTGGCTCTTCGCTGGGCGCGTCTGATGAAGTGGGAAATGTATTTTTTGTCCACTTTTGAAAGTCATTAAAGAATTCCAGAAAATTTATATACAGATTTTAATGGTGTGAAAATATATCATTCAATCGTAATAAGCTGTATAATGAGTAGTCACACCTATTTACTTTGAACCGTTCTATATAGAAACAATTTTTACATGTTGCGTTGCCTTTTGGTTTGTATATACTTGTTACTCATTGTTTTTGTAGTGTGCTTCTGTGGTTTCTTTCTTATTTCAAGTTTTAAATTACAATGAATATCACAAGTTCGCCTACTTTACGTTGCTTTTTGAAAACGTAAACAAAAATAAAGACATATTTTCGAAATCGTAGAGGCGCTCAATGCCGGTGTGAGGTTTGTTTGGGAAAGTTTAAGATCGATTTTCTCAAAAACCCAATTTTTGTAATTTTTCTATTTTTTAGATTATTTTAGATATAATAGTCGACTACAATAAAAAACTGTCTGCAAATTTAAACTTTCGATAATATGTTTTATATTTATTTGAGCCGCAATCGCGTGAAATGTGTGCTCATTTTAGTCAATTAAGCACACATTTCACGCGATTGCGGCTCAAATAGAGGAGATACAACCAAAACATTACATTTATATATTGTATTTTCTTGTAGTCAACTAAAATATCTAAAACAATTAAAAAAATAAAAATTTTCAAAAATGGGGTTTTGAAGAAATCGAATTTTAACTTTCAACATTTGTTATTTTTTTGCAACATTTACGCGAAGGTAGCGGAGCGGCTACTCAACAAATCATAATATAATTATTATATCTATAATGGGCTTGCTTAGGGCTTTCTATAGCTCCAAAGAAAGAAAATTTACCTTAAGTACAAACAAAGTAATCACCTGTCATATTTGACCGAAAATCGACCTTGGGGACGAGTTTGACATTTTTTTTAGAAAACAATAACAATTAAAAAATATTTCAATACGTCAAGGTATCTTTATAGTACATATTAAATGAGGGGGAAAGTTAAAAGGGTGTAGGAAAAACACTAGCGCCAGCAGAGGGTGTCCAACACGCGACCTGCGACGGCGGGCAAAAACACTAGTTTCTGCCACTGCGGCTTCTATGCTTCGTAACTCGAGAACGAAAAATCCGGGGAACATGCGGTTGGCGCCCTCCTTCATTTGAGAAGTGCCTCCAAAACATACATTTTTTTCGTCAAAATTAAAAGTTAGAGCCTTTTACACTTCCCGATTTGAAATTAAACCACCCATATATATATATATATATATATATATATATATATATATATATATATATATATATATATATATATATATATATATATATATATATATAGCCAGCCCGAGGAGAGACCACAAATCAAAGATCGATATCAACGTTTTATCGTGGCGCTCTACTGGTCGTCCAAGCCGAGGAGAATCCCGTTCCCCAGGCGCGCTTCAGCGGCCTTAGCTTCTACTTCTTTCTCCGTTCGCGCCCACGTAGCTGAGAAAAGTGATTGTAGCATAAATAATTCAACATTAGCATATTCTGTGATTCACAGAATTTCTCACATCTTGTCGTAAAAACAAACAAAAAACGAAAATTGTTCTAATGTACGCGTTTGCAGCTCCACTCCACGCTAATATTCAACTTCTAAACACGCGTATTCCGCGATCTGTAGTTGGGTAAATATGGTAGCTAATTTTTGTTCATGTGTTGTGTCCTTCATTTGGTGGTTCTAGAAGAGATTCTACCGCACTCCCCAGCAGGTACCGCTGAAGTCAGGATTCACAGGCTTTGAGACTGAGGCGAAGAACAGCGCAAGGAGACCGGCAAGACGTGAGGAAAAGTGTATATTGAGTTCTTAATCAGACTCGCTCATCGTCTCACTAAATCGCGCCTTGTCGTTCCTTCTCGTAATTAAACTTCGGCAGATGTAAGCGGAGCGACAGCCCTAATTACAGTCAAAATTGTTAGTGCGCGTCCTTTAGTGAGGAAAATAATCTTTGAACGCACCACTAGTTATACATGAAGGGAGCTTGGCAAGTCCCAGGGCCGAAGCGATTTTGGGCCTGTCAAATTCATGCTGCACTATGTCACTAAGAATGACGGGAGCTTGCAAAACATCATGATCAGATTCAAAATGCAGAATTGAACACATAGTTAAAATGTTCTAACGGCTTGTAATTTGTCGGCATTGTTCCCTAGATAGCAATTATTAACTTTACAGGTCCTAGCTGTGAATTGAGACCAACGAATATTTTCTGAACGTATACCGCTACCACACACCTTCGGACCCACCGCTATTCTTCGTTTTCCTCTCGTGCCGAAACCGCGTTTATCTCTCGACGTTCCAACCAAGCAAACGAATGTAATGCACGCCAGTAGAGCCTGGGGCAAGCGGAAGTGTGTACTCCATTGCACACAATTTACGAGGTTTGCTGATAACAGTAGCGCACAATGACGTTAAAGTTTATTTTTGAATGTTTGTTACTAGCTGCCGTAGGCGGAAGAATTTTCTATGAAGCAGTATATACTGAACCCTCAGAGTTCATTTTTATGTGTGTTAGCACGCGTACTAACATTCCAAGGGAAGAAATGTGGATGAAACATGGTGATACGTGGAGGAGTGCTCCTAGTTCAAACTTTAGAATTTGAGCGAATATATATGCTACTCTCAGTGATTTCACGCATTGATTCCCAGTTCGAACATAGCCACGCTAAAGTTACTATCATGCTTAGCTCTTTTATGAGGAGCAGCAAACTGTCAACAGTGATAATTCAGGAGGGAACGACAGAACATTTTTCAAGCCCTAACAAGAAACATGCTTTTAGTTAGCCAGAAATGTATATTTGCACCATTGAACATGGACAGGTTGGAATTTACTTTGTCAAACTACAAGAACAATATGCCTTTGATTTATAGCATAATCTGGGGATTAGCAGCCTAAAACAAAATGAAGCGTTCTTCCATACCCACCCTCTCTAAAAATGCGTCCACAGAAGATATCAGTATAGTTCTATTATCTATCAATTTATTATATATTTACAACTCACTGCTGGTTTCTGCCAAACTGGCAGAACTATTATTGGTGGAGAAATTATGACAGACATATACTTGCTCCAAAAATTAAAAGACTATTGGCCGCCTTAAGAATAACCGGAACCAAGTGACCAGCAAAATATTGAGAAGAGGGACCAGTTGAAAAAATAACGATCCCGAGTAGCGTTGCAATACGTTACGACTTAGGATTTGACGATGACAAGCTGGGAACATCCCTTAAATCAAGTATTAACAAACGCCTTTATTGCTACGAAATACCATTCCTAACGACTAATAACGCTACCAAAAACCTGGTCTCTTTTCTCAATTATATTATATTTGTTCGTTATGAAAACTTTGGATCCACTCATATCTTAGTTGGGTAAAGATTGTGTATTAAATTTTTCGTGTCCGTCAACACCTTGATTCTGGCGCGAGTGTTTCTTTCCCGGTTGGAGCGGGGAAACAAAAACAAAAAGGCGAAATTTATAAAGACTAGTTATATTTTTATTTATTTATTGACAGATAGTGCAGGCAACATAGCTGCCCAAGCAGGAAAGGGTTACAACAACTGTGGCACCAGCAGACGCTCAAATCATTCAGCATTTATGTTTTCAATCAACAATGATGGCAAGCAGCTCTTCTGTTCAATTGTGTTTGGAAAAAACTATTTTTGAAAAAGTTTAGTTCTGACAAAATATGGGCGTACTACTTTAGAGTGGTTTAGTCTTGTTGATCTGTGCGGTGCAGGAAATAAACAGTGTTCACTTCGTTGGCCAGAACTGTTATGTGATAGTAAGTAGTGAAACTTTAACCTGCGATTTGACGGCGCAGGTGGAGCCGGCTCAGATTCAGCTTTTTGAGCATATTAGTTAGAGATGATGATGACCGATAGTCTGATGATAGAAACCTTGCACCAAGACGCTGGATCCGCTCCCTCCGTGATGTATTTGATGAAGTATTGATCCCACACGATAGAGGAGTACTCAAGGACTGGTCAAACAAGAGAACGATATGCTTAGAGTTTGACATTTATAGGCACCCCTTCAATTTTCCGCGTAGGAAGCATAGCTTTCGAAATGATTTAGGACATATATTACTGATATGTTCGGCCCACTTAAGGTTATTTTGTTTTATTATTACCTTTAAGCATTGAACCGAGGAAACTTTCAGGATGCATTGATTGCCAATGTGGTAACTGAATGGCAAGGTTATTTTGTTGTTGTCAAAGTCATTGAGACTGTTTTGGTGAAAGTAATTTTCATCTTCTGAAAAACGCACCAGTCCCCGAGTTTACAAAAATTTTCGTTTAATAATGTATCACAGGAAGCGTTAGTGATAACAGAGTAGATGACGCAATCATCTGTACACTGTTTCACAATAACACAATCATCCATGTCTTTGGAAATAATGTTTATATAAATTAAAAACAACAAGGGTGCAAGCACAGAGCCCTGAAGCCCTCCTGACAAAACTGGAAGCTAGCAGACTTAACCTCTTTATATTCTACGAACTGGGTGCGTTTCTGTAAATACGCCTGTATCCAGCGCACAAGCCCATCAGGTACTGCCACATATAATAGTTCATCAACCAGAAAACCACGAGGCACACGGTAAAATGCTTTCAACAGGTCCCCCGCAAAATTTCGCCAACTTGTTGGTGATTATCGATCGCTGCGCCGAAGTATTGAACCAGAGACATAAGTTGGGTTGTTGTAGAAACCTTTTTACGGAATCAATGTTGGTTTTTGTCAAAACCTTGTATCGACTCTAGGTAGTTGGATACGTGACTGTTAATTATGTGTTCACGTATCTTGCAACATGAATTACCAGCGTCTAACTCGTTCCCCGACTTAAATAGTGGAATTACACTAGCCATTAACCAATCTCGGGGTAGGGCGCTCTGTTTGAGTGAGGCATTGAAGAGTACTTAAAAGTACCCGGAAATGATTTCAGAGTAGCGACGAAGAAAAGCATTCGGTAAACCGTCAGCACCGCGCGATTTGTTTATCTTGATATTCAATATTAATGAAAATATGCCCTCTCGCCTTAATACCTCATCAGGCATCATGATGATGATGCCTGGGGCATCATGATTAGATGGCGATACACGATTCGCAAAGTGAGTGAGAAGAGAATCCAGCTTGGTGAATGCTCTATGGAAGCTGTCGTTGAATTCATTTACAATAATTTTAAGATTAGTAGTTACAGCATAGTTAATTCTAAGTGGGTCAACGCATTCTTTGGTGCCGGAGAGAAAGCACCAAGACGTTTGTGGAGATTCTTTCAAAAAACTTGGCAAGGGTTTGCCCATAAAACCTGTCGCGTGAGATGTGCAGCTTAGAGAGTAATTTGTCACTGAGAGCATTTATATCCGCTGCTCTTAATTTTTGCCCTGCGCTTTCGCTTAATGCGCCGTTTTAATGGAATCATATCTCGAGGGACCCTTGGATTGTGTCTCCTAACCGTGACTTGAACTTGCCGCAAAGGAGCCAAACGTCACCACCGCGTTCGAAATCAGAAAAAGAAAAATGCAAGCAGTCGAGAATAGATTTATCATCTGCTGCTGCGAAATCAGAGAAAGATTAAACAGATCGAGTTTTCTTATCGCTACGAATATTCAGACTCAGATAGACCAATTTATGATCGGCAATTCCCTCGCTGATACCAACAGTTCAATATTCTGGAAAGATTTTAGTAAAAATAAAGTCCAGTATGGACTCAGTCGAATCAGTTACTCGTGTCGGGACTCTGACTATTTGTTTAAGATAATGAAAAAAAGCAGAATCGAGAAGTAAACGTGCACTGTCACCGTCCTGAGTTCCCGCGAATGCTTGTTTATTCTAATTGATGCCCGGCTAGTTGTAATCACCAGCGAGGACAAATCTTTGATTTGGAGTTACTATAGGTACAAGCGGGCCCGCCAAGGATTCCAGATAATATACGGGGCTTTTCGGAGGTTTGTAAACGACGCCGAACAAGGTGGAAACTTTTTGGTAATTAATTTTTGCACCAAATGCTTTCACGTTCAGGATGTATTCGAGTTGAACGTAGTTGACTTCTTTTTTACTATAATTGCTCCGCCACCACATCTGCCATATCGATTTCGTGTTACGATTTTGTGGGAAGGGGGATAATTTCAGAGTCAATAATGTCACGTGAAAGCTATATTTCCGTAATAGCGAGAATATATGGGTCGTGCAAAAAGAGCGCATCCTCTAACTGACGTGATTTATTCGGAGTATATTGAGCATTTAGCAAAATTATACGTAGTGTTTTTAGTTCGTTTCAGGAGGAAGCTTGCCCCAAGCGTGATTGGTGAGCTTTTCTGGTCGAACATAAACTGGGTGGGCTAATTTCGGTCGTGAGTTTACTTTGTCCCACACATAGATGGTATCGTCCCCACGCGGCCGGTAATAGTCCAAGGTTGCCTTATGGCCCTGTGTTTTGAATTCTTTGCCGTGTTGCCATAAGTTAGAGCGTTTGAGTAGAGCAGCTTTACAGAAATCGTGACTAATGGAAATAGGTGAGCCCTTCAGCTTCGAAAAATTCTGCAATACTTGAATCTTCTGGTTATAGTCGAAGAAATTCAGCATGATGCGCATAGTTTTATTGGCTTTCTTCTTGCCCATTCTGTGCAGCCTTTCCGCGGTCTTAACTGTCACACAAAGTTTTACATACAATACCTCTTCGAGAACGTGATGTTTGAAGCGTCCAGGGTTTTCACCTTCCATTTCAGACAGACCAAATTAACGAGGTTACGACGTCGACTTCTGTCTCAAGGTTATCCAATTTCTTCTGCTGCTCTGTGATTTATCTCCTAAAGTGAGAAAAATTCTAGCCGTAGATCCTTAATTTCTTCTGTGTGCTGTGTTAAGTCTTTCATTGAGTTATTAAGCTCAGCAAATCTGGCTTTTATTGTCTCTTCTGTCGACGATTGATTAGAAGAAACCCTGTCGATGGAGGCCTGCAGAGCTGTTTCCATATTTCGTAGTAGAAGTTTAAGATCATCCGGCCCGGGCTTGCGCTCGACATCACCGGCAAGCAGAATCAAAAGGACACTATACGCTTCATCAAGCATTGCAAAACACTTTGCCGGGCACGGCAGGACAATATTATACCGATTATAGCTGCGAAAATGTCATGTATTATATTTTGAACGAACCTGTGTAAAGAACAGAAGAGGGTTCATCGTTGCGTCCGGGGTGGTCCCGCCGTGCCCTACTGAAGCCGGTGAGGCCATGAACGGGTATATGTCTCACCGGGGATGGCGGTGGCGCTGTTGTCGAATCCTCTGAGTGCGGCTGAGTCACCAGGCCGAGTCCCTGTGAAACCACGTTGGTTTCCCTGAAGATGAACGCAGCAGAAGTGCCAGGTGCATTGCCGGGCGGAGCACAATTGATCACGGTCCACAGTGTGACCTGTGTAAAGAACATTAGAGGGTTCATCATCGCGTACGGGATGGTCCCGCCGTGCCCACTCTTAAGGCAATGCAGATACTCGCCCGAACAACTTAAAAGTTATGTTAAACAAGAAATATTGATTTTTAAAGGTTTCTTGTTTTTAGTTTATGTTTATTGCATTTTATAAACAAGGAGAGCCTGCGTTTTAAACACCAGGACAATAGAACGTAAAGTTTCAAAAAATAGTGAAGAAAAAACGTAACGTTATTTCTTCTCTAAAAAAAGAAGAAGAATACAATAAGGGAGAGTTTTAGAAAGTATGCTCGGATCAAAGAGGGGCGCCACCACACTTGTATCCTCTTTCCGTTGTGTTCTGCCGTTCTGAATTCCCCGGTTTTGGCGGACGGTTCTGGCGGGGAAGGCACTGGCTTTCCCCTTATATCGGAAGCTATGGGTTCTGCTGTACGTGATTCGTAAACTCTTTATAGAGATGAACAGTGCTACAAAGACAAGGAAAAGAGAGGAGACAAACAGAGAAAGACAAACGAGGGCGCTGAGGAGACAGTCAGATGAAGACAAACGAAGGCGGTGACTTACAACTCATTTATGTTCATCTTCTATTTCATTGCACCTATCCCAAATAAGTAGAAGATAAAAATAGATGGGCTGTAAGTCAGCGCCTTTTTGTTTCTGTGTATTTGTATCTGTTCTGTTGTCCTATCTACTTTTGCGCTGTTGTTGCCTCAAATTAATTTGCGACTCGCCCACGCCTCCATCGTAAACTCTTGTTCTACAAGTATTCAGTCGGTGTTATTATACATACTTTAGTTGTTTCTTTCTATATTTAACACGCGTATTGTAACATTGCTTAGAAGACGGTAATATATTAATAAATATTTTTCGTCTGCATTTTGTCATAGGCAAAAAAGTATAACCGGGAAAATATTTAAAAAAAAGAAACACCATCTTTTTTAACAGAAGTGTGACCGTAATCAGAAATTGATATCAAAGCTCGGATTATTTTGAGATTTCTTACATCTACTCTGTCATGCTTTCATATGAGCAAGAACAACAGGCTCCTAGAAGGCCCCAGACGACGCAATAACACATAAACGATAAAGCACCGTTCACACATATGCAACCGAGTAAGACCAAGAGAGACCACACCGTTTTAAGCCTTTACGACGTCTTAGGACCAGCTCCGCTGCAGCCCATCCGGTCCTAAGACGGCGCAAGAGCGCTTAAAAACCGGTCTGGTCTCTCTCGGTCGTACTCGTTTGCATATGTGTAAACAGCGCTTAACAGGCCTCGTTCTCGGACTATAGGACAGCGCTCGGCCAACGGTTCAGTGGTGCTCTCTTAAGAAACACACAAATTGAAGGCACAATCTGTTCAGCCTAATCTCTTCATATTGTGTTGTCCGTGACTTTTAAATTTAGCGTCTATATTATGTTGTTCTGAAAATTTCCTTACAACGGCAATAATTGAGGTCATTCGATATATTCAACACAAAAATGTTGGAAATTTATTTTTGTTTTAAAATCAGATCATCAACACGCTAGGTATATTTACGAGCTTTACAAGCTAGTCTACTTAGGTTAAAATCCCCACTTCAAAGTTGCAGCAAATCCACGAAGAAAAAAGCTAAAGAAACAAGGTGAGCCTTTTTAGCTATTTAGGAATAACAACTACACAAATAAGGTGAAAGTGTTGTCAAACAAAAATACAAACATGTCAATACCGTTGGTGCAGCATCGTAGCTACTGAAATAAATAATTGAAAAATTGGCTTTGTCATTGCAGTTTAGAATCGCCGCTACTTGTTGGCATTCTAAATAGCGGCCACTAGAGGTCGAGCTTTGGCCGACCTTCGTCCAGTCATTGACCACATTCTGATTAGCAAAAAAAAAAAACTTATTTGTGGTACTTTTAACGTAGTATTCGATTTCTTCGCCATCATTAGGGTCACTGCTCTAATACGAATAAATAATGATATGAGCAAACCTATCAGTTATTCGATAGTCATGAAAAGACTACAAAATATTGAGCTTTTTTAAGCCTATCCGGTTCCCTTGTCGATCCGCTATTCGAGATGGGCAATTTAGAGTACTTTTCAGGTTTACTGGCTTCAATTAGTTGACCGCAGAAAAGTTGTTATTACGAGCCCCTGGATTGCGCAAGTGCAAAAATAAATAAATGCGATCCTCATGTAAAAATATGCACAACTGTTTAAAGAAAACTTTCATTGCATAACCGCGTCATAATTTTTTTTAATTATGCCAACAATCGATTTTACGGGAACCTCGAGTACGCGGTAAATCCTTACATAGAAGATATACGCGTGTTTATAGCGTAAGGTACAGGGCGATTTCACGAGTGTTTCCGCATCACATCCAAGAAATGGTTTGGCTAAAATTCAAAACACCGATGCTAAGGTAGAAAAAGGTGACAAATGCAGCACAATTTTTATGCTGCATGTTTTATATTTCGTATTTATATGTTTTTGTTTGCCCTTCTTTTGGGGTTAAGGTCAATATATCTTACAAAGTAATCTGGGCTCTGAACACTTACTGCTTTTAACACTCATGTTAAAATGGGCCATGAAACGAAATTTCAATTTTTCCTCCTTTACTTTCATCCTCAACTGAAACGACAAATGAGAACTCACGTGGCCGTCATGTGATTGGGCACCCGTGCGATGACTCCAAGCTTCGACCGTCCTTTTCAAGAACACAATGAAACTTGTCATTCCCAAGCTATGATGAGTGCCGTCACGGCACTTTGTGGCCACGAACGCGAATTCAAATATTCATCGACGTATTGATTGTTGATGAGCGCGTGCGTCTGAGTGACGCAGTGATCGTGTCCAATGCTCGAGCTGGTGTCGGCTGACGTGAGCTGGGGTAGGGTGACCTGTTTCGGGTACCGCGGATGTATCACCGTGATAAGACGGAAAGCTTTCGAAGGAAACGAGGTACGAAATACGAAAAAGTGTGCTCTATTTTCGACTTTTATGCCGAAAAGGAGGCTTTTGACTTTCTTCAGTCTTTCTTTTGGACTTCTGAAGGATATGCAATTAGTAAGACTCCAATCTAAAATTATTTATCCCAGCAAAAAATTTGTTTCATTGACCCCTTTAAGATACATAGGTCTGCTTGTTAAAGTGCCAGCTGAACGTTTCAAGGAGACACACACACAGACGAACAAAAAAGGGCAGACATACCGCTGGACTAGGAACTATTTTAATGAAATCTACTTTCTCTTTAGTCTACATATAGCGTTAAACGAATTCTTCCTATCCTTCTATATCTGAACCTTCGTCTTCCACTCTTCCTCTTCTTTCATGTACCTGTCAAGTGTGCGGCTCTTTGCAGGTATACCAGGTCCTTGTGGTGCAGCGCGATTGACGGTGCACTCACGCAATGATCTCCCTTCATGTGAATAGCAAGGGCCTCGAGAATTTCTCGAGCAACCCTGGTGCGATTTTTTGCCAGGATGTCAATGTTGACAAGGTTTGGCGCACATCTACACACCCGACAAATGGCCGTGAGGTGCCCTGCTTCTGTGATGGCCTTCACCGACGCGGCGTGCTCTCTCGTTCTGTGATTAATGCACCTTCCCGTTTGACCAATGTAGCATTTGCCACATGACAAAGGTATCTGGTACACGCCTTTTTGTGCATCCGGTTTATCTGGTCTAGTGAGATGTGCTGGAAAACTGTCTCTTCATTGTTGTCCTCTCTGTTCACCTTCCGGCACTTGGAGTATGCCTTATTAGGCGCAGAGCAAATTACCTGTGCGCCCTGTCGGCCATCAATCTTTTTAGTCGATGGTTGAGCCCGTGGATATAAGGAGCGACCACATAAGATGTCCAAGGCTTCTCTGTTGTTATTGTTCCATCTCTTTCAGGTTGGCGCTTGATCTTTGCACATATGTTTTCACAAATCGAAACAAGAAGTGTCCTAGGGTAGCCAGCATCTTGGAGCCTGGAGATTTGCGTCGCAAAACTACGCTGCACCTTATGCTCACATGACCTCTTAAGGGCGGAATTGAGCGCTGTGGTCGCAACCGAACATACCAAAAATGTGAAAAGAGCAGTTGCTGCCACAGCGCTCAATTCCGCCCTTAAGAGGTCATGTGAGCATAAGGTGCGGCGCAGTTTTGCGACGCAAATCTCCAGGCTCCAAGATGATGGCTACCCTAGGACACTTCTTGTTTCGATTTGTGAAAACATATGTGCAAAGATCAAGCGCCAACCTGAAGGAGATGGAACAATAACAACAGAGAAGCCTTGGACATCTTATGTGGTCGCTCCTTATATCCACGGGCTCAACCATCGACTAAAAAGTTTGATGGCCGACAGGGCGCACAGGTCATATGCTCTGCGCCTAATAAGGCATACTCGAAGTGCCGGAAGGTGAACAGGGAGGACAACAACGAAGAGACAGTTTTGCAACACATCTCACTAGACCAGATAAACCGTATGCACAAAAGAAGTCGTGTACCAGATTCCTTTGTCATGTGGCAAATGCTACATTGGTCATACGGGAGCGTGCATTAATCACAGAACGAGAGAGCACGCAGCGTCAGTAAAGGCCATCACAGCAGCAGGGCACCTCGCGGCCCATTGTCGGGTGTGTAGATGTGCGCCAAACCTTGTCAACATTGACATCCTGGCAAAAAATCGCACCAGGGTTGCTCGAGAAATTCTCGAGGCCCTTGCTATTCACATGAAGGAGATCATTGCGTGAGTGCACCGTCAATCGCGTTGCACCACAAGGAACTGGTATACCTGCGAAGAGCCGCACGCTTGACAGGCACATGAAAGAAGAGGGAGACTGGAAGACAAAGGTTCAGATATAGAAGACGATGAAGAATCCGTTTAGCGCATTATGTAGACAAAATAGAAAGAAGATTTCATTAAAATAGTGGCGAGTCCAGCGCTGTGTCTGCCTTTTTTGTTCGTCTGTGTGTGTGTGTCCTTAAAACGTTCAGCTGGCACTTTAACAAGCATGAAACAACTAGCTCAGCTTCAAGCCGTCACATAGGTCTGCCTTCAAGTGCCAATTACGGAAGTGGAATCTTGAATCTTTTTAAATTAACCCTATCCCCACTGAATTCCCATGGCGCCGTTTATTTTGCAGTTCTATCTAGAAAAATTGCGTTAGGAATTACTAAAGCCAGTCTGCTATATACGTGACCTCCTGGTGCCATGCAAAACACACAGCGAGCACTTGGAAAATCCTAAAAGCAGTGTTGCTATACGTTTAATATATTAAAAAGCGTGAAATAAATTAAGTAAATTTAAAGATTAAGTTTTGTTTTTAAATCAATGCCAGTTGGTCCGTGAGAAAATTTTATAAAACAAAAAGGAAAAGGTAGCTGTACTTGGATGTCCACGTAGAAAAAAAAGGCAAAGTGCCGTTCATATATTGGCTGGTGAAATGCTAGTGAAAATATATGAGTGGTGGCTACCTTGTAATCTCTGGAGCTTCAAATGCAGAAGGGCATTAGCCCTGAACTAGAGCAAAATAAAACGTCTACATGCAGCTATGTATAATTATAAGACCTCAATACCCTGCGGAGAAAATGTCGCCAGTTCGGTTCTCTTTATTAGGTTAAACGCACTGTACAATTAAATCGAAGTTGCTATAGAACAGCAACAACGTAGTAAACTGAGCCAGTGTGTTATAATTATAGATAGTTTATTAAAATCAGCTTCAAAAAACGGGGATGATGGAAGGAATGAACATGACAGTACGGAGCTGAACTCGCATCTAAATGTATTGTTTGAAACGAAAGAAGAAAACAAGTAACCATATAGTATACACAAATCATATTTTTATCAGATAGTATACTCACACGTAAAGACACTCGTCATACCGGCTGCTCGTTATCAGGAAAGACGTGACTTTAGGTTACGTGAATACTATTCGGGCACTTCATTAAAGATGCCAGAAACGTCAACTCTTTCTGCGACAACGCAGCAGATGGCTCGATCACGCCGGTGGACCCCAACATGGAATTCAAAATTCTCGATAATTTCACTCGTGACCTTCTCCCAGCGACCTCCCAAGACCCTCACACCAGTGAAGGCAGGCTGGCACAAACAGTCTCTACAATGTAAAGGGAGAAAATTGCCCACAGTTGCTTTGAACGAGTACGCATGCTGTCGGAGTCTGTCGTTCAGACACATCCCTGTCTGCCCAACATAGAACCTTCCACAAGACAGGGGACTTCGGTACACAACACACAAAACGCATGACGCAAACGTTTTTACGTGTCTCTTGGTAGATCTGACCTTCGCACGCTTTTCAGCTCTTGCACAGAATATATCGCAAATTTGTCTCATCTTCTGTGGGGCTGAAAAAAGCACCGCCACTCCAAACCGACTTCCAACCTATTTCAATAGTTATGGTGAACCCGGTGGATATACGGGACCTCCACTATTCGCTATTCGTCGGAATCGACAGTCCTCTCAATACCCTTAGCCTTTTATGAAGAGAGCTCGCCACCTCCGTCAACAATGCTTGTTGGAACCCCAATGCCCTGAGTCTCTTGACCTGACGCAAGAACTACGGTTCATTATGTGTGGACATGACTTTCACAGCGCCATTTGTCGCACAAGGCCCTTTGTCCTTTTGAAGCCATTGTTTTTGAAAGGGGCACTTGGCAGCGTCAAGTGGTCACGTACCCTCATAATCAGTTGTCCCCTTTGTGCATCGCAGACACGTACCGGGTTTCTAACTTCGAGGTAGTGGTCAACTTTCGTAAGAGCGAAATACCTCAAAGTTAGTTGGCATTTAGTATAAATAGGTCTGTCAAATTATGATGCTAATGTAGTAATATGCAAAGCAAACTCTGTTCTAAGAAAGTTTCCTATGTGGTCTGAGGTAAATTTACTCAAGGTAAACCCCCAAAGAATCCGAGGCTATTTTATCTAGGGCCACAAATAAACAAATCGCGGTAAATCATAAATAAAACTTTCCACTTCGGCAATTGAACTAGTAAATAAACAAAACTTTCCGTGTATTTTTTTCAGGGCGCTTGACGTGGGAATTTCATGTCAACTATGAATTGGTAAGCTTTCTCGAATTGTCGGTATTGCAGCTCGTTGTAGTGTTTTACCCCCAAAATAAGCTACAAATTTACAGCGATTTATTTCAGTCTCATTTAAACTATTGTCATCTCGTGTAGGCTGCCACGACAAGAACAAATCTTAAAAATGTATTACTACTGAAAAAAACAATAGTACGCTAAATGGCGGATGGTTCGTATACGGACCACACAGAACCTTTGCTTACAAAATTTCGAATACGCCCTGTTGCGAGCATGTACGAGTAGCGTTCACTTTATGCGATTTGTTTTTTATCTCAGTCATTTGTAGATTTCTGTACGTTATTTAACGACTTAAAATGAATGAAAGAAATGTTAGCATACACCGTACAGAGACATATGTGCTTCCTCAATCTCGCAGAATCTTTAACTTTCCGTCACTACATTATAAGATACCATACTTATTAAACAGGTATATCACAAGCAACATAAACGTATACACGTTAAATGAAAAAGACCTCCGCTTGTACTGTGCGTAGCTTCGTGTGGTGGGATCATGAATTACATGTTTTGTTGTGATTTCTTTTAATGTAACATGCGTTTTTTAGTTTCAAAAGCTGCTGCCAATGTAAAGAGATCCCAGACCCTGTCAAGCTGTTTTTATAAAGCTTTTTGTCTGGCGATTCCTCGAGTATTCTGGAAAATAAAGATTTGATTTGATTTCATCTTATGTAGAAGACATATTTTAATCCCTCCATTACGATCAGATTCTCTCTTTGTTGAGGTCGTGCATCGAGTCTATTGGGGAAGTGGGCTTCAGAAATTCTAGCGGCGTCAACCTTGAAGGCTTTCTTGAGCTGTGCGCTTTTTATCAGAACTCCATGGTGGTTGGTCTGGCGGGGTGAATATTTTGTGCAAGGAACGGGTGTCTGCATTGGGTCCTGCGTTGTCCCAATCCTTTGTGATAGTATCCTTGGAAAAGTAGACAGTGTGGTTGAGAGTGCTTTGGGTGCTTCCACTGTTAAAAAGTGTTTCGATACGTTGGTGATTTCCAAGCGGTTCATAAAAAATAGAAGGAGATGCAGCACGTGTGTTAGTCTTGGATGAGTATAATGAATGTGAGGTGGCCTCAGGTTTACGTTTGAGCGAACGAAAATAAGGTGTTCTTCAGTTCATGGATCTGTTGTTGGGCCTAGGGAATGAACCCATGTTTTGGTTTTTCAGTCCCGGTTGAACAAAGCAACCCGGGACTTTAGGTCAGCCCATTCAAAAGTGGTGCAGAGGGGCATCGCAGTTTTGTGTCTTCGCACTGCACTGGGGAAGTCATGTTCCTACAATATGAACAACTGTTTCTTTGTCTCAGGTCGAAAGACTCATGGCATCCGGTCTCCCGCCATCCTTTTCGACTGAGGTGATGAGCTCGCTTCTCAAAAAAGGATAAGGGTATTGAGAGGAAAACTTGATTTTGACAAAAATCAGCAGTCCTTCTCTAAGTACTCAATACTCAATACATCGAGTTTTTCATAACCTGAAAAAGGTTGGATGTCGGTTTGAAGTGTCATTGGTTTTCTGATCCCCATTGATGATGAGCCGAAATGGTGCTAGGGTCGGTACAAGAGCTGTAGAGCGTGCGAGGGCCGGACGTCAGACGTACCAAAACACGCAAAACCCATTGTGTCAGGCGCCCGTGTGTTGTGCACCGAAATACCCTGTTTTGTGGAATGTACTTTGTTAGGCAAACAGGGAGGTGTCTGAACAACAGACTCAGAGAGCATTCGTATTCTCTCAAAGCGGCGGTGGGAACGTTCTTCTCTTTGCATCTGAAGGGACTGTTCGTGCGAGCCTGCGTTCACTGATATGAGGGTCTTGGGAGGACACAAGGAGGTCACGAGAGAAATTATTGAGGCTCTTTACATATTATTTGGGGGACAGCTGTAAGTGAGTCATCTTTTGCGTTGTCACAAAAACAGCTGACTTTTTGGGGATATTAAATGAAGTGTCATGATAGTACTGACATAACGTGAAGTCACATTTTGCCTGATAACTACTAGCCAGGGTGTGTAGTGTGTTTATGTGTAAGGATTTTATCCGATAATGTTATTTGTTTATATATATTTTTATTTCCTTTTTGTTTTGAAGTAATACATTTATTTCCGAGTTTAGCTCCGTCCTGTCATGTTAATCTCTTCCTCTGACCCGTTCTTTCAAAAAAAATTTGCCCTATATTGCCGCGCGCAGGGCCGAGCAAGCAGCTCCTGGTTAGGGCATTCCAAAATATTTGCGTATATTCTTAGTCGGGGCTTAACGTTTATCATTTCAACATAATTTCTTGTTTTCGAAAGTGACTGTTCATTCTAACCTCGAACGCTCGATGCTTGAACCTTCTGGGCCGAATTTTCGCGATGCTGGTGCACACTAGATAAGGAGCTGCCCTCGACCTTATCGAGTCAGTCGCGCTCTCGCTTGCTGTTAGGCCGCCAAATCACCGTCCGTTCTTCTGCTGTCTCGACGCTCGCCCATTATTTTGAGTGGCACAAGTTCTGCCGCTTATATCTTTCGTTTCAATTTCCTTATTTCCCCTCTTCGCCTAACTCTGTGACAATAGTTTTTACAGATAAACGACTGCTGCAGACGCCAGCACGCACAACGACTGCAGTATGTCGCTGCACGCTCCTTGGGGCTTGGTAATTTAGCAAAAAGGTCTCTGAATTACTATTGGTTAAAATATAATAAAAAAGAGAGTAAACGTCCTAGCAGATATGTTAGCCACTTTAAGGTTATTTTATTTGATTAAGAAAATATTTTTAAAGCGTAGAATGCTTTCTAATGAAACTCTCTAATTTAAGAATTTTGCCAATCTGTGTGTGCATTTCCCTGCCATATTTAGCAGAAAAAACTACGTCACATTAAGTTACGTGACGTCACATTACCATGTTATGCCACGGTTTCACAACGTGATGCCAGACGGCACTTGGCGCCGCCTAACCCCACCTAAAGGCCTGACCACACTAGCGGCAACGGCGCTGCCGGTCGGCGCCGCCGAGCGGCACCGCCATCCTGGCGTCCCAACGCGAGGGGCGAGGCGGCCACGTTGACCTCCGTTTTGCCTGCGTTAGGCCTGGTTCACGCTTGCGAATCGGCGGGCGAACCTGCAAGAATTCGGCCGCCGGGCGTAGCCTTCCACTGTGCATTGCCGCGGCCGATTCCGCTTCGGCGGCAGCGGATTAGCTGTAAGTGTGAACCAGGCCTCCAGTCAGAGTAACGGCACTTGATATCGTCGTGCGCGCGCGTCCTCCGGATTTGTTGCACTTTCGTCGTCTGCTCTTCGTTAGGTTCTTGCGTTTCGGCTCCCTTCTTCCGCATAAATCAGCGTCGAAACAGCACTTGCTATCTACATGGCGGGTGTCGGTGATGACCTTGATGATCAGCGTGAATGGGATCGTCCAAGCCAGCTCTTTGATCTTGCGACGTCATCGCGCATTGGAGGCAAGTAGGCGCATGTGATTGTTGCGGCCGAGTTTGCGCTATCGAATCACCGAGGGACAGGCCAGAGCTTTGCTGTCCCGGCTGGGCGTCAGAGATACTTTCCAGAATGAGCGACAGGATTGGTTTCGACAAGTGTCCAACATTTAGATTGTCGCAAAGTTTCGAAGCACCACTCCGTTGGGAAAGGGATTGGGGCAAATATAGACAGCAAACAATATCACGCTATGCTCAGCTTTGCAACGTGAAAAACGCGCGGCAAAGCGACTCGCGCGTTGCCGTGACATCGCAACGTAACTATCTACGGCACCTCCCATGGGCTCCTTCCTAGTACGGCAAGAAACGGCGAGCCCTCTACCCCGCGCGGGCCGGCTGCACGGACGGCGCCGACCGGCAAGCCGATGAGGGCGACACTGTTTTTGCCGGCTGCCCCCAGCAGCCGACAGCGCGCGACAAGCCTCCGTAACGCTAGTGTGCCCGGGCCCCTAACACGCTGGGTGGCGTTAGCTAAAGCCCGGCGGCAATGGACATCTGTGGGCCCCCCTCCCAGAGAGCGCTTGTCCCCGACGCCTTGTACGTGTGGCAGAGAAGGAGGCGAGTTCGGCGACCCGACTCTCTCACGTCAAGGAGAGAGGCGCCCGCCTGTCTGGCGCAGAGGCCATGTGAACAATGGCGAGGAAGCTGAAGGAGCAGACAGCGGTGGCATCGGAAGGAGTCTTGCACGGCGACCGGACAACGAAGGGCGTGAGCGGGGAAAGGCGACCATTGACTTGATCTGTATTCATCCCAGATCCTAAATCGGGATGGTGGCATCCCGTGGTTCCATTGTGGACTAATGCACCGCTGCCATGCGTTGCAGGATCACGTTCGTTCGGAGATGGGAACGGAGGGTTTTGAATAATAACCGTACGAAGATTAGCGAGGGTAATTTGCGTGACATTGTCAGGTGGTCGATTTCCCAGCTAAATGAAATGGGAAAAATGTTAGTAACGTCATGACGCACGATATCAATTGCTCCGGTATATTTAAAAAATAAACTAATAAACAATACTATTTTCAGTCCCCGATGCTACTATTCAATGTATTTTAAATTTTGTTTAATTATCCCTTAAGTAGTGCATTTTGTGTATGATCGGACTTTAAGGATAGAGATCGATGTTTTTTTTTAATTTCTTAGACATATCAGCAGAAGAGTTGAAATATGCAAATGTCCAAAAGTATTTCAACACTAAATAAAAGCTTAATTGCGACAATGTGTTACTACAAAAAAAAACTATTAAGGTTCAAAAGATGTGACTATTTTAATCACGCATTTATGCTGCCAATATCCATGGTTTTCAAACAATTAAAAGACGCTGGATTGCTGCCTAAGAAAATATTGTAACCTGATCGTCATTCTCATCATCATTCAGCAGCAGCAGCAGTATCGCCATCGCTTCATTGATTGCGCGCGCACCTTTGATTGATCGAGCAGCCATTAAAAGCGCGGTTAGAGCTGAGCACCATTTGATTTGCTCATAATATATTTCGTGGAGGTGCGGGGTAAAGGAGGCCATCTTGCAACCAAACGTGGTGTAACGTTTTGTGTATTTTTATTAAGAACTTTTTTTGGCTTCTTTAGGTGTTCGATTGAACCTTGGACCTCTGGATATCTCGATTGCTCATGAGCGAGGGACTGGATGTTGAGGGCTGTCATGTCGAAAGCACCTTCAATGTGGTGAAGATGCTCGGTGGCATTCTCTACTGAATATCAAGATAGGCTATCTGCGTCGGTGTGTTTCCGTCCTGACTTGTACACAACAGTGAAGGTATACTCTGGAAGAGCGAGTGTTTAGCGGCCTTCACATGAGTCTCCTAAGGAAGTGCAGACGTCGACCCGAACAACTTTCCTCCAACCGACCATGAACTAAAAGCCACTCCCCTTCCACTCCTAGCCCTCCCTTGGGGCTAGGAGGAAAGGGGGGGGGGGGTAATGTGTCGTGATATTCGTATCGTCATCATTCATGCGGCAGCAGCAGCATCGCCATCGTTGCTTTGTTGGCGCGCGCCCTTTAAACTGATCGTGCAGCCATTTAAATGCACGGTTAGATCTGGGCACTATATGTCTTCCTCACATTATTTTATCCGTTGTTAGGCAGAACAACTTCTCGTGATTTATTTCCTACGATTGCTTTACAATATATGCTTTAGTCTATTTAGATCTTAATTGAACTTGTGTAAGCAAAATCTGTAATGTTGCAATTCACTATAATTAGAAAGAAGCGAAAAATGTGCTAAAAAATTCACTTCGTGACATTTTGTTCGTGCTGCCATTAGGAACCTCTTGTCAACGGATATTTTTTCGTAGATATTTTGTCCAAATATTGCAGACGAGGTCACTAATGGAGAGCTCAATCACTTTTCTGCGGGTTCGGGAAAGCTCATATATATTTTAACACAGCCCAGAGAAAAGGTCACATGAATTCAAGTGATATGCGAAGTTGTCGTTATCATTTTGGAGCAGTGGAGCAAACAAAGCTAAGACACTTCCCAACACAAGCGGTGCATATTTTTAAGCAGCGCGCTCTGCGCCCTTCATTGCGCTTACATGTCGAAAGTGTTGGAGTGAATGTTATCATCGAACGTACCTGGATGAATTAAATTATGAGTTTTACAACAGCAGCCCCAATGCTTTGGGCCACCCAAGCAACTTGGAGCGTCACACTGAGCATGCGCGGAAAGTACGCGCTGGTACAGTGTGACGCCCCAAGCTGCTTGGGTGACCCAATGCGTTGGGGGCCCCTATTCTGAAACTCTCTAACATCAATTTGCGTTAATTGCCGAACGTAATGATTTAGAAATACAATTGTGCGTTTTGTAATGGGTGGATGAATATGAAGATTTGGTTTAGCATAAAACAGTTCTGGGTAATACATGCAAGTTAATTAAATATAGAGGGCGTCTACGGTTAATTTTTGCACTCTAAAGCTGAAACGCCGCAAAAAAAAAATAGTGGCCTCCGCAGGGAAAGTTAAATCTTTCACCAACTGTACACTGAAGTGGTGGATTTCAGCTCATGCAATTTTGAGGCACAGTTCCCTTCCCGTGAGAAATTATTTGAACAAACTTGCGGAGCTAAATGGCGGACGTGTCTGCAGACGACCGAGTCAGCGATGCTCGTAACACGTTGCACCATATATCTCAAGAGGCGCTGCAAGCAGACGACAAAGTGCGTCATATGCTTGCTGCGCGTACCGGGAGATGGCGCCAAATGTTACAAGCATCGCTAACTCGGCCGTCTGCAAACCTACCTCTCCGATGTTGACTCAAACGATTTTGTTGGTTTAATTTTTCACCGAAAGGGAGCTATGTCTGAAAATTTCATCAGCTTATATTCACTGCGTCAATACAGATGCGGTGAACCTTTCAGCATCCTATTTGTAAGATATACGTTTTATGGCTCGTTTATGCGCGCAGACGTTCATGAGATTCGAGGATCTATTATTGCTGCACCCTACTATAGTAGCAAACTTTTCTCATGCTGTCGGCTAATTACCGTTGCACTGAACTTGTAGTTTATTTTGTGCTGTACAACCCATGGTGCGAATGATTGATTGTGGTTTTATTGCGACAACGTATCGAAGGCTGTGATTCGCCAACTAATCACGTATATAAGGTAGGCCTATACGACTTTCCAGCACCTACCAATCCGTCGAAACGCGCACTTATCAACGGCAGCTAACCTACGTCTATATATCTTTTGCCCGACACGCCCTACCTCATCACCATCCTGACAAAAAAATTCGAGTCACTGGGATCTGTCTCTACCACGGAGAACAGAGCTGCATGTCTAGAACGCATCCCACAGCTGCTCAAAATAATGCAGCACACAGAAGGCGATTATTGGAATGGCGTACACTTGAGAAAAAATAAAGGAAGACATTTCTATTAGTGAAGTGCGCAATAAGCTTATGTATTTATGTGCCGCAAGGTTTTTCAGTTGGTTGAATGTATTTCAGTTTGATAAACGCTGGCTTCACAGTCTCGTAAAGGCTATTTTTTTCGCATCCGGCAAAAGCGTCGGGCGCGTGTGTTCGAATCTGACGGCTAAATGGTGTATTCTTCTCCGGTAAGCGTTTTTCCGGGGAGCCTTGTTTCACCAACTACGCCCAATTAAGATAGCAAAAAAACAAAAAAGCACTTCTCGTGCAGCTATTTTTGGTAAAAGTTCAACGTCGGGTGTGCACGCGCAAAAAAATTCGGGCGAAGCTGGAAATGAATGAAAAGTGGCAAGACGGCTAGCCCGTTTGACCTCGATGTCGGAGGCACGGGCCGCCTTCTTACTCATAAGAGGCAGTATATTGCACAATATTCCTGCTGTTGGCCGACTGCGCCGCATCACGTTCTGAATCACGCAGATTCCGAATCAAACGAAACTCATGTTCGCGGCATCCGGTCAAGTCTTTTCTTTGTCGATCGGGAAACTACAGCAAAAACAGTGTGCAGATCGGACAAACTAACCTAATATAGACAAGGCGGACGTGCGAAGGCATAATACTGCTTCTATTTTGTTGTGTCATTACTTTTCGTTGTCTCAGACCTCTCCCGACCTTACAACCAAAGTCGCGGCATTCGGCGAGAACGGCCAGGTAACCATGACCAGGCAATTTGCGCATCAGTCTTTTTGTTTGTGTCTTTTTGTATACGGTGGATATCTTTCAAGCCATTTAGGATGGAGTCAGACTTCGTATCAGTTATGAATATATAAAAAAAGCTTAGGTTTTTTTAACTGTTTTATTTTTATATCTTGTTACATAGGTGCTTTGTCCCATCTGTCCGCGGTAACGAGGTTCCTGGAGGTCCTGTGTCTGCTGCCTCGCAGTTCGAGGATGGGTTTCTGTTTGCGTCGCAGTTATTTTCTTTTGTATGGTGTCAAAGGGACTTGCTTTTGCTTGTGAACAAATATAAAATTGATTTTGTTGCCTCCAGGTGAGGACGCGTGAACAAACGAAAGCCTATTTCTCTGATAGCCTTCGTTTCTTTTTACACGCAGTCGTACTCCAACCTCACGGTTTGTGAGCGTAACATTCGGGAATGAGAACTTTGCTGTGGGCAAGATCCCGAGTTGGGTTTTGAGGGGGTCGGAGATCTCTTGTTCCTTTTTTTTTTTGGAAATGTATATGTTCCACTAAGAGTTGAGCGGGTGTAGTTTAGTGATCGGCCAAGATTAGGGAAGTTATTGTGATAATATTCATATTCATTGGGCGATCTAATTTCAAACTGCTCAGGACAAAAATGATGTCTCAAAAACGTTTAAAAAAATATAGAATATAGATATATATTTGGGGCAAACTCTGAGGACGCGACTAAAAACCGCTTTCGCGTTAAACATTATTTTTTTTCTTTTTACCTTTCAACTAATAAAGACGCACATAGGGATTTTGGTGGTCGTCACAGGTCGCGCAAATACGAGCTTCTCAAGGCTCAGATACCTTCTTCACAAAAAAAGAAAATTATTACATGGCTTTTTAAACTATATGGTGTCTGAGGTCACCTGGCTCGAATTAAAATGGACCGTAAAAATCGGCGACCGCACGGAGCAATCTACACTTTTCGTAAAATCTGTATTTTACAGGTCGGTTGTATGCTGTAAAATTACAAAGTGTAGCTCCGTTTCTTTAAAAAATGAGTCCAAAACAATTTACAGGGTCAACGGCGGATGGCGACGCAGACGACCGAGTCGAGTGGAGGCGCACGTTTGGCGCAGATGTTGATAGATGGCGTCAAGAGCAGCGTCGGAAGGTGTAGCCGACCATCGAAATAAAGCAAAAGACACGCAGACGAAGTCCGCCGGCGGCAAGAGTGCCGCCGTTATGCTACCGTGTTTCTTTTTACTGCAAGTTTTGATTTCATTCTCGGCATTTATTTTTAACCAAAGGTGCATTCCATAAAATACCGTGTTCATTTTAATAGACCATGGTTGTCGCGAAGAGTCTGGATAAGGGAACAGCGCCATCTATCAATACTGGCGCCAAATGCGCCTCAACTCGAATCAGTCGTCTGCGTCGCCGTCTGCCATTTACCCTGTCGAGATTTTTCGGCCCGATATTTTATAGGAGAGCTACGCTTTGTAATTTTACTGGATAAAAATGATCCGTGAAATACACCATTGACGAAAAGTTGGATTGACACTTGCATTCGCCGATTTTTACGGCCCATTTTAGATCGAGCCTAGTTATTTCGGTCACCCTACTCATTAAAAGTTACAGATATTCAAAATATCTTTGTTGCATTTATTTTTGTGAAAATCAAGAACTTCGCTTATTTAGCGATAATTTACCAGGTTCGGATGCTGATAACTTTTGCAACAATCAATTTTATGGCAATATATTATCAACAAAATAAAAGCTTAAACAAATGCCTATTCAAGAAGTACAATATCTTTATAACCAAATTCAGTTATCAATGCGAAAAAACCTTGTGTATAAAAGGAATTTTTAAGTGCAGATTCATAAATTAATTTTTGTCAGAAAGGCCACTTTAAATAATATTTTTTTCGTATGAAGCGCCCTTGGTATGGTTTAACACGTCAAATAAATCAAGGTGTAAAATATGGTTTAGACATGGATCCAAGAACTTAAAAATACGAAATGTTTCAAGCCATATAATGTAAGATGCGAAGCCTCGTCGTTATCATTTGGACTTAACGTACAATTAGGTAAAGTAAGGCTGATGCGTAGACGAGGAGATTATGTTTAACAAGTAAAGGGTTTTCCTACGCAGGTCCAATTTATTAACTTTGAAAATGTCTGGAATCACAGTTTTATGGATTCCTTCAATTCATTCATTAGAACTAAAACCATATTAATACTTCCTATAAAACGTGCTATGAGGAATGGAAGAGTTGTTGGCTGAAATATAATATTTTCGATATGCCGACAGCCCTTGCCCATAATTTAGCTTTACCCAAATCTCGCTCCTCCAAGCACACGCCTCCACGCCTTCTAAGAAGGCAGGCTTGTTAAAATCTAATTATATTCGCTTATTTCTTTTTTAGAAAGAGAAAGCTTCTATAGGTCGTCGGGAAGTACATACAAATAAAACAATAATATTTTGCAACGCAAGTTCTTTGCACGTTTAATGAAAAAAAACGTGCAGTTACATCCGGTAACAAGAATAATCTTTATGGTTAGCTATATGTTTAACAAAGCATTGAGGAACGCTTACCTCTTTGAACTTTCGTCGAGGAGTGGCATGACCGAATGTTTTTGACAAAACTTACATTTCTTTACTTTTTTTTTTAGTTGAGGTTGTGAGTTATACGTGCTGTGATGGCATGCGGTGAGTGTCTGGTGCGAGTCGCGGCTTGTGGAGAGAGAGCACTCAAGCATCAAGCCTCCTTGCCCAACTGCAGATCCACAGAGCTGAAAACAACTGTACGTGATGATGACTTCGCTTCGATAGTCGCCCCTGAAGCCTGGGATTATTATTCCGAAATGTGGCGCAGCATTTCTGGCCCACTACAGTGACGCAAAACAGACCAGAATGCCTTTATACCCATCAAGGATATTCTAGATGCTACCTTCGGACGAATGCTCGAAATAGGATCGGTCCCTCAATTCTATGCTAAAACGATTTGCTAATCTTTAAGAGTGAACCTTTAACCCATTTTAAGGTATCTTTGCTCTCACAAGAAAGGTTGTTGTGAATTTACGTTATTAGACACTTTATGCAATTGTACATACTGCGATCTTCAAGCTTAGCGCTGCCACTCGGTTACCAAAATATTGATCTATTGGTGGCTACTCAAAGCTAAATTGGTTATTGTAACAACTGGAATGTCTTCAGCGTGCTAGGTTGTGATTGGGGATCAAATCAACACCGTGTATTTGGACCGGTAGGCCCCGAAATAACACTAAACATGACCAAATCGGACCATCTCGTAACGGCTTTAAGTGCGGGGAACGCTGTACTTTACCAAGATCTATGCGAGCTTTTATATTTTCTTTTGAATAAGAAGCAAATATAGAAAGTGTTAAACGAGCCCAGCTTACCAGGCTTAAAGTGCATGGCGAAACATTAGTTAAAGATGAGTGAATTTCTGCGCTATGCCTCTCTGCGAATCAGTAATTATATTGGTGTCTCCAGTGCCATTTTATGTCCTAATAAGACTTTTAGAGGGAAATGTTTACAAACATGTGACTTTCCTTACTTAATTTAGTGAATTTCTTTTTTATTGCGATTTATTTGACTTTTTGAAAAAGGAAAGCTGGACGGTTGCATAAAAACCTTTATATTACACATTTTAAGCTTAATTATTTGGTAAGTTCGAGACAACGGATACGACTGGAGTGCCTACAAATAATTAACAATCTGACAGAAAACAGTGGCTACGACCTAGCTTTGTATCTTAAGATAGAGCTACAAATGTATTGCATTTTCTATTGTACAGATTTATGTTTCTGTACCATATATTAAAGTTGGATTGTATTTTCTTTTAAACCATTCCAGAAACAGTTATTACAAAAAACATATTTTAATTGGCCTTAAAAATTTAAATTGAAATGTGAACTTTTAGTTTGCTCTTATATTTGTATACCCTCTTCACTAAGATAACCTTTTTAATATAACCACATATGTACTTGCTGAATAGGAATTTATTTAGGCTTAAAATTTATATCTTATTTATGGCATAAAATCTTATGTTCCAAAAGCTATCATCGAAACCAAGTAAACTATCATCAAATGAGCTAGGTTCTGGATTTTGTTTGCAAAAATAAACGAAAACAGCAAAATGTTTCTATGAACATCTGCCACATTTAATATGTCTTGAAATAGCTATGTAAAAAGTTTCTTTGTTTGGTGGAAGGTGTCTGACGAAGCCCTCAAAAAACGGGACCTGTGACAATCACACAAGTCGCCAAAATCCTTCTTTTGTCGTTAAGAAATAAAAAAAAAAACGCGAGAACTAAAAGCATGATGCAAACACGGTCCTCAGTTTCGTCTCAGGGAAGAATTTTCCCACCATATATATAGTATTCAAACATTGCTTATTATACATGACCCCTTTTTCCTGCACGATTTAAATTGAAATCTTCAAATAATAAT